>VZRZ01008719.1:0-10052 GCA_013398175.1 Climacteris rufus | reverse complement strand
AGGTTTTTCCCCTTTTTCCAGGAGTACATCGTGAACAGGAACCGCAAGATCGAGCGGCGCCGCCGGGAGCTCTCGGACAAGGAGGGGGCCAAGCAGAGGCCGGATCCCTTCAAGGGTCAGGGAATCTGCCCTGGGAATTCCGGGAATTCCCAAAAATCCCGGGGTGGGAAATCCTGGGTCTGGGAGTTTGGGAATTTCCAGGCTGGGTTTGGGGAATTTAAAGGTGAAAAATTGGGATTTTCCGAGGCTAAAATGTGGGATTTTTCNTTAAAGGTGAAAAATTGAGAATTTCAAGGCTAAAATTTGGGATTTTTCAGGCTCAATATTTGGGATTTTTCCAAATTTTATTGGGGATTTTCCAGCCTGGATTTGGGATTTTCCAGCCTGGATTTGGGATTTTCCAGGCTGGGTTGCGGAATTTAAAGGTGAAAAATTGAGATTTTCAAGGCTAAAATTTGGGATTTTTCAGGCTCAATATTTGGGATTTTTCCAAATTTTATTGGGGATTTTCCAGCCTGGATTTGGGATTTTCCAGGCTGGATCTGGGATTTTCTAGGTTGGGTTGGGGATTCAAAGGTGAAAAATTGGGATTTTCAGGACTAAAATGTGGGATTTTTCAGGCTCAATATTTGGGATTTTTCCAAGTTTTAGTGGGGATTTTCCAGCCTGGATTTGGGATTTTCCAGGATGGGTTTGGGGAATTTAAAGGAGCCAACTTGGGCTTTTCAAGGCTAAAATTTGGGATTTTTCAGGCCCAGTATTTGGGATTTTTCAGCCTTGTTTTGGGAATTTCCTAGGTTGGATATTTGGGAATTCTGGGCCGAATAGTTCGGATTTTTCCAGCCTTAATTTGGGATTTTTTCAGACTTAATAATTGGGATTTCCAGGCCTGATATTTGGGATTTCCCAGGTTTGATATGTGGGATTTTTCCAGGCTCACTTTGGGATTTTTCCAGCCTTGATTTGGGAATTTCCAGGCCTGATACTTGGGATTTTCCAAGCTTGGTTTGGGATTATTTCAGGCTCAATATTTGGGGTTTTCTGGCCAGATATTTGGGAATTTCCAGGCCGGATATTTGGGAATTTCCAGGTCTAATATTTGGGAATTTCCAGGTCTAATATTTGGGATTTTCCAGGTTCAAGAACTGGAATTTTCCAGGCTGGATTTGGGAATTCCAGGGTGAAAAAATGGGATTTTTCAGGCCCAATATTGGGATTTTTCAGCCGGATTTTCGGGATTTCCCTACAAACGCTGGGAATTTCAGGGCTGGCTCTCTGGGTACCTTTCCCTGAGTGAAGCCATGGAATTTTTTTGGGAATTTTGGGATTCAGGGATCGGGCAGGAGCATTTCTTCCAGCGCCTGGAGGCCGCTCACTGCCCGGCCCAATATTTGGGATTGTCCAGCCTTGATTTGGGAATTTCCCAGGTTGGATATTTGGGATTTTTCCAGGCTCACTTTGGGATTTTTAAACCTTCATATTTGAGATTTTTCCAGCCTTGATTTGGGAATTTCCAGGCCTGATACTGGGGATTTTCCCAGTTTAATATTTGGGATTTTCCAGCTCTGATACTTTGGATTTTTCAGACTCAAAATTTGGGATTTTCCAGGCTTGATAGTTGGGATTTCTGGACCTAATACCAGGATTTTTGCCAGGCTTAAAATTTGGGAATTCCGGGCCAGATATTTGGGAATTTCCAGGTCTAATATTTGGGATTTTCCAGGCTCAATAACTGGAATTTTCCAGGCTGGATTTGGGAATTGCAGGGTGAAAAATTGGGAATTTTCAGACTCAATATTTGGGATTTTCCAGACTCAATATTTGGGATTTCTTGGTCTGTTATTTGGGATTTTTCAGCCGGATTTTCGGGATTTCCCTACAAACGCTGGGAATTTCAGGGCTGGCTCTCTGGGTACCTTTCCCTGAGTGAAGCCATGGAATTTTTTTGGGAATTTTGGGATTCAGGGATCGGGCAGGAGCATTTCTTCCAGCGCCTGGAGGCCGCTCACTGCCTGGCCTGCGACGTCCTCATCCCGGCCCAGGGAACGCTGCTCCAGAGGCACCTCCGGGCCCCGGAGCACAACAGGAACAGGAGGGTGAGAGTTGGGGAATTCCGGGAATTTCGGGAATTCTGGGAATGTTGGGAATGCCGGGAAGGGTTGGGAATGGCGGTGCTGGGGTTTCCGGGGGGGATTTGGGGTCTGGAATCCCTTCCTGGCGTTGGGAAATGGGACAGGGGTGGGAAAAAGGGAATTTAGGAATTCTGGGAATGCCAGGAATAGGGGAGTGAAATCAGGGAAGGAAATCTGGGAATTTTGGGAATGGCAGGTGCTGGGTTTTCCAGGGGGATTTGGGGTCTGGAATCCCTTCCTGGCGTTGGGAAGTGGGAGAGGAGCTGGAAAAATGGTGGGAAAAGGGGAATCCAGGAATTCTGGGAATGGCAAGGATTTTGGGGATGGAAATGTGGGAAGGAAATCTGGGAATTCGGGAAGGAAATCGAGGAATGCCGACGGCAGGTTTGGGGTTCCCAAAATCCCTTCCCTTGGGGTTGGGAAGTGAGGAGAGGGGTGGGGAAAAGAGGGGAATCTGGGAATTCTGGGAATGCCAGGGATTATTCAGGAATTATCCAGGAGGGAATTTTGGGAGGGTTGGGAATGGTGGTCCTGGGGTTTCAGGGGGATTTGGGGTCTTAAATCTTTTCTGGGATTTTCCAGCTGAGCCAATCCTGGGATTTCTGGGGCTGTTCCAGGGATTTCTGGGGGATTTTCCAGGGATTTCTGAGGGATTTTCCAGGGATTTCTGGGGGATTTTCCAGGGATTTCTGAGGGATTTCTGGGGGATTTTCCAGCTGGACCAATCTCAGTATCTTTGGGATTTTCCAGTTGAGCCAATCCCAGGATTTCTGTGGGATTTTCCAGGGATTTCTGGGGCTGTTCAGCTGAGCCAATCCAGGGATTTCTGTGGGATTTTCTACTGAACCAATCCCAGGATTTCTGGGGCGTTTTCCATGGATTTCTGGGGATGTCCCAGCTGGGCCAGTCCCGGGATTTTGGGGGGATTTTCCAGGGATATCTGGGATGTTCCAGCTGAACCAATCCCCGGATTTCTGAGGGATTTTCCAGGGATATCTGGGATGTTCCAGCTGAACCAATCCCAGGATTTCTGAGGGATTTTCTAGGGCGTTTTCCATGGATTTCTGGGGCTGTCCCATCTGAGCCAATCCCAGGATTTCCCTGGAATTCCCGACCCCCCTCCAATTCCCAGCTTCCCTGGCTCTCACCCCAATTCCCGGGGTTGATCAGCCCCACATTCCCAAGCCTGGGATCCCCCAGCATCCCAAACTTCCCCCTCCCCTCCCTTTTCCGTGATCCTTTGGGAATTCCAAGGGGTTGATCCCGGGATTTTCCCACTCCCAGCTGGCGGCCGAGCAGTTCAAGAAGACGAGCCTGCACGTGGCCAAGAGCGTCCTCAACAACAAACACATCGTCAAAATGCTGGAAAAATACCTCCAGGTGAGCCCTGCAATTCTGGGAATTCCGTCCCCGGAATTCCACGGCGTCCCGGAAAAAAAATCCGGGAAAAATCCCGGAAAAATCGCAGAAGAATCGCGGGTTCGGGATTTTGCTCCCTGCGGGGAGCTCGGCTCTTCCCAGGTTTTGCTTTCCAGGTGGTTTTGGTGTTCCTGTTTGTTTTTTTTTGGGAATTTTTTCCTGTTTTTCCTCAGCATTCCGGGAGCGGGACGCACCCAGGAGGCAAAAATTCCTCAAATTCTGGAGCTTCCCAAAAATCCTCCCCTGCGGGGGGTGGCACCAGGGATCCTCGGGATTTGGGATCCTTGGGATTTGGGATCATCATGGTCCCATCCCGGTGGGAATTCCCAAATTCCCACCTCGTTCCTGGCGCTGGAGCCTCCGGATCCGAGGGGTTCATCCCAAATTTTTCCAGCCCCTCCTGTTCCCTCGGGGTGGCCGGAGCGGCGCCGGGGCTGCTGGGTGGAGCCCAGAATTCTGGGAATGCTGGAATTGCTGGGAAAGATCCGTGGGAGAGGAAAAGTCTCCTCCTCCTCCAGAGAAGAGGAACGGAAGCGCCTCCAGAGGTTCCCTGGGAATCCGGGAACGGGAGAATCCACAGCCCCATAAATGGGGAAAAACGGCCTGGGAAGAGGATCCCGGGAAAAGGGACCTTGGATCCCGGGAAAAGGGACTTTGGATCCCAGGAAAAAGGACTTTGGATCCTGGGAAAGGGGACTTTGGATCCTGGGAAAAGGGACCTTGGATCCCTGGGAAAAAAGGGACTTTGGATCCCCAAAAATGGGACTTTGGATCCAAGGGATGTTGGATCCCGGGAAAAAAGGGATTTCAGATCCTGGGAAAAGGGATGTTGATCCCAGGGGAAAAAGGACTTTGGATCCTGGGAAGAGGGATGTTGCATCCCAGGAAAAAAGGGATTTTGAATCCCAGGAAAAGGGGCCTTGGATCCCTGGGAAAAGGGACCTCGATCCCAGGAAAAAAAAGGGATTTTGGATCCCAGGAAAAAGGACTTCGGATCCCGGGAAGAGGGACGTTGGATCCCGGGAAAGAAAGGTATTTCAGATCCTGGGAAAAAGGAGTTTGGATCCTGGGAAAAGGGATGTTCCATCCCAGGAGAAAAGGGATTGTGGATCCCAAGAAAAGGGATGCTGGATCCCAGGGAAAAGGGGCTTTGGATCCCAGGAAGAGGGACTTTGGATCCCGGGAAAGATGGGATTTTGGATCCTGGGAAAAGGGATGTTGCATCCCAGGAAAAAAGGGATTGTGGATCCCGGGAAAAGGGACGCTGGATCCCGGGAAAAATGGGACATGGAGCCCAGGGAAGAGGGATGTTGCATCCCAGGAAAAGGGACGTCAGATCCCAGGAAAAAAGGGACTGTGGATCCTGGGAAAGAAGGGATTGGATGCTGGGATCAGGGATTGGATGCTGGGATCAGGGCTGTTGGGCCTGGAGCTGGCTGTGCAGGATGGGATTGTTCCCATGATCCCAATAAAAGATGGGATTGTTCCCATGATCCCAGTTTAGGGTGGCCACATTCCCATTATCCAGTTTCTCCAAGCTGGTTGGGATAGGACAGCCCTGTTCCCATGATCCCAGTGTGGGATGGGATTGTTCCCATTCCCATTATCCTGGTGCAGGATGGAATTGTTCCCATGATCCCAATAAAAGATGGGATTGTTCCCATGATCCCAGTAAAGGATGGGATGGGATTGTTCCTGTTATTCCAGAGCAGGATCCCAGCACAGGATGGCCCTGTTCCAGTTATCCCAGTGTGGGAACGTCACATTCCCATTATCCCAGTATAGAACAACCACATTCCCGTTATCCCAGGACAGCCAGATCCCATTATCCCAGTGCAGGATAATCAGATTCCCGTTATCCCAGGACAGCCAGATCCCATTATCCCAGTGCAGGATAATCAGATTCCCGTTATCCCAGGACAGCCAGATCCCATTATCCCAGTGCAGGATAATCAGATTCCCGTTATCCCAGGACAGCCAGATCCCATTATCCCAGTGCAGGATAATCAGATTCCCGTTATCCCAGGACAGCCAGATCCCATTATCCCAGTGCAGGATAATCAGATTCCCGTTATCCCAGGACAGCCACATCCAGTTATCCGAATGTGGAATGGCCACATTCCCATTATCCCAGAGTAGGATCAGCCACATTCCCATTATCCCAGGACAGCCAGATCCCATTATCCCAGTGTGGAACAGCCACATTCCCGTTATCCCAGTGTGGGAACACCACATTCCCATTATCCTGGGACAGCCAGATCCTGTTATCCCAGTATGGAATGGCCACATTCCCATTATCTCAGAGTAGGATCAGCCACATTCCCATTATCCTGGGACAGCCAGATCCTGTCATCCCAGTATGGAATGGCCACATTCCTATTATCCCAGGACAGCCAGATCCACTTATCCCAGTGTGGGAACACCACATTCCCATTATCCTGGGACAGCCAGACCCCGTTATCCCAATGTGGAATGGCCACATTCCCGTTATCCCAGCACAGCCCCATTCCCGCTATCCCAGCCCATCCATCCCCAGTCCCACGGACGGAGCGGAGCCGGAGCCGATCCCGGGCTTGGGATCCAAACCTCCCTCCCTCCCCCAACGAACCAGAATTCCCAAAAAATCCCCCCCAGAAACCCGGGAGCACTCAAAGCCAACTCCGTCTACCCCCGCAGCTCCTCCTGATCCCAAAGGCTCCGGAAAAACAGCAGGAAAAGGAGGGAGAGCTCCGGAGCCTTCCCAGTGCCAGGCTGGAAAAAGGGGTGCAGGAAAAAGAGCTGAGGATTGCAGGTAACGGCGGGAGGCGATCCCGGAATTCCAGAGCCGGACACGGGGATCCCGCAGCGGCCTCGGCTCCTCCTCCTCCTCCTCCTCGGAGCCTCTTCCCGAGGGAAGCGCTGCCCCGGGATCGGGAGCCGCCAGGAGGGGTCAGGGACGATTCCCGGCGTTTCCGGGGCCTTGATCCCAACATTTCCAGGGCCTCAATCCCGATGTTTCCACGGCTTTGATCCCGATGTTTTTGAGGCCAATTCCTGATGTTTTTCAGCCCAATTCCCGATGGTTTTGGGACCTTGATCCCAACGTTTCCAGGGCCTCAATCCCGACGTTTCCACGGCTTTGATCCCGATGTTTTTGAGGCCAATTCCTGATGTTTTTCAGCCCAATTCCCGATGGTTTTGAGGCCTTGATCCCAACGTTTCCAGGGCCTCAATCCCGACGTTTCCAGGGCTTTGATCCTGATGTTTTTGAGGCCAATTCCCGACGTTTCCAGGGCCTCGGTCCTGATGTTTTTGAGGTCTCGATCCCAACGTTTTCAGGGCCAATTCCTGATGTTTTTGAGGCCAATTCCCGATATTTCCAGAGCTTTGATCCTGATGTTTTTGGGGCCTTGATCCCAGTGTTTTTGGGGCCAATTCCCAAATTTTTTGAGGCCTTTATCCCGATGTTTTTGAGGTCTCGATCCCAACGTTTTCAGGGCCAATTCCTGATGTTTTTCAGCGCAATTCCCGACATTTCCAGGGCTTTGATCCCGATGGTTTTGGGGCCGATTCCTGACGTTTCCGGGGTCTTGATCCCGATGTTTTTGGGGCCAATTCCGGCCATTTCCAGGGCCTCAATCCCGATGTTTTTGGGGCCAATTCCTGATTTTTTTGAGGTCTTTATCCTGATGTTTTTGGGGCCAATTCCAGGCATTTCTGGGGCCTTGATCCCAATGATTTTGGGGCCTTGATCCCAATGTTTTTGAGGCAAATTCCAAAGGTTTTTGAGGCCTTGATCCCAATATTTTTGGTGCCAATTCCGGACATTTTTGGGGCCAATTCCTGACGTTTCCAGGGCCTCAATCCTGATGTTTCTGGGGCCTCAATCCCAACATTTTTGGGTCCAATTCCTGATGTTTTGAGGGCCAATTCCCAACATTTCCGGGGCCAATTCGCGATGTTTTTGGGGCCTTGATCCCAACGTTTCTGGGGCCAATTCCCGATGTTTTTGGGGCCTTGATCCCAACGTTTCTGGGGCCAATTCCCGATGTTTTTGGGGCCTTGATTCCAATGTTTTTGGGACCATTTTCGGGGCCTCGATCCCAAAGTTTTTGGGGCCAATTCCCAACATTTCCAGGGCCTTGATCCCGATGTTTTCAGGCCCTTGATCCCAGTATTTTCAGGGCCAATTCCCAACATTTCTGGGGCCTTGCTCCCAACATTTTCAGGGCCAATTCCCAACGTTTCCGGGACCAATTCCCAACGTTGCCGGGGCCTCCATCCCGGTTTTCCAGCCCGGAGCCTTTGGAGCGTTGAGGTTTCTCCTCCATCCAATCCAAGCCCAAATCCCGCCTGGAATTCTGCCGGAGCCGAGCCCCCTCGGATCCCGGGATGGGGGCGGGAGGGACCCGGAGAGCTCCGGGAGCACCAATTCCCGCTGAGGAAACTTGGGAATCCATCCCAAAAGCGGGGAATTCCGGGAGCAGGGAGCGAGGGCTCGGAGGCCGGGCGAGGCAGGCCCGGAATTCCAGCAGAATTCCCGAATTCCGGAGGCTCCGGCTGTCGGATTCGCCTCCGAATCCCGGGAAAGCGACGCATTCCAAGCCTGGAGCTGGAGAAGGTTGAGGAATTTCCCTCGGGAGCCGAATTCCTCCCGGGATCAGGAGCTTGCCTGGAATGCTGGGGCTCTTCCCAGGCTTTTTCCCGAGGTTTCTCCACCTGGGAAGCTGCGAATCCCTCGGGATTCTCCGGCGGAAATTCCCGTTTTGGGGTTTTTTTGGGGATAACTTCCCTTTTTCCCGTTTTTTCCCCCGTTTTTCCAGGGAGAAGATCCCTTCAGGGACGAGCCCCCGGAGCAGGACGGGGATGAAGCTCCGGGAGGAGCCGAGAATTCCCAGGAAGGAGGAGGAGAAGGAGGAGAATCCAAGGAATCCCCGGAAGCAGCAGAGAATTCCCAAGGGTTTTCCCAGCCTGAGGAATTCCTGAAATCCCTGGGAGAGGCGGAGCAGCCCCCAAAGCCCCTCCTGATGCCCCCGTTCCTGCAGGACGAGGAGGAGGAGGAGGAAAATCCCAGGAATTCCCAGGAGAATCCCCAGGAAAATTCCCAGGAGAATCCGCAGGAGAATTCCCAGGAGAATTCCCAGGAATCCGGGGGTTCCCCCCAAAATCAGACTGAGGGAGGGGTGGGAAAAGAGGAGGAAAAGGAGAAGGAAAAGGAGGAAAAACGGGAAGAGGAAAAAGAGGAAGAGGAAAAGGAAGAAAAGGAAAAGGAGGAAGAGGAAAAGGAGGAAAAGGAAGCGGCTCCAGAAGAACCCTGAGGATTCCTGGGAAAGGTGAGGCCTGGATCCAGGAATTTGTAATGAATTCCCAAATTTTGAAGGAATTTTTTTAATTTCAGAGCCGGAATTTGGGGTCTCGTTAGGAGGAGGAACCCAGAGCTTCGTTAAGGAGCTGAATTAATTAATTAATCTCCCAGATTCCTGGGAAAATGAGGGTTGGATCCAGGATTTTTTAATGAATTCCCAAATTTTTTAGGAATATTTTTGATTGCAAAGCCAGAATTTTGGCTCTAATTAAGGGAAATGACCTGGAGGTAATTAAGCAGCTAAATTAATTCATTTAATTACCCAGATTTCCAGGAAAAAATGAGGGGTTTATCCAGGATTTTTTAATGAATTCCTGGATTTTTTAGGAATATTTTTGATTCCAAAGCCAGAATTTTGGCTGTAAGGCAGATAATTAAGCAGCCTCCCCAGGGTTTAATTAATTGATTAATTAGGCCTCATTAGGGTGAATTTTCCCTTCATTTCTTCCCATTCTGATGTTTTCTTCTTCAGGATGAAGAGCCCAGGAAGTCGGAATTTTCCTATTTTTCCACCCCCCGAGGAATTCTCTGCTGGGATTCGGGGGGAAATTTAAGAAGAAAAAGCCTCCAAAAAATGGAAAAATAATTTAAAAAAAAGTTGGAAGTTTGGAGAATTCCAATAAAGGCAGCGCTCGGATCCCTGGATTTTCTTCTTTCCCACATCCCCAATTTTGCAAAGTTTGGGGGGTTCTTTCCTAAAAAAAGGGAATTTTGGGGGGGGCGAAATTTCCTTGGCTTTCCCCTCCAAAATTCCCTTTCCCAGCAGAATTTGCAGCTCCCCAGCCCTGTCCTTTTTTCCCAGAGGATCCCCCAAAATCTGGGAACACTTTGGGATTGGCCAGGCCTTGGATATGGAAAAAAATTCCCCCCCTTATTTTTTTTTTTATTTTTTTGAACCCCCAAATCGTCTTTTTTCACCCCGAAATGTTGAGGATTTGGGGCCCAAGGGGGGGGATTGGGATGGAGCCCCCTCCCCAAAAAGTGACGTCATCCCTGAAAGTGACGTCATCACTCCCAAAAGTGACGTCACCCCTGAAAGTGACGTCATCATTTCCCCAAAAGTGACGTCATCACTAAAAGTGACATCATCACTACCCCTCCCAAATAGTGACGTCATTCCTGAAAGTGACACCACCCCTCCCCAAAAAGTGACGTCA
>VZRZ01008718.1:1348849-1369045 GCA_013398175.1 Climacteris rufus | reverse complement strand
AAAACACTTTAAATTTTAGGACCCCCAAAAAAAAAAAAAAAAAAAAAAGAAAATTGCCTCCAAGCGCCGTTGTAAATTGTGTTACTGAACAGCAGTATTTTGTGTTTTCCTAGGATTCCCAACTCAAGCATATCCATCGTTAAGATACATATCGTGCTGATGTTTCTTCCTAGAGAGTCTCAGAAAAGGTCAAGACAAATTTGGAAAACAAAAAATTACAAACCTAATTAGAGCGGAATAAGGTTGCTTCTTATTTCACTTGTAAGAAGTCTATGCTGAAGTCCTTGCTTTCTTCTTCATTTATTCAAAAGGAAAAGGAGAAAAAATACTAATCTTACATGCCGTTCAAAACTAACTTTCAGAATTGAGCTTTGGACATCAATGGAGATATCTCATCTCCCAGGGGTAGATGGTTCCTCTTATTAAATTAAGAAAGAAAAACAATTTAATTTTCATGTGTTTTTTCTAACTGTTGCAACTGGTCATTATGTTAGATGACTGATTACTTCATCAAAGGTTGTGGGTTTTTTTCCTAAGGCAGCAGTTCTTTCCAACTGTAAGGCTTGTCATTATTGCTTATGTATACAGAAGCTTTAGTTATTAGGTTATTATTTGTTTGCCATAGACATTTTTGAGGCTTTTCAGAGTTTCTTACACTGTTATCACTGAGCACACGCATTTAATTCTGCAGCTTTGCTTCCACAAAAGTATTAACTCAGTCTTGCAATTATGCATTTACTAATTCTTGCATTAATTAATGTCTTTGTAGTGTTGTATCAAAAATGTTAAGTCTGTGATGCATTTCACCTAATTCTAAGTGTCTACAGGATCATAGGATCATAGAATCATAAAATAGGTTGGGTTGAAAGGCACCTTGAAGAACACTTATTTTAAATCCTCCACTCTTGGCACCTTCCACTAGACCAGATTGCTCAAAGCCCCATCCAACCTGGCCTTGAAATCAGCAAGGGATGGGGTATCTACAACTTCTCTGGGAAACCCATTCCAGTGCTTCACCACTCTCACGGTAAAGAATTTCTACCATATATCTTGTCTACACCTACTCTCCTTCACTTTGAAGCCATTTCCTCTTGTCCTGCTCTTGAAATATTTGCCTCCATCTTTCTTGTTAGGCTCCCTTCAGGTAGTGGAAAGCCACAATTAGGTCACCCTAAAGCCTTCTCTGTTCCAGGCTGAACAATCCCAACTCTTTTAGCCTTTCCTCATAGGAGAGGTGTTCAAACCCTCTGATCAACTGTGTGGCCCTCCTCTGGACTTGTTCCAAAAGATTCTCATGCTTCTCGTGCTGGGGACCTCAGATCTGGATCCAGCACTCCAGGTGGGGTCTCACCATAAGCGAGAGAGGGCAAGAATCACTGCCTACTGCTCAGGCTACTTTTGATGCAGTCCAGGTTTGGCTTTGATGCTGAACTTTGGCTTTCTGTGTTGCAAGTGCACATGGCTGGGTCAAGTCCAGCCTCCCTCCACCAGCACCAAGTCCTTCTCAGCAGGTCTGCCCTCAATCTGTTCATCCTCCAGCCTGTGTTGATACTGGGAATTGCCTCAATCTGGGTGCAGAACCTTGTGCTTGTTCTTGTTAAACCTCACGAGATTCCCATGCATCTCAAGTTTGTCCAGTTGGCTCTGGATGACATCCCATCCTTCAGGTGTGTTACCACACCACTCAGCTTGGTGTTATCTGCAAATCTACTTGATTCCTTAATCTGTGCTATTAATGAGAATATTTTCAGCACAGACCCCTGAGGGTCACCACTTGTTACTTATGACACCAGGACTGAGCTGTTGACCACTTTGCTCTGGATGGGACCATCCAACCAATTTCTTATCCATGTATCAGTCCACAGAGATTTATAGCTAAAACTCATCATGTTACCCAAGGTTCTTTTTATAATCATTGTAGGGGCATTTCAAACTCAATATAGTGGCCAGCTTTTTTTTTTTTTTTTTAATGCACATTGTAGAAGTACTAGACTATTTCATGCTGTAAAAGACCAAGTGCTTGATTCTAGGAGCTGCTTGCAAGGAACTTCTGTTGTACATTGTATAGGATGGCAAAAGAGGATGATTCGGATATCCTGTCATTCTTCTTGCGCCCCCCATCTCTGGCAACTCAGAGGAACTTTGGCAGGAAACCCTATAGTACTGAGTGTAGGAGAGGAGAAATAATTCAGTATTTGGAAGTTCAGCATCAAAGCTCATACAAAATACATCCACAATGCTTACTATTATACTGGATAAAAGCTAATATACCATCTGCATGCAGAAATTTGCTTCTTTACACCATTGCTTATTCATTCAAACAGATATAATGAGATTGCTTAATGATGATCTTCGTGCTACAGAAACATTAATCTGCAGGGCACAAAAAATGAAACAAAATGCAAAGAACACACCCTCTCATCATTTATGGGAGAATGGACAATTTTTCTCAAATATGACAACATGAGTATTTGCAGCACTAATATGCCTCTATTGATCACTATCTTATGAAGAGTTTAAGCTTAATATTTTTATTGGAGGATGTAAAACTCTTTGTTTTATAAAATACAAATTCATCTAATTAGCATGGCCCAACCATAAAAGAGATTGTGACTCTATCACTTTACTTATAAGGTTCATAGATAAATTGGACAATTCTAGAGAGAATTGATCTTCTCAAATGGAATTAACCAGGTTTATTAATTCACCATTTATATCTGGAGACACACAATCTGAAATCTGAAGTATCTATTTGTTTTGATACTTAAATGCATCAACAACCCAAAATGTCTAATTCTGTTTTTCAGGAGTTTGGAGTCTAAAATTTTCAGAAGTCCCATTATTTTTATTACATTTAATTGAAATTCATAAATAAAAGTACTATAAATAAGTTGGCCTAAATAAATATAAACCTATGTGGATTTTTATTTGAACACCTTTGAATAATGAGGACTTAGAAAAAAATTAAAAGACAATTTGATTGTCCACCCGATCTTTCATTCAGACCTTGGGAAGATCATTCCCTGAGCTACTCTCATCTTTTATTTTCTAGTCATGACTTCTTTTTCCATTTAAAATGACAATTCAGGAAATTCATGAAGACTTGTCACAATTGTTTGAAAAACCAAAAAATCAGTCGTGCCTAACAAGTAGTAGGTCTGCCATACACATTCCAGAACTTGGAAATCCTGAACAATTGTCAACAGTGAGTAGATTAACAGCATGTAGAGAATGTACTATGTCTTGGAAGCAGTGATTAATGAATGTATGCTGCATAGTTTTTATGTGCCAGTACGATATGCCTGACAGCTGGGGAAGTATCAGGTATATCTTTGTCCACTGATACATCACATACCTGAAAAATTAAGTGTGTTTTGAAGACAGTGGTTTTATAGCAGAGACACAGACCAGCTGCGATGCATATGTACAGTATGTCTGGTGCTTTCAGGCACCACAAACTTGCTGCACGAGTTACTCTGCACAATCATAGTTTTTATGAAATCCTAGACAGTCCTCATTCCTCCTCAGAAGGACTGTCTGTAAGGAAGTTAATATTGACACTGTATCTGATTCATCCAGAACAGTCCTGACAAAAACATTCATTTCAAATTGGCCATTTGTGAGTAGATTGCAGCATCTGGCTGGCACAAGTCACTGTTTGTCCTACATAAGTTAGAAACCAAGATAATGCAATCCTCATAGTCCTGTCTTCTCATTTTATTCTTAAATCAAAGGACTTCTGAAAATTAAGATGAACTTTTTTTTTTCACTTTAATTTTGTGCTAAAAACACTTTCTCTCTTTCCTGCGACAATGATGTTTCTTGAAGTTTCTTTTCCTTTAAGTCAAGATTGATAGCAAAGATAAAGGCCACTAGCTGTTAACCTTAATATCAACAACTAATTTGTCTTGAATGGATATTTATACAATTTTTTTTTCTCAGTAATAAGTGAGAAAATAATTCAGAATCTTTACAGTTTTAACACTATTCACGTTAGGAAGGGCAATTTAACTACCTTAGTACCGTTTGGGATTTTTATGCTTTTGTATCCAGGAAGAAAGTGAAACTTGGGAAAAAGATGTCTTAATTGAATTCCACATCCATTTTTTCCATTATTTGTGTAATGAAAACTCAGCACAAAAAGAAATGCATTTTTTATTTTTTATTTATCCAGCATTAATATGTCCAACAATTTTCAAAACAATGCATTAAGAACTGAACCATGACAATACATTTCTGACTTCTTAATTTAGCTTTCTCAGTATGTGTAACAATCTCTCAAATTAAGAGGCAAATGGTAAAATTCTGTTGTGGTGCCTCTGGGCGTGGCCTTTCCCCCCCCCCCAGGATGCAGCAGGGGCTGTCCCTGCCCAGGGCTACAGCTCCTTGGTTCCTGTGCCATGTGTGGACAGCCAACTCGCTGGCCGGCACTCCTGTCAATCATTGTCATCCTCTGCAGTGATTGGCTCTCTCCCAACTGCCCTTCTCTCGCCTCCATCCTATAACACGCCCCTGACCTCCATTTTGGCTGTCTTTACTGCACTGCATGCTCCAGTAATAAAACACTGCTGGCAATAAGCGGAAAAGAACCCTTTCTCGTCTCTTTACTTCCCTGCTTAAATTAAACCGCTGTGCGTGAACTAAGCCTAAATTCTGCTAGAGTTTTGATGCTCGGCTCGACTCTGTTTAGAGACTGGATAAAGCCGAAGTCGCTTTCTTCAGGACACAAGACCGGTGCTAAAGGCTCCGAGTTACTCACGTTTTCTACCCGCAGCAAAACTCCACTATCAGTAACAATTACTTTCATGAAATTAAAGACAAAACTGCTTATGAAGAACCACAGCACAACAAATCAGTTTTTTCTCCAGCATAAATCTGGAAATTCTTTTAATATAATTTTGCAGAACTATTTTGTTGTTTTTTGTTATGATCACAGAAGAAAACATCTTAAAAATACTTACAGAATTACTTTTTGCCTTATTTTCAACAGACAAAAAAAAGAGTAAATATACCTGGAGGTGTGATGATTTTTAGATATAAATGGTTTTATAGCATAAATTAAGAAGTCATGTGGTTAAAGAAATATTCAGTTCAGAAATGTAGACTTGGACACTGTAGTTTTAATTGTTTATGTGAGGATATATTAAGTTATGCTTTCAAATTTCTTTAGTGTACTGTCTACCTTGCATTTTAGTTTGACATGTTTTGTAATACTTTCATCATTGTTAATACTTTTTGCTTACTTTTCATGTTCTTCACATTCGGTTTGATACACAAGTGTCTCCTATCCTGATTCTCTTGCTTTGCTGTGGAATTTCTACTTCTGGAAGAGACATCATTGGCGAGCTGAAAAGAAAGCATTTTTCTATATACAATTCTGACCCTCAAAAAGTGTTTCCAAAGTGTGTTCCCCATCTAGAATATGCAACTATAGAATATCCATTTACTTTTCTAACAGGCAAGGAAAATAAACAATAAAGTTTGAGGGTGGATTTGCCCTACAGCTTTGGGAATTATTGGCCTAGAAGCTGGCATTTTGGTGGTTCTAAAGAACACTTATGGAAAGTGTAGTCAAATTAAAAATATACAGTTCTTTGGGCAGCTTTGTATTAGTCCCCAGGTTGGTCTTGTAATTGAGGAGTAAATTAAATTGGATTAGTTTTGATTTTGTCTTGACATGAATTGATGATCAAGCAAAAGCGCTGGAGCATGGGGTGGTCAATCATACTTTAAGTGAAAACACAATATATACATTTGATATATGTTATATCCTTGTCAGTTTCCATTAACCTGCATCAGTTGATTAGTAGAAGATCTGAGTGTTTAAATTTCAACTGGAATCAATCTGAGAATTTAAATAAAGTGTGAAATAAATAAATTTATTATTCTTGAAATATAAAAATTCTAGGGTATTCCAAAGTAATAGGTCAAAATACAAAATCTTCACCCCTTTGAACTCCAGTGTTATCTATAGTTTTTGTAAGAAAATAAGGAGGACATTGGTACTTTCTAGTTAATTTTATGGATATTTGAAAATGCAGTATCCTATTGGCAAATTAAAAGATCTTGTCACATATGGCATGAGTATGAAATCTTATTCATGGCTATGGTTTCTACCATTTCTGAACACAGTGAGCAAGATGATGTAGAAGCCAGTTTAAAGGCATCCCAAGTACTCAGCTGACCCTCTAACAGCAACCCACTTTGTGTAATAATAAGTGTTCTTAAAATAAACATTTGCTTGGGGTTTTTTTTGGACACATATGAATAGAAATGTTTCTGTTCAATGGCCAGAAATGGTGGATTTCCATTTATTCCCAGGACGTTGCCACCCCTGCATTCACAGGACAGATGGTGCACTAACCAGATTGAGTGACCTTGGCTACAAGTGTCGTTCTAGTAACGTATCACTGGAACTACTAGATAGTCAACATATTGAGGACAGAAAGCATTTACTCAAAGGAGTAGGAGGGAAATTTTAATTTCTTAAATGCATTTAATCTCTCATGGTTGCAACCAAGGCAGGAACCAGATATTTTTTCTTTAAGCTGGACACTGAAAATTATAGCCTACAGCTTCAGAGCAACAAGATAGACTCAGCCAAAAATTATTCTCCTTTCTTTATTTTTTTTTCTACATTCAATAGCAAAGTGATTCTCTTTGAGCAATTAAACTGCATATTCAATAGAGAAACTGAAATAGAATAATCACTGCATAATTTAACTAGGAATCGTGCCATGAGAGGAAAAGCTATTGTGATATCCCTGGAACTAAATGTGCTGGAAAAATTCATTTTTCTTTTATTCTGGAACATGTTCTTGGGTCTACTGAGTTGACAAGTGCCCTCCTTTCTGTTTGAACTTAATAGGAAATGGAGGTGCTCAATATCTGCCATGTGGTTCTTCATTTTGTATTGTATGAAGTCTTTGAACAGAAAAAATATCCTTGCACTGTGTAGTGGAAATTCTTATCAAATTAATTTGGAATATCTTTAAAAACATCTTTCGTTTTGGAAGTCTGGAGTCTGATGAAAGGGACAGTTGAATATAAATGACTAAATATTATATATGTAGTCCTTCAGAATGGAGAACCATTCTGAGACGTTACATTAGTTTCAGTCTAGGCAAAATATTTTCCAACACTTTGACTCTGGTTTACCTGTGAGAAGCTGTACTCATATTCAAGACCTTAGATAGCTTTTCTTTAGCTACTCTGTATATATCTTCCCTATTTGTTGATAATTACTTTTTGTCTGATTCTTCCTTACCTGAAGGTTGCTTCTGCATTGCACCATCTTGTTTGTGTTGCGTGTTTTCTGTGAACTAGGTTTAAATGTTACAGTGCAAAAATACCATGTAAGGTTTTGAAAATCAGTATAAGATTAATTGCCTGACATTCCAGCCTGAACTGGACTCTTCCTTACTGTCAGGGCAGAGCCAATATGTGCCAAAGTAGAAATTCCTCAAAGAATAATTGTATTAACTGGCTGTGCCAAACTCAAAAAAGGAGTGAAGTATTACTGGGAAGTAGTTTGGAGAACTCAAGACTAGAATGACATGCAATGAAAAGGAGGTACCCGTGGTTCTTCTCCCACTCAGGAGGTTAAAAATATTGAATCTAAGATGTGATGATGGAGCAGGAGAAAATTTTACCTGAAATATATTTCAGTAATTCAGAGATTCCAGTCATTCCTAGTTATATAGCTGTGAACTTTGCATGGAAATATTTAAAACACTTTAAAATGTTTTGTTTACATGTCAGTAGTTCCACCAAGACAGTGGCTTATGTAGATACTTTACCCAAGTAGCTGGGATTTAGTAGAAGTACAGCTGTTCAAAATAAAGATCATCAAGTCTTCCCTCAGAAAACACAGTTCAGGTAACATATACTACTATGACATAATCCTATTTCATACTCCTGCCTCAGAAATATTCCAAAGGAAATTACCGTTGTATTATTTAGAATAGTTCATTTTTTAACTTTTCTCTCTCCTTTTTGAAAATATCTTCTGTGTCTCATGAAGGATTTAGACTTCACTTTTACTGGGAACTTGGATAGTCATCATTTGGTTTTTCTGAATGTCTTTTTTTATTCTGTGAAGTTTATTTCCATTTCTACTGTTCCTGTGGACAGAAGAACAGGGAAGACATACAGATGGACATAAACACTCACTACAAAAAGGTAGTTTTTAATTGCAATTTTCTCATGTTTTAAATAAGACTGTGCTTTCATTACTTTTTTCTTTTCAGTATAAGTGAATTGGTGTCCAATGTCTTTCACAGACTTTAACATAATGAAGAGCTACCTCTTTTAATAACCACATCTTTTAAGATGTCACATATCAAAGATTAAAATTATTGCTCTGTAGTGGAAGATTAGAATGAAAAAAAAATTGAAACAACCAGAGAAAAACCTCAACCAACCATATTACTAAACAACACTCTCTCTGATGTCAAAGCACAAATGATGAAATTACAACCTCAAAAGAAACCATTTTTTCAGGAAAATATGTTCTTACTATACTTCTCATTATCTGGGCATTCAAAGTGAGTTAGGATCAGATGCTTCTTTCTCATGCAAGTGATATGACAAACATGAAATATTATCAATCACTATACAGCATTTTATCATGTATTTTCTAATCTCCAATTTCAGGGGAGAGTGATGGTAATTATTATAGTTAGCATGAGTCTTTTGTGTGGTTCCTTGACAGGACAATGTTATTGAATCACCCATTTCACTGGTTGGTATGGAATTTGTATTTAAGATATATTCATTGTCTTGGTTTTGAATAGGACATTTGAAGGTTGTGGTGAACTGCTTAATTACTGAGTATTTCAGTTTCTTATATAGCAAAGTTGAGATGAACCTGAATATGACATTCTAAAATAGACACTGAAATTACTTTTACTTTGGGGAACCTCTTGATATCTATGATTGAATACATAATACAGTCTATATTTACAAAACTTTTTAGCAATGTTAAAATTAGAATTGTACACACCCTTCACAGTCAGAAGAAATATCAATCACATTAGACTGAAGTTTTTATAAGATAAAGAGTTTGTCATATGTTGTCAAGATGCTTCAGCTATTAAAGAAGGAAGTAACTTGTAGTTCATATATTTTATGCTGAGCCTGGGAAGACCAGAGGCACTAACTTTTTCTTGTGGCATTACATCTGAGATAGTAACATTTATGAGTTCACCTAACTATAACATAAGCTATTTATTTCTAGGAATATTTGACTGTGTATATCTTAGGCTCAACATTAATTTATGACATAATTAAACTACTAATTAGTTACTTAGTCAGCTTTTCTTGTTTTTTTGGAGTACCCTGTTCTCTTGACGAGCAAGAATCCTAATGCTAAAACAGCCAATGACAGTTATGTGTTTTTGCTATCTTTATATGGTCCTGTCATTTGTTTTTTTAATTGGTGAGTGAAGACATTACAGAAAGTATGCAGCTGCAGTGTCAGGGAGGACTCACCTTTGATGTTGTTTTGCATGGTCAGTAATAAAAGGGGGAGAGCAAAATAAAGAGAATGAAAGTTGAAATATTCCCATGAAATTCTGTCAGATTAGCTGGCCACAATTTATACTTTGTGTGGATCACTATAATGCAGTGCTGATGGCATTGGTCAATATAGTGAGTCCTTGCTTTTTAAAGGGATATGCTCCTAGCAACAGGCAATGACAACTTAAATAGATTGTGGCTTTCAAACCGAATCATATCTATTTGTTCTTTCCAAAGTCCTTAATGGAGCAGGATGAAAGAGACACAAAAGTCTCCCAAAGCCATGATATTTCATATATATATATATATAGTATATTAATAACTATAAAATAATTTTAGTTTAAAAGTATAAAATTTCATCAGACTTTAAAAAAATAAACAATTAGAATGCCTTATCCTTGATATTCATCTATTACCGGAGTTATTTTGCTTTGTGTACCTTTTCAGGATTTGTTAATTAGAAATTAGAGAAACAAATATAAGGTAATTGAAATTCATTTTACTTCTGAAAAAAAGAAAAATTATTTTCAATAATGGAAAATAAGGAAGATCGGTTTTGTTTGATTTGGAAAACTAGTAGGTGAGTTTCAGATGCGTCAGTGTTATAGCAAAAAGTTCACATGGAAGAGTCATGAATCACAGTCACTGCCCTGGTCCTGCTGGCAACACTGTTGCTTATGCAAGCCAGGCTCATGTTCAGCTGCTGTCAACCAATCCCCTCAGGTCCTTTTCTGCTGTGCAGCTTTCCAACCACTCTTCCTCAAGCCTGTAGCACTGCATGGCGTTGTTGTGACCAAAGTTCAGGACCCAGCACCAGGCCTTGATGAACTTCACACCATTTGTCCTCAGTTCATTGATCCAGCCTCTCCAGATCCCTCTGCAAAGTCTCCCTGCCCTCCAGCAGATCAACACTCCTGCTCAACTTGCTGTCATCTGCAAACTGATTGAGGGTGCACTTGATCCCCTTGTCCAGAAGATCAGTAAAGATATTAAGCAGAACTGGCCCCAGAATTGAGCCATGGGGAACAAGACTTGTGACAGGCCATCAGATAGATGTAATTCCATTTACCACCACTCTTTGGGTTCAGCATTCCAGCCAGATGTCAACCCAGCAAGGAGTGCACCTTTCCAAGCCATGAGCAGTCAGTTTCTCCATGAGAAAGATGTGGATAGTGTCAAAGGCTATCCTAAAGTTCAGGTAGGCAGAATCCACCGTTTTTCTCCAATCAACTAAGTGGGTCAAAGTCAAATTACTTTAGAGTTCATACACAATTAAGCTGTTTTCCTCGAAAATTTGCAGTCATTTATAAAAACATGCACATTCTGAATGTATGATTTGGAGTATTTTTTGCTTGTTGAAAACTGGATATTTTTCTTCTTCAGTAGAATAAGACTGTAGAAAATACATATAAGTGTCTGCCAGATCAACAGGTTTCATAATTGAAGCAATTTCCTTTTCAAGTTTCTGCTCAACATCAAATCCCTAGCTTGATAACGGAAAAAATCAGAAAACATAAAATATACTGAATAGGATGGCAGAATTCACTCAACTCCTGAAGCATGTAACTGCTTGGGAAACCTGTCTCACTGCCAGCATCTTGTACAGCAGAATAAAGCAAATCATGCTCCATCCCTGGAAGTGTTCAAGGCTAGGTTGGATGGGACTCTGAGCAACCTGGTGTAGTGGAAGCTGATCCTGCCCATAACATGGGGAGTTTGGAACCAGATGGTCTTTAAAGTCCCTTCCAACCCAAATTATTCTATGATTCTATGATTTTATGGTACTGCTAACAAAATATAAATGTGAATACTGACTGTTGGAAAGAAAGGGTTAAAACTGTAAGATTCAGTAAAGACGAAGGAATAGTTTTACCTTGCAGCTGGGAATGCTAAAACTGTTGGTGTGGGAAAGCTCCACTTTATATGCCTGGTGTTGTTCATCCTCTGCCTGTTTTGAGAAGTAGAATTCCTGTGGAGAGATAGCACAGACATGCCCAAAGTCTTTTGTTACAGTGAGGCAGGCAGTGATCCTTGGTCCCCCTGCTCCCTTGCTGGGATGAACGGAGCCGGGCAGAGCCTGTGCCCCCACGTGTGTCTGTCACCTGACGTTATTAGTGAGGTAATGAAATAAATCTACTCTTTGCATTTCGGCCATGGTTTGATGGTTGCCCTTGGTTACCTGTATGTGTCAATTCACACACTGACTGATAATATTTTCATAAACACAATTTTGATATTTAGTGTTCACAGCAGGCTTAAGATGGTTCTAAATACTGTTATATTGTTGAAAATCCCAGGTACTAGGGAAAGGTTTGTAGTAAAAAATCCGGATCAAGAGGGAAAAATGCCGGAAAACAAAAGAAAATTCCGTTACGTTTCAAAATTGCTCTCTTCTGCTTCTGATTTTGTAAGCTTAATACTGTAAAATGAAAAGTTAAAAAGAGAGAGAATTTAGCAGACCAAAAAAGGACGAAAGTAAATTAATAATTCCTTTCAAATTACTGTTTTGGGAGCTAGGTCTACACTTTCATCTTCAGGAGTATATGGTTCAACAAGGCTGGTTGTTTACTAATGAACAAGATTTACTGTGATCATCTGATAGTAACATTCACCACATGGTACAAAACCTGAAAACTGAAATGGCTCTGATCATATGCTGCTTTGTCATCTTACAAAACATTCTTTTGGGGCCTAGGAAAAAGAGAAAGTGTGAATATTTGTTGCAGAGATAGCTGTTTCATATTTAATTTCTAAACTTGTTACTGTAGTATCTTTTGTTTTTTATCATTTTTGGAAGAACAAATATAGAATAAACACTGGAACAGAACCATGCAAAATTATGGTCAGAATAATGAATAAAAATCGATTGATATGAAATTTTAAGCCTTGTGGTCCATTTCTCAAAAAAATCTTTTTATTTGAGCTGTGAAGTGGACCAAAAATTTGTCAACTGAAATATCCCACTGCTGGCAGTGTTCATTTGCCTGGTTGATTGTCCCGTCTATCACTCCAGTTCATGAGTGTCCTAGTTTCTAGGAATAAGAAAGAAGTTATTTTATTCTCTATTACCCAAGAGTATTTCAACCATATGTGCAAGTAGGCAGGTAGGCTGAGATGTTCAATCCCAACCCATCTCTTCTATTTATATGGTTTATTAAACAGCTGAAAGGTTTGGAATCTCTCATTTCATTGTAAAATCCATTTCTCTGCATGAACAATACACTATAAATTAAATACAGCCTTCAGACCCTGTAATATAATTCCTCTTGTTCCCTGAAATTAACTCTTTCTATTTAAAGAACAAAGAATGTCATTATGCACAAGGAGCTGCCCATCAAAAGTGGCAATGAATGAATCCTTGAGTGGTTCTTTTCATAAATGATAGACAATACTGGCACTGTACCATTAAAATAAAACATATACAAAATTTACAAAGATCAAGAACTGCACTTCTTTCAGAAGAAGCTAGATTAAATTCTTAGAACATATTTCATAAATGAGAAATACTCTAAGGACAGATTAGATCAAGACCTGAGAAAGGGTTTTAAAATGCTGGGATGATCTGATACCAGAAGTGTATCATTGTTCTGTATTTGTAATGATTGCTTACTCATTGCCTATCTCTCAAGCTCTGCTTGAAGCCAGACCAATGGAAATCTTCTCTATTTTAATTTGCAGCCTGTGATGCAAAAGTGTAGACAGCAGAGAAGGCAATGACATTTCATCTAATTGGTTGTGGCAAGAATATGTGGCTAGGGAAGCCTCTGACTGGTGATAGACACAAAGAAGGCTATTCAGTGAACTTAAAAGTATAAAAAAAAAGACATGTATATATATATACACACACATAAAGGAAAGAACAGGCACAATGTAAAGATAAGTAATAATATTTATCAACTATCATAGTATTTCATTTTCATCAGTTAATACTGTACGCTAAAATATATGTCAAATTTGTCAAACCCTCTTAGGGCATGGTGATCTTGATTTCCCACTTTGACCTGATACAGGTTTTTCTGATGGAAGATAAACCCCTTTTAAGGTTAAAAATTACTAAAGGGAAGAATTTGCTCTTTGTTACTCCCTACCCCACCCAAGATGATCAGTGTCTAAAAAGTACATATCTCTGCATCTCACTTCTTTTCCATATTTCCATACCATAACTACACATAGTTGTCAACCCAGAAAATTGTAGTTGCAGCTGTTGGGAGATAAAACTAAAAATTTAAGAAATTGGAAGGTAAAATTCTGCTAAATGAGAAAATGAAAGAAAGGACTGATCAAGATAACTGTTCAATATTCTTGTCTTTATTATGCTGATTAAATAAAATTAAGGCAATTTGCCAAACAGCTTTTTTTGATGTTTATTATACTGTTTTGATCAATGTCCTGTTTTTCACAGCTCAGGTAGGGGCAAAAAGTAATGGAATGTCTATACAAACTATCAAAAAAAAATTTAGGCTTGTACTCCTGCTTTAAAATTTTGCTGTTAAGATTCACAATGACATCGCACAATAGGCTAATAAGGTTTTCAAGGATACAGCCTCTTCCTTTGCAAGATGAAAGGATATGTTTAAAACTATTTTTGTCATGCATATACAGAAATTTTGCTTCTACTGCTTTTGAAAATCATCTCCTCTTAAAAAGAGTCAAAACCAGTCAAAAACATGTGAAATGAAATTAACTAGACTCTTATCTAGTTGTGCTGAGTGGGATATTATTTGTCTCAGTCGCATTTTTTTAATTTAACCAGAAATGTTAGTTAATAAGGATGGATAATTTCCAGATGATAGGAAAAGATTTATGTAATAAATGAGCTGGGAACATAATGGTGCTGTAAATAATGGACTCTATTTATACATAATTGACTTGAGCCTCAAAGATCTTGGCTCCCTAATTCATCCAAGATTGATGAGAGATATTAATAACCACTTATATTACAAAACTCTTGAAAGAGTGACAGAAGCAAGATAAAAATATGTTTTTTAATTTTTTTATAAAAAAAAAATATTATCCCAAGGTGCAAATTCGTCAGTCACTTGTAAAGCTGAAGTATTTGTTTTCAAAATTGCTTACTGATCTTTTATGAATTGAAACATGCTGAATTAATTCTCCCGTGTTATAGAAACATTTTAAAAAAAGAGAAAATTAATTATTTAATAAGGATTATTTAACAAGGATTATTTAGAAGCATAGATGATCAACTATTTGTTTTTCAGCTCATTTTGCAAATTTAAACTTTTATCTACAAATTACTTCCGCTACAGTTTTTAGTAGTCCTTAGAAAATTTTTTGGGGACATAAAAATTGTATCTTGCATTTTCCATTAAAAATTGTCAATAGTATTTTACAATATAAATTGTCTGAATTTTAGATTTGGATTGGTTTTGTCTTGTTCTGTCCTGATGCAATAAGGAGAAATCATGAAGTGGTCTGGTTTGTATGGAACAGAAAATTACTCATCACCTGTTTCAGAAAATTGAAGAATCCAGAAATACTTCTGGGAAAAAACAGATACAAACATTTACATTTTTGTTCACAATTATCCCATTTAGACATGCACCTCAGATTTATGACAGACATAGCTTACAATGGGAGATGTTTTTGGACAATAAATCACATTTCAGTGAAGTAGAAATCAAATAATACAAGGCTTTTTAAATTGTTTTTTTTGGTCTTTTCATCCTCAGTGTTTCATACCTGGAAGTTCTGCTGATTAGCCCTTCCTTTTGGAATGGATTCCAAATACTTTTTTTCTGATTGTCTCTCTTATTCCTACTATTTGTTGGTTGACTTTCACGGAATTTCTGTCAGAATTCCTTACAGATGCATAATTTCCTTAAGACAACAGTGTAAGTTTTATTACATTCACCCTTGTAGTAAACTGATCTTGACACAGAGCTCAGATTTACAAATGGTACACAGTGAAACTGTGGAACATACTTTGAGTCAGTGGGTCAAATTTCTGTCTTGCTTTGTCTTTTCATTACCCTCCTTTACATATAGCTAATATACAATTGGATTAATATTTTTAATTTACTTAAACGGAAAAACCAGGAATATTCCACCAATGGGTGTTTGTCTCACACAATTTTAGAAGATTTTGCTGATTATTTTGATTATTTTGTGTCAATATTTTTAATCTCATGGTGTAGTATGTGCCCTTGAGCTATTTGAAAAAGGAGTCTCCCTTTCACCTAGAAATACAACTCATCAAATCCCATGTGTCACTGACTGCAGCCTGCACCCGTACACAGTGATTATGCTTGTTGAATTAATCACATATGCATTAGTTCTTGCTAATGAATTGCCAAATAATTGCATACATTTTGTGGCCATGCAATTCCTTGATGCTAGTAACATTCAACTGTACCCTTGCTTACTGAAATTCAAGCATGGCATGACAGCATGTGGGTGCACATATTTCTTTTACTTTCTTTTCCTTTTTTTTTTTTTTTAATGTGACATTATAATATGCATAGAACATGACTGGAATTTTTACAACCCACGTATAGACCCTATTTAGTAATACTGGTTGAATTATTTTTTTAAAAGGCTTATGCTTTAAGACCTTTAATAGGAATGAGAAATACTGTCCAGATAAACGTCGATATGTTTTTTTCTAGTCTCCGTTTTATTCTAAAGTAAGAGAAAACTCATTCATTTTTGGTATAACTTTGTAGCAGCCTACAGAAATCATCCAAGGAATAAACACTGACTCACTTGCCACATGCTTGCACCTTAGCTTCCTCAGTGGAAGTTTTTATTTCCCACCTTATATGACAGAAATTGATACTGGAATGCAATGAGCTCCACATTCACCTGTGACTGGACAAAGACCATCAGGTTTTACAAATGAGCTGGTAAACTGACACTGGACAGTGATGACTTTGACTCACCACCAACAAAAGTGGAATTTGAGCCAGGTGACCTAAAGTCTCCATGTTTGTCAGTTTTCTGAGTCATCATATTAGAAATGCAAGTGTCATTTTATGGATTTATTGGAAATAATGCTGGCATTCCTTGCGTACATGATAAGATGCAGAGTACACAAAATTCATTGAAGAGCTAAAGCTATCAGAAAAAATTACTGAGGTTTTTCACTATTCTCAATAAATGATAACCAGATGGATATATGGTGTAAAACATATCAAAGACTTTGTTGTGCATTTTATCCAAAGAATAGGCAGAACATATTCTCCATGCTAAGTTTAATGTTATAATGTTGCATTGTAAGTGAAGACCATTGTCTGTGCATAAGTGCATTAAGAAAATGCATTGTAGTGAACCATTTACTACATTTAATCAGGTTTGAGGGAGATGTGGAATTCTCTCACATCTAAATCAGTAAATTACCACTTTTTGCAACAAATGGAGGAAAAAGAAGAAAACTGATATACTATATGACCAAAAATACTGACTTGGAAAACACCATCTTTTTAATTTGGTATCCTCAAAGAGTTAAATAAAGGTCCACAGAAGCGGTCAATTTCTTTACCATTTGTTGTCTATAGTTCTTTCATCCTTATGAGATCTTATTCCTTACACTCTCAAGAAATTAATTTACATCTATTTGGACTGTTCATTTTAGAAGTAGTATGAACAACGGAACTAATATTAAATTATGACTTTGCCCTGAGCATTTGGCATTTGGAGGTGTACCTTCAGCATCTGTTTTGGACCCTGGGAGTCTGTACGTTCTATGTCTCCCCCAACATTGCAAACAAAAGTTGCATTATATTTCAATTCCACTTAAAACTTATTTAGAAGAATAAAAAAAAAAGAAAAAAAAAAGAAAAAAGAAAAATTTTGAGTGGAGGGTTTTGTTTGTTTTTTTTCCTAAACCTCTGACTGACAGACCTAAGATATAACCAAATCTTCAACTGCAATGATGCTACGTCATTTCGAGTGGACAAAAGGGCACTTCATTATAGGCCTCTTTTTTTTTCTCTGACTAGAGGTTCTAACATTTATCATGCAGAAATTGTCTTTTTTTATATCCTTTAGTACTAGAATCTGCTATATGAACATGAAATAGTATGAGAATAGTACCTGGGGAAATAGGAGAAAGTGAAGTAGGATCTGAACTCTAGTCTACTAGCTGTCAAAGCACAGTCCCTAGGAGAGGCTTACCACAGCAGATGTATATCTCTACTCATTTAAAATATGAAAAAAAGGGACCATGATAAGAAACACAAAAAGACAAAACATTTAGTTACATACATTGATGTAATGACATTATTTAATTAACATTAAACCAGATTCTATGAAAATATTTTATTGATTCTTGGTATGTTTATTTCATTTGAATATCAAAGTGAATGAAGCCCAGCTACAGAAGACAATTTTAAAGGTCTTGAGAAAATGCATATAACATGGAATGTGAATGGGAGTGCAAATAAGAAATCATCTTACTTAAGGGTATTTAGAATTGTGGTCTAAGATTCCTGATAAAATAGTAGCCAGAATGTTCTCTGTATATGACCTATAGGTCATGAGAGGATGTTGTTCTGCTGTTACTGCTCTTAGAAAAATTTTTATTTCAGTATTTTTTCTAGAAGCTGTTTTATATGAGAGAAAAATGGTGTCTCTTATTATACCGTTCATACAATTCCTCCCTGTCCATAGTTTATTTGTTCTCTGTTATTCTAACATTTTCCTTCACGGATGTTACTCCTTCTACAATAGTCTCTATCAGAGGATGAAATTAAAGGAGACTTTATTTGGCAGCACTGGAACTCAAACGTGAGTATTCTTGAAAACTAAAGAACCCTGTGTTTTATTTTCTTCAAGAATGGAACAGAAATATTTGGCTTTTATGTGTTTCAGTTACCCTAAAGATGAAGAAGATTTAAAATAGATACCTCACCTCTGTTTATTTTTGTTTATGAGTTAGTAGTGAACAGGATAAGGTATAGATTTTAAGACAGATGTTTTCAGATCATCTGGACAAAGAGAGATGACAGAGGCAAGTTCAAGTTTAGAAAAATATTCCATCAACCTGAAGGTTAAGGGCATATCCCTATTTTTGCATACCTTCCCTGTATATGGATAAATAATTGCTGGTGAAAGAGAACTTTCAGAATGTATATCCCATGGCAACTGACAGAAGGGATGTTCACGGGCACTTGCTGAGGATTTTCGGCAAGGATTTGAAACTTTCTTTATGAACATTATTGCATTGTTGCCAAATTGCCAGGAGATACTGACAGACAGGTTCCATTGACATAAACTGGCAAGATTCAGCATAACACAATGTTTGTATCTTCCTTGGGCAAAAGAAAGACTGGCAATAACAGTTTATTCTACAAAATAGATTTTTTTTACTGTCATTTACAAATAAGCCTGTACGTTAGGTAAAATGTCTGATTCATATTCAATCTTATACTTTCAAAAGATATATGTAAAAGTGGGTTTATACATTAAATAAAATGGATAAGATGTGGAAATGTCACTTCAATTTGTTGCATAATTAAACTTTTTAAAAATGATCTTGTCTTTTCAGACTGAAGTATTTCAGATAGTTTTATAAGCTGAAAACAGCCCATGAAGAAGCAAATTAAAAATGAACACAATTTGAGGTTAAAATGTTTGCATTTTTTTAAATAAAAAGATCTTAAAAATTAATTACAACTCTGCTGACAGAGTAGCACCTTCCATGTGAAAAATGCTTTACAGAGCTCCTAATTTTGTCTTTTACCTTCTGTTATCTTAAAAGTGTATACAGTAGTCAGGACTTAGATATTAATTCGAAATAGCTTAAAACCAACCAGATGCCATTACACTAAAAATAAATTTCACAGGGAAAATCAACAACATTATTTATTTATTTAAATTACATTATTTATTTATTTAAATTAAAATCAAACATTCCAATGAGCTTAAATTTGTTATGACCTTGCATTACCTTTAATAGCCGCTGCTTTGCCTGCAAATAAGAGGTGTTGAATTTTTTGCTGTCCTGCATACACTTACAGCACAGACATACTCTGCTAGATTTAGTTCAGGCAGGTTATGAAGTTACTGACATCTAGCCCAATGTTAGTATTCTGTGATCTAAGATGCAGAAGTTGACTATAGATTCCCACTCTGTTTATACACAAACCTAGAGGTTTCAATATACATCACGGGTAAAGAGATCAACCTTTTAAATTTCACTTGGTGTGTTTGGGCTTGTTTTTCTGCTAGAAGAGGAGTTAGAAATGATTGTAACTATGCACAAAATTAGCTTATGATTATTTTAGGCTTTGTGAAAACTTTTTTAGCTTTATATTCTTTACACTTTGCATGCACAGAGAGTATATGACTGGCAGGTCATGATGGATGCTAAAATTGTTAACCTACAGAGTCATTTGTCAATAATTTCAGATCCTTTATCTTCTTCTGTATTGCCTCACTGTACTTGGGGTTACAAATCTGAAGAACTTTATCATATAAGCACAGAAAACTCATTTCATAAACACAAGGAGAATTTGGGGGAGGTGAATACAATAGTTGCAATGTTAAAGAATCATTCAGAAGTATTTTAACCAGACAGAAACAGTGAAAATAAGATATTGAGCTGCAACATTAAGAAAGAAGAAAATCAGAAAGAAGAAAATCATAAATATAATGTATACTCAGTACTTTAGAGACAAGGAGACAGGAATGAATATGACAATTTTTTAAATTTTTTTT
>VZRZ01008718.1:1278793-1348838 GCA_013398175.1 Climacteris rufus | reverse complement strand
TTTTTTTTTTTTTGGTGGAGAAGATGGTAAAATTACCTGTTCTTGTCACCTCAATTACTGACATATTACAGTATTTGTCTATCAAAAAATTATGTATTTGAGCAACATGTTTCTAAGGAAGGAGCAGAAATGCTAAGAGGTAATACAATGTAAATCTGCCTCTGTTGGGTCTTATTTCAGTTTTCTGTGAGATAGTTCTACACAGTGATCATGGACACATGCAGTGCTCTTGTTCAAATGGAGAGGTCAACTCAGTTCTGAAGTTCAGCTGTCCAATTTTACCATAAATGTGGCACAGTTTTATTCTGATGGACTTTCCAGTCATGTATTCTGGCAAGTCATTGAGTTCTAATTTCATTTTCACAGCTTGTCATTTGCTGATCACTTGCACTACAGGTAGCAGAAACCTGATTTGTTTCCACCTGTCATTTCTTGGAGGTGACTGAAACCCATAACATGTAAGTGCTCGTGTCATCAACATTATACAATAAGTATGGACTTTAAGATGGGCTCATCTGAGGTGACTGCATATTTCTTTATAAGCCTGTTCCTAAACCATTTATAGATTCAGTGTGTCACAAATTCTTAGTCTGCAGTAACCAGAGCTGGTGATATTATCCTCTACTAGTGTGACATGAACCCAAAGTGAGATTTGGTTTTATAAAATGCTAAGAGCTAATCTTCTCTTTGTGACAGAACACAGAAATAGACCATTTGAGTATCTGATTACACATAACTTCTATTGTCTATCTGAAGAGAGAAGTTGAAAGAAAAGGAACTAGGATTTTAGCAATGATTCAAGTTTCTAGATTACAGCTTTAAAACAAAACATTTGGCTAATTGTCTTTATGAATTTTTATTGGTTTTTTGTATCCTGGCCTCTCTACTCCCATTCATTATTTTGTGACTTTTAAAGTCCTTCATGAATACAAAAATGAAATATTTGGAGGAGGGGAAAATAAAACCCACACCATAATTCATATTAGAATATTTTTAGGAAAGCTGCTTGTTTATGAGCTTGTTTTATCCTCCTTTTTTCAGTTCAAAGTGCTTTTAATTTTTGAATGTTGTGTATCATAATTAGTAATTGATTCCAATTTTGTAATATCCTGGCTGATGTGATCATCATGCATACACTAAATAAATTTTACACAGCAGGCTCCCATAGTAGATGGCACTTCCTCTAGCTAACATAACATTCTATGCCTTTTGTAGCCACCTATTGAAATGATTTGTAGATGTATTGAGTTCATTTTAGTAATCACTTGCCACAGAATTAAAAGAAATGTTGTTTAACAAGAATGTTCTTTATGAAAGACTAAATATGCAGTGGCTCAATTGATGTTAAAATACAGAAGCCAGATGCTTTACTGTAAGAAAGAGTGCATTTCATTATAGATGATGTAGTGGCATGCCTCATTTATGAGGTCTGATTATGCATCTCCAGTTGTTAGAAGGTGTCTATAGAATAAGCACTGAAGGAGGACTTGATTGCACAAAAGTGCTAGGAGGAACATCAAAATGTCCCCTCTTTATCCAGTACTCAGAAATAGAGTTGAAGAGGATACTTAGGAAATGCCTTTCATCCCCAGAGACTGACACATATCATAAAAACAGAGATCATTTCTGACCCTCCTGTGAATGCAGAACCCTTTTTCTGGCAACACTATGTACCAGAGTGCTTCACACATGGGAACCACAGGAGATTTTGAAAGATTGAAGGCAGTACTGAACATTATAACAACGCTGGCCACCTGAGCTAACCCTTCAAGTCCCAAACTATTACAGACCTAGAGGTGGAGATGTTGTATCCTTTCCTATTCAGCCAGTAGCTAAAAGTTTAATCCTTATGTTTCATAAGACATAAGAACCAGTGTCATTTCAGCACTGGGGCTTAAGGACATGCAAGGATATCAATTTGCCTGTGATTCAGATTTAGTGTATTTGCAATGAGTGCTTAAAGTATTATTTTCTCTGGGTATAACCAGCCTATATGGGATATGTATAGTTTTGTTTGTGAAATGCAAAAGGAAGCAAGTCAAAAGGATGACATCTTGTAGCGAGTTTTAAATATTGTTTTTACTGTTTGCCTTGAGGAAGAAATATCATGTTCAATGACTGCAGAGAGAAGATGAAATAGTGAGCAGCAAAGACATTCTACATGCATAGATCACCATGCTAAACTTTTCAGGGTATCTTTAATGGTTAAAGATGTATTAAACCTTGTTAAGGCCCAGACATTCTGAACAGCTGAGGCTTCCACAGGTTTTAATAAGAAATTTGTAACTAAAACCATAGAATCACTCACGTGAAAAAAACATTTTGTGCTCAAATACTCCATCCCAATTTTTTTTGCATCCTTTTGGGTCTGGAAAGGCTGGGAATGGAGTAAAATTCAGTTGTAAATAAAATGGCTTCTCTGAATGAATGAGGAAGAGCATTTAAAGATGCCTCATTTCTTCTAAAAGTACATGAAACTGGCCTATTAGTGTATGAAACAGCTGTACATGTAAGCTACAGATATGCACATAGATCAACAGTGTAGATCATGTTCTGAGTTGATATATTTTATCAGAACTTGAGACTGTCTTCATATAGCAAAGTAGGGCTTGGGGTCCTTATTCCACAATGATGACAATATATTTTATAACATGAAAACCACTCCAGATACTCACAAAAAATCAACAGCAAAGAAATCACAAAGAAGTAAAGTGATTCTATAATATTCATGACTGACTGGATTTGAAGGAATCTTCAGGTCTGGTTAATTTTCTAATATTTTATATTGGGAGTGTGGTGGGTTAGGGTGGAAGAGTTTGTTTACCAGGAGTAGGATGACCTAAAATTGAAGACATTTCCACTAACAGATGTTACACAAAAGCTGCCAGAACCTCTGGCTGTTAATTGGTATCTTTTCAGTTTTGTTCTAGCAGTAGTTTGATCTAGCTTGACCAAGGCACAAGTGCATGGCTGGGATTCCCAGCCCTATCACTTTAAACATCAACTTTATTCAGGGATTTAAAGTTTCTCTGTCTTAGAACATCAAGTTCCAAGGTAAGTGTAATTTATTCCTTTGTCTCTTGGAAGCATTTAAGGTTTAATTTAGTCATGTATATATTATGAAATATTTGGAAGTGTTATGTAAATGTCAAGCACTGTAATGATCACTAATCTAGTGCTGTTGTTAGTCTACTTATCTTACAAAGTTTCAGGAATTACTTCAAAAATCATGCTTTTGGTAATATTCTTACAAGGGTAGTTGTGTTCTCATTTCTTGACATGAACAATTTATGCAGTGTAACTCTTTTGAGGTGGTAAGGGTAAATTAACTGATTCAGACTGTATCAGGAGTAAGAGTCCTATACTAATAGGAAATTCTGTGTTTGGGATGGGAAGAAATAAAAAAGTAATATTAGAAACTGAGCCAAAAGTAGTTGCAAAAACTGTAATGATATAATGATATAAATTCATAAATTTAATGCATAATTCACTGTAAATAAATTATATTATTCTATCAGTCATAGCATAGCTAACATTAATCATTAGCAAAGCAGAATTAGTTAAAATTTTCAGTTAATATTCTACCTAATATTCACAGTGACTGTGTCAAGAAAACCCATACATGACCAGGTTTTCCCAAAGACTGGATCCCTAATGAAAATTCTTTGAGAAGAACATTTTGCTTTGAATAATTAAAGCATGCATCAAAACTTAAATTACAGTGCTACTGATTAAATTAAGTCAAACTTCTCCCATGTTACAGTGTTTCTAAAGATAATTACTATCCTCTCCTAAAGCAGTTTGTCAATTTGAACAGTGTTTGGCAAAGGAATTTGCACCTGGGCTGCAGGCATGTCTTCTAAGGTTTGAGATGTTTGTTATTTATGAGAACTGGGATACTGAAGGTAGCCATTGGCAAAACCAACCAATACCTTGCTGTACAGACAACTTTTTCAGCCCCATTGTATTGAATTAGTTGGATTTCAGTCATTTTCCAAGAAAAATAGAACCCATTAGGAATCAAGGTATCTCAATTTTACCTGTTGTATGTAGTATGTGATGTAATACACTTAGGTGTATTAATTACCCCTGTAGGTAGAGCTTTTGTCCTTAATCACTTTCTAATGAATCCAGTGAAAGTTCAACTACATATTTAAAATAAAGCATTTTTATCAGGATAGCATAAGACCTTGTATCTTTGATGCTCAATGTGTTATCACAATGAGATAACACACACTCCAGAGAGGTGAGAAGTGACTGTGAATTTACTCTATCAGGGGAATAAACTGATACAGTACCAAAACCTGAGGGTAGGCTGTCATCCTTAGCATAGTATGTGATGGAAAAATATCCATCAATTTTCTGAACTGAGTCCTCGCTGGCTTCTCCTCTGAGAAGAGAGGGAAGGACAACTGTTGGCAGAATTCAACCTACTGAATTTGCAAGTAGTGTGAAATAACAACCCTAATAATAAAATTTCCTTATGTATTTTTCTACTGTGACTCCAAATCAATACAATGTCTTCCTATTACTCTTAAGACTTTTGCATACATTACAAACTTAAGCTTTCCAGTTTCTTTGTAAAATAGAACAATATTCTTGGATTACTACTGTTCTATAAGTTACACAGAAATGTCACAGCAGATACAAAAAGAGAATATAAAGTTCCTGTCCTGTGTCTGTACAACCTTTTTCTCTGCCCTTAACTTGTACAGAAATTAAATATATTTTGAACCACCTGGCTACTGAGCTAAGAATTTAGATATAGATTATATCATAAGTGCTTTTATGTGATGGTTATTTACGATTAGTGCTATTGCAGGCTAAGTTGATATTTTCACTAAATAATTGCAATGGAGCCTTAGTCAACAATGATGAACGTGAAAATGCAGCATATCAGGATGTAGTGGCAGAGGAACAGTGGCAAGAGATCTAAAAATAAAGTAGAATATTGGGTTAGGGGTAGGAATCCCTATTACTAAAGCAGAGTATTCTGGGCAATTTGGTAATCTTTTATGCCTCTTGTGTCAGGAATATGAAGCTTGGGAGAAAATATTAATTCATTTTAGGAAATTTTGTTAAATGACTAATCTGCACTGTATTCACAGTTAAATGATGGTGTTTTTTTCTGATTACTTTGAAACACACCTTCACTACCTTGACATTTGTAGCACAATCACAGAGTAGCTGAGATGGGAAGAGGCCTATGGAGATCATCTAGTCCAACATCCTGTTCAAAGAAGGATCAGCTACAGCAGACTGCTCAGAATCATGTCCTGTTGGGTTTTGAATATCTCCAAAAATGGAGACTTCACCTTTCTGAGCTACTATTTCTAGTGTCCAAACACCTTTCTGCCCAGAGGAGTAAGCTTGTGTGGAGATCCCATCACTGATCTTCCTAGCTGCCCATCCTTTTTCTTTTCGCTTGCTTCTTCCTTTAGGTTTTGTTTGTGTGCATTGGGTTTGTGTTTCTAGGGGGATGAAGGGGGTTTCATTTTTTTGGGGGTTTTTAAATAATTTTTTTCACCACTGGAGTTAATGTACAGCTACAATACCCTGCAATAAAACTTAGTCTGAAAAATTTTTATGCAATTCCTTCTCTTTCTCATTTATTTTATCATTTTAGAATTTATTCTTGGACTAAGTGCAGTGCTGGAAGTTCAGAGTTTGAGCTGTATTTGCAGGTGTGCCACTGAATTACTGAATAATAGGAAAGAAGTAAATTTTGCCTCTGCTACTTAATCAGGAATTGATAAGTATGGCTAGTTAAAATCACCTGGAAAGTATTATGTGGAAAACCACACATGATCACAGTGAAAGGTTCTGGCCTATATAATATTATTTTATGGTTTTTACTACTTTGGAAAAGTGCTTTGGGATCTCTGTATTTAACTTAGTGATTTGTAATAACTAACTAACTAATTTGTAATACAAAATGTGATACTGAAATTCAGCAATCTCAGTTAGTGTCATTATCTAACGTTCATCGTTCTGCTAACTTCTGTGTTCTTTGGAACTGTTGGCAATAATGAATTGTCCAGATTTTAGACTGGTATCAGATGATCAGCTATATGGAAACAAAAATGACAGCCAGAAAGAAATGATGACCTATTTTGGAGGATGGCTGGTGTGTATCACTACTACTCAAAGTACTGTGATGATGGTGAATGCAGATTGCCTCCTGAACTGCACTGTATCAAAGAATTTCCAAAGCTTAAGCTGGTTAAAATCAAGCAAACATAGAGAAGAATTTTAAGAGATCATAAGTGTAAGCACAACAGGAGTAGTTAGCAGTCACCTTCTCTATTCCATATTTGAGTGTGATTAACATTCCACTAAGGAATAGTTAACTGACAAAATTGCAGAAAAAATGTTCTGTCCTTTTTGCTTGCAAGGTGAAGAGATAGTGTATACTCTTGTTTTTAAGGACTAGATACAATTGTGGAAGAGTATACTTGTCAGATTAAAGAGTGTGGATTACAAAACTGTTGATCACTATGGAGTAGCAAAATAAAATCCTACCATTACTTCCAATTTCCAGAATACAGAAAGTGATTTTTAAAACTGGTGAAGGACACAATTTTTTATTTGAAATCTTGTACATTAATTATATTTGCAAATGGCTAATTGTCACTAGCAAATTCAATTACCCATCAGTATATAATAATTGTCATTATACAGTCAAATGGAGTACATGCTTGTTAAATTGTTTAAATCTTATATCTGGCAAGGCCAAAGATATATTTAAGGTACTACCTTCCTGCAATTTTTATTGCAGATTTCATCTTCTACTTTGTTTTAGTTATTTAGGACCAAGATTAATTCTTTACCTCACAAGATAGTGTGAAAATTCTCCTACCAGCCTTTCTTCTAATTTCTTCACATAATTTTTTGCTCAGTACTTAATCCTTTTTTCTTGTTGATCTTATAAACATGTGAATGTCATCACTGGCCTGTATCCCAGCATAACATTCAAGTTTCAATATTCTGTATTCAATGCATAAGTAGCTTGAATTTCTTATAAGAAACCTGTGTGGAGCGTGGAAAGTGAGTTCAATGCAGATGGTTTGTTTATAGCATGTATTGCTAAGATGCAATGCAGTTCTTAGACAACTTAGAGAATTCTGTAATTCTTGGCATTTTGTAATTAATAAAGGTGTAGAGATATATTAATATTGCAGTTAAAATTACTTAATTCAAATGGGCCAAATAATTGTATGTGTAAATGAACACTTTGGACAAGAGAATAATTTTGAAGCTGGCTGTGAGTCACTAGCTATGTGCTGTATGAAGACTTTTTCTGTCAACTATAGATGGAATATATCTCACATAATGAATGAAGCAGATGTCTGTAAGGGCTCTCTGATTTTTGAACCATGTGTATTACTCTGAGTAAATGTTCCCATTAAATCAATCACAGGTTGATTAAAAACTCTTATTACTGAGCTTTGAAAAGTACTCCACTGAACATAAGAGCACAACATAAGAAAATTTTATTAAAAACTGCATGAAGAGCAGAAATTATCTGATGTTTCTACGATTGAAGAACTGTCCTTGACACTTTGGGGAACTGAATCTGTGATAGACCAGATCATGACAATCTTGTTCACTACATCTAGTTCAAAAGGAAGCATGGTAACTAACTATACAAGTACATAAGAAAATATAGAACTTTTTTCCTGTAATTTAACTCAGATGCTGGCTTTACCCATGTCATACTCCCATTGTATCCACAAGACACCACAGACAGGGCTTTGAGAAAGCCATATCTGAAGATGAAAAGGCTGTCAAGAGAACAGACAATAGAATGGAAAAGTCTGTCTCACAGATCATCCTCCAAACAGTGTCTATTTTAGGCTAGTGTGGACCTGTATGGACCTAGAAAAATTTTCATTGGCCTACAGTGACAATAAAGTCAGCTACTAGAATGTAAAGAGAATGAAATCTTTATCTTTTGTAGTAAAAAAGAAAATGACACAAGAAAAAGTTAAATATGGAAAACTAGAACATTTTGAAAAATCTTTAAGAAGAGATATTTTGGTCAAGATTCTCAATGTTCTTGTTTAATTTAGAGACTCTTTTAGGTGAAATGGCTTTCTGGATTGTTTGTTTGATTTGTTAGTTTTTGTTGTTGTTGTTGGGTTTTTCTGGTTTTGTTTTGGTTTGGTTTTGTTTTTTGTTTTGGTTTGGATTTTTGTTTTGTTTTTTGTTTGCTTGTTTGTTTGTTTGTTAGAGGGGTTTTGTGTTGATAGATATCTGGAGAAAACCCTGGAAAAACATACATGTAGAGGTATGTCCTCTCAACATTCTTTGAGAAGGCAATGCATTTTCTGAACCAGAGGTGGTGCTTCAAACAACAGTGGGGATTCTAGTGAGTGACACGCAACACATATTCATATTCAAAATCCTTTTGAAAGATACTCTTTTTTCAACCCATATTTGGTTGTTCTCATAGGAAAATACTAGCAAGTTATGTCAGCACAGAAAGTTCTTGGATTAATATTTGCAAATTGATCAGACAAAACAAATTATCTTGACTCAAGTTTGAAGAATGGAAACAACCACAAGCTGAAAAATACCTTACTGAAATAAATTTCATATAACAAAAGTTAGATATCTGAAGAAAAAAATATTTATACAGTGAGATGGATAGTTCAGTTGCAATCAAGTTAGGACAACCACCAATGAACCCATCCAATTAACAGCAAATGCAGAGACTTTTTTGTAACTGAGAAAAATTCAGAAAAAATAAAATCTCTTCACCAAAGCCTGAGATCCATGGGATCTGTATGAGATACAGTCTTGCGAAGATGTTCTGTGGCTATCATTCAAATATTAATAAAGAATCTGAAAAAAATGGTGGTGTCAAATATGATGAATACAGTAACGAGTTTCTAGTGAGCACAAAGCTCATTTTCCAGTGATCACATTAATATGGGCAGAATTAATGGACTTTTAAAGTCAAATACCTGTATATTGGTTTGTTAAAGACAGAAGTTAGTCCCCCTGACAGCACAGAATATGTCTATGTCTAAATATGTCTAAAACCATCTTTAGAATATGTCTAAAACATCAAACTGGTTTTGCTTTATTTCTATAATGGGTTAGCCATAATAATTTTAAATCCTAAGTTATTGTATAAATTTGTATAAATTTACTTTTTAGTGCTGGTGTATTTGACAGAGAAAGAAATATGTAGAGGTGCATTTGTGCTCCCACAAGCTGTATGTAACAGTCTCTAACTCAGTGGTGTTTAGGAGCCAATGTTAAGACTTTGGCTCTGTGTCAGTCAGACGGTTGTTGTGTTGCTAGCTCTGGGTGGAACACAAAAATCCAAAGAAAAACTGAAAGAAGATTGGTGCAGCCTGTTGTCAGCAATGAACGAGGACTCTTCAAGATATACTGGCAGTTTTCCTGAATTTGTTTTATGCTGTTGTTACTATTAATATCAGTTTTAACATTGGTATTAATATTGGTATAGATGTAACTATAAGATCATGGAAGAAAGTGAAACTGTTGCTGTTCATACTAATTTTTGACATAAGCTATAAGACTTGAGACCGAAGAGATGATGATTCCACTTCTGGCATTTCCCCCTGTTTCTTTTATTTACAGTCCTGAAGAGATGATGGTTCCACTTCTGGCATTCTCCCTGCTTGTTTGATTTACAGTCTAATTACATCTGATGTCTGTGGTGTGTGGCTTTATTGTGTAAGGACCAATGGGGACAAGTTCAGTGCTTTTAACACAGGAGTGTGACTTCAAGAGAAGAATAAACAGCAGGAACCGATGAAGTGCTTAGCAGCCAACTGCTAAGACCATTTTCTTGGAATAGTTTTAGCTATAAAAGAATGAGTGCAGTGAATAAAAGTAGTAAAATAATAGAAGAGGTACTTCTCATTAGAATGAGCTTCAAAGATTTCTGTGAGAAAAGATTGACTTTCTTCTTCCAAAAAGATACCAAATAAACTGCATCAAGAATAAGAGCCTCTCCACAGCAAAAGTACACATTGCTTTGAGACATTCTGGGGAGCAATGTTTTGAAGAATCTGGAGTTCAAAAGTTCAAAAGAATTCTCTTAAACTATGATGTATAGGATTTTTATGACATTTAATGAGATACATTGCTATGAGATACATTGCTTTTTTTAGTCATAAAATTTATATTTTTTTCTGTAGAAAATAACATTCAACAATGGAAATAAGAAAGAAAAATAAAAGTAAAATTGGAAGCAGAATGCCAGCCTATGGAATTCTTGTCTGAAAAGTAGAAAATTACTGTTGGGCTTGGAGTCTGACAATTTATTCTTCAAATATTTATATTTAAATGAGGCAAATTGTTTCAGCTTTCCAAGCCTTAAGATTTTCACCAATGAAGCTGATGAAGGGTCTGGAGCACAAGTCCTATGAGGAACACGGCTTGTGGAGTTGTTTAGCCTGGAGAAAAGGAATTTCAATTTACAACTCCCTGAAAGGAGGCTGTAGCCAGGTGGGGGTTGGCCTGTTCTCCCAGGCAACCAGTGACAATACAAGAGGACCAGGAGAGGTTCAGATTAGACATTAGGAGGAATTCTTTTCAATGAAATGGTGATTATGTATTGGAATTGGCTGCCCAGGGAGGTGGTGGAGTCACCATCCCTGGGGATGTTTAAGAAAAGACTGGACATGGTGCTCAGTGCCATGGTTTAGTTGACAAGGTGGTGTTCTGTCATTGGTTGGACTCAATGACTTCAGAGGTCTTTTCCAGCCTAACTGATTCTGTGATTCTATGATTTCTTTGTGAGATTAGCAATATTTACTTCTTGTAGTATTTCCCAAACCCGTTTTTTTTTTTTTTTTTATAAGAGCTGCAAGGCAGTAGTCCATTGAGTTTGCTGTATAATTTTAATAGGATACGGTAAATATGGTGTCAATTTATTGATACTACTAGTATGTGGACAAACTGGGTAAAACTGACTTTTCTTGCTTTTGCCCTTTCCCGTGGATAGGAACCATTTCTGAAAAGTGAAAAATAAAAATGCAATTTTCATATTATTGAGTGATTTTTTGGTCTTTGCAAAAGTAATACAATAATGAACATCACATTTTGGGAATTAGCAGTGTAAGGTCTATACAGGAGGAAATCTCAACAGGGGGACATTGAAACATCTTTATTTTGCATACTTGAACCAAATTTTTATAAATTACTTTCCTGCAGAGCTTTTTTTTTTTTGTTGTTGCTGTTGGCGACAATATGAAAAGGACAATATGAAGCAGAAACATCACGGTTGATCTATACCACTCATTATCACATGTTAGAGAACTCCACTACATCCTACCCTTTTTTGCTGGGAGCAATTGAGTAGCCAAGAATTGTGTGCCAGGCACAAAGAACAGCAAACTTACAATATCAATCCTGTGATTATGAGGACGTCATCCTGCCCTCCACTTTCTTGAAACAAAACAGTCAAATGAAAAAACAGAAGTTATTTTGAAAATTCATTATAGACAGACTGAGCAATGCTGAAGACTTTACAATGGCCAGAAGCATATTCTATAGGGAAACAAATTAGTGTCAACATAAGATTAATTTCCTTTGAGCATTGTCTTTTCCCTTGAGAAAATGAAACAATGTGATTGATATTGTTTCAAAAGTGTGTTCTTTTGGAATAACATTTTAAAGTTACAGCTACAAAGGCATGTGTAATTAATTAGAAGAATAAAGTGAAATTTTGAATGGAAGACCTTCATGCAGCTGGGAAGAAAGAGAAAAACCATTTTTTTCATATAGAACAATGTGTTTTATAAAAGGCTTGGTTTAATGAACAGATCCAAGCAAGTGATTCACAGCATATAATTTATTTGACAAGTTCATTTTCTTTTCCTTCTCATGGTGAACCAAAACAGAGGCATATCTTTTGTTTTGGTAAAGGTAATAACTTATTTTTATTATTTTACTTTTTACTTTACAAGTGGTTATAAGTTTTCAGGGACTGCAAAACCTGCTTTTGGTACTCTGATATTTCTGTATTAAGTTATGATTGTGTCTTATAAATTGCATCGTATTCTGTCTGTTTCCTGACATTTCTAACAGAGCTCTGAGATGTCTGTAGTCCTTTGTTTTGAGCAATACCCCATGTTGATTTGATATAATTAATCGAAATGCAGTTGCTCCCATGTGCAAGTGTTTAGTGTCAGAGTACAGTGTAAAATTTAATGTGTGTGGTTTGGGCCTTGTCCAGTGGAAATCAGTGAGAACTTCTTTCCATTGATTTCCGTGGCAGTGGATTTCTGTTCCTGTGAGCATCTTGATGAGTGAAAACTCAAGTGCATGGGTGTACATGAGTCATGAAAACAGACTGCCTGTGAAGAGTTTTTCTTAGGAGTCAGATTGATTAATTGCTTGGAGTGACCTGAAGTTTCAATTGATTAAGATTTTTTACTTAAGTCCTTGTTAAATTTTATGCTTGATATTCTATGTCATCACTCTGATTCATTTTGCTTCATAAGTGGTGAAACTGTGTGTCAGAGGTTGGGGGGTTGTCTGGGAATTTTTTCCCATCACTGTTACTAAGTAACAAATAGGCGGACATTTAGGGCTATCAGCTCTTTTGTGAGAGACAAAAGAGTGTGCTCGGGCGGAGCCAGGTGAGAGAAGAGCCGAACCTGCCGGGAAGTGGGGGACTCACTCTCTCCTCAGAAGGGAAAAGAGGCTGCTCTCTCGCTTTTGGCTGTGACCGGAGAAAGATTCAACTGTGCCCCGCTTTCGTTCTCCAGCAGCTAGTTGTGAAAAAAGAGGGAAAAGGACTGGCTTCTGTCCTGCCGCCCTGTTGTTGCCGCTCTGGGCTGCCTGGCTGCTCTTTCGCTTCTCCGGGTGAGCTGCCTGAGGCTGACCTGACCCTGCATCACAGCGCCACCTGCAGCCGTTCGGGAGTCACCGCAACCGCCCTGCCCAACCGGGAGTTCAGCAGCGCCTCCTGCTGTTTGTTTTTCTTTCTACCGTGATTACACCACTTAACAGGAAAGTTATTTATTATTAATTCCTAGTTCTATTTATGGTTATTATTATTGTTATTACTTGTTCATAAATACTAGTAAAGAATTGTAATTCCTTTTCCCGTAACTTTGCCTGAGAGCCCTTGATTTCAAAATTAAATAATTCGGAGGGAGGGGAAAAATCACGTTCTCTGGCTTAAGGGAGGGGTCAACCTCTCTTAGCAGACACCTGTCTTTCAAAACCGAGACACTGTGAAACAGGAGAATCTCCTTCAACATGTGACCAGGACAGTCCTGATTTCAGGGACTCTGTCAGCCTCTCTTATCACAAGATACAATGTGTCTGGGTATGAGGGCACTTGGAAAGAAAGAGGCATCTTTTTGTTCACACAGAATGATATCTCTCCAAATTTTATAATATCACTGGAAAGAGGCAACCCAATCATAAGCTTTCTGGAAGGTCTTACTCTTCCCATGTCACTGGCAGATGCTGCTACTGTTCATGTAACATTTCTTTTTTGGGGTTTGGATAATAATCAAGGGTAATGTCTTAGCCCAGAGTACTGTGCATGGGCTGGCTAGATAGCAGAGAATTTGCTTCCAGGAAGTGAGTTTGCTTCCAGGCAGGTTTGATAAGTCAAAACAGGAGAACTCTTTGTTATGTGTGATTTTAATATAAATTTGAATCTTTAGAAAAACATGAAATTATGGGTTCTATTTTTCCATTCAGTTTAAAAATAAAAAGCCAAAGAAGTACAAGATTAAATACTACATATCATCATGTACTAACTTCTTAAGTATTATTTTATCCACATCATGTACTAACATCTTAAGTATGATTTTATCCAATTAATTTCTTTTGCAGAGATTTAAGTGCAACTGTCTGATCATAGATAATTTTGTGACATTTGATGAAGCCTTCAGTGACACATACCTGAAACAACAATGGTCAGAACTGAGGAGCACTGCTTCGCACCACAAAGTAACTTCCATTGCACATCTCTGCCTTTTGCCTAACAAGCCAGTGTTTTTTTGTGACTGCCATAAACATTCCAGTTGCTTACAAAATTTAAAAGAATTAAAAATGTGGATCGATGTCGTGGTTTGAAAACTTTGGGGGGTCTAGCTTTTTGGGTGTGTTAGGGGCCAAAAGATGGCTCCTGTAAGGACCTTCCAGAAGCTCCCACAGCTGTCCAGTCAGGGCCTATCTCTGATGGCTCCTGGAAGATTGATGTGCTGTTTTCCACAGTTGGGCCAATTAGGAAGCGCAGAAACGCCTCTGCGACAGTATATTTAAGAAGCAATCTCTGTAGTACGCATGCGCGCGCCATGTAACCCTGTAGTCATGTAGTTAGTACATTAGGCAGGGGAGAAGGAGTACAGCAAATAACTAGGAAAAACAACTGAAACATAGATATGAAAGCCAGCAAATGATAAAGTGATCATTATAAATTAATGGGATTACATAAATACTTATGCTGCTTGGATGTGAGCAAAAAGTTTAACAATCTTGGGTTTATAACATTATGTTTCTTGGTGACTTTTTGGAGATTGTCACTGAAAAAGACTGTGTAACTGACACATCATGTCCCAGGAGACTTAGTTTACTGGTACTTAAACGTGTTTTTTAGATAAATACTCTGAATTAATCTCACAAAAGAGGCTGCTCTAACATCTGCTATGGTTAAATCTTCATTTACCCTCCATTTTTCAAGAAAGGCATATATCTGCTTCATGATATCAGCCAACTGAATTGTCTCCAGTTGCACTCCATTCTTCTGATAGAGATTAAGTTCTAAAGAGTCTTTCTGGAAAACATGAAGTGCTCTAGTAGAGAACAATCTCAGAATCTGGGAGAGGAACATTTCTTTTTCTTTCCATTCCACCTTATCTATGCCTCAGACTAGTACCACGACCTGTAGTTTAAAGCACATTTTTTAGTCAGTGAAGTCAAAACATGAGTCATAGACTGCATTGATTTACCTGAAGAAATAATCAGGAATGAGAATTATATCTAAATACTGTTATGATAGCTAGAGAGTTATGAAACCACAGAATGGAACAACAAGAACTTGAAGCCAGAATTTTGTCGTACTCTTTCTAAGAGAAGAAAAGGTTTGAAAATTTTTAATCATCCTTGGAAACTGTTTACTGGAGTCTTATTAAAAAAATACTGATATATAATGACTCTGAGATTAGCTTAGTGGGCTAGAGCATGGTGCTAATAACACCAAGGTTGTGGGTTAAATTTCTGTATGGGTCATTCACTTAGAAGTTAGACTTGATGATCCTTGTGTGTCCCTTTAAACGCTGAATATTCTGTGATCTAGGAACTGTTTTTCTAAGCAGTTTTTTGTAGAACTTCTCTCTCCTCAAAGTTACAAGTGCATTCCTAATAGCTTTTCAGAAGTTTAGCAACAAATTAGATTACTCTTTTCATTGCCAACACAGATTTCAGACTGCGAAATCAGTCCCTACTATCTCAGAAATACTGTGGATGTCCTTGTCATGATATTTGAGTGCTAACAGTTCCAGCTACAACATTACAATTGGTTGTCTCTGTCTCTTCAGTAGCAGAAGCGCCTTGGTCCAAGCACAACCTCACACCATCATCTTTCTTTGCCATGTAGATCCAAACCTCTTTATTTACTTCACTGCTAAGAAGCTCGTCTTGTATATTTGGCTGCATGTGTAGTCAACTGTGAATGTTTTCCTTCAGATTTGCCATTCAAACTGATGCTGCAATTCTCATTCCCTATTCAGTAACGAAAACCAAATCTCTGAAATATAAACACCTTTAATCTAATTGCAAAGCAGAAACTATTATTGTATCATCTCTCTTGATCATATATATTAACAATTGGCAACTTCAGTTTACCAGACCAGTGTTATAATCTCTTCCTGGTCTATTTTAAGACAGGTAGCTTTTAGTAGCAAGACAGAAATGTCCAGTAATGGTACCTTGTTTTGCTGGTTTTCTGCCACTAATGGAAGACTAAGAACCTACAGGAGAGAAACAAAAATACTGTAAATATTTTTCTTAAACTAAAATATTATCAAGTTTACTACGCCACTTCCTACTTTGCAGAAGTTGTATCTCCAGCTACTATTATATATTACTAGTATGTCTTTTAAGCATAAAATATATTTATTAAAAATGTATCTATGGTATGCATGATCATGACATTCTTTAAAAGAAAGAAGGATTCTTTAAACTGACCTATATGAGATGTGTACTGTAGTTAAGGTTTAATGGAATTCAACAAGGTAACATTTGAGTAACTTTCACTGTAATAGAATTGTCCAGAAAAATTTTAAATAAAGTTGTTTCATTCTTAAGTAGTTTTAGTAAGAAATTTGTCTGCTAGCTACAGCAGGGAATTGTAAATCAACAGTATTCTTAGATTGTGTTCTCAGTGGCAAGTGCTCTGTTTCCAGGCTAATTTCACTTTCATGTCTCAGGTGTTGTTTCTGTGTGAAATCGGTGTAATAAAAACTTGCTACATTCTTAAGTGTATCATGCGAATTAATACTTGCAAAAGAGATTTTTCTCCATTGACTGATCAATGTATGTTTATTCACTCTGTAGCAAACACACAGCTAATGAAGGCGAAACACTGCTGAGCTCCTGAGAGGAACCTGTCCTGGAACCAGAGAGAGTAGGAGCCTTGCCATTCGTGTCCACATGTGCAGCAAAACAGACTCTGGCAGCAGGAATGTCCCTGTGACACCTCAAAGGAAAATGTTCTGCATCTTTGCTGAATACCGTGATGAAAAGCAGTATAAATTGAAAAGCTTGTTTACAGTATTTTCTTTTGCTTCAGATATGGAAAATGCCAAGTACAGTCTATGTTGATCAAGCTGTCAAAAACTTATGCCATAGTATTTGACCATGAGATCTATATGCAGAAAACCTGAAGAGATGTATCTCTTCTTAAAATGCTATTTGTAACTTTCTCATTTCAAATAACTGACAGGGTACTTCACAATCATTTGTATTCTTTTGCTTATAAATTTTCTCCTTCTATGTATGTGTTACCTCTTTTAGGTGTCAAAAGAAACAGCTTGACTGACTAGATGGAAGGTTTCAAATACATAGGTTGAATGCTTTTCATCAAAATTATTTGGTGTCTTTTTATGTGACTTTCTTCACAAGGAAAGCTTTAACCAAAGACAGGTCAAACATCTCTGTGTTCTAATTCGAATGGCTGGTCACATTCTCTCTTTGTAAAGCTTTATTTTAGCACTCTTCTTCCTTCTTCATTTCCAAAATTATTATGCCATACTGTTGAAGCACCTGCCATGTTGATTTCATTCAGTGATGGTTGAAAATAGTTCTAGTTCTGTGAAATGATTCATACGTGCACACAGTTTTTCAAGCACAAAAGGTTTCTTAGAAACGAAAAGTTTTATATAAATATAATCTCTCATTGCAACAAAATGTAACTGTATCAAGAAGAAAACACATCTATCTTTCTCTTTCTTCTTGAAATTTTTCTCAGAGTTCACACTGCTGGCACAACTGTACTTAAAGATAAGCAACTCATAGACTGAGCCCAAGTTATTATCTGAAATCAAGTTATGAGATCCTTTCATAGCATATGCAGCAAATAAGTATACATCAAAACAAAGGCCTGGGAAATCTTCAGTGCTAATAATTTTGTTAGTATTTACATGAATTCCTTAATATAAAACAAGCAAATAAAAATTTACATCTGTTCCAAGAAAAAGGATGTATTCTTTTGTTTGGTTTTATTTTGTTTCTCTTTCATCCTTCAGTATTATTCTGTCTAGAGAAAACTTATGTTTTTTATGAAGCAAACCTGAGTGTTTGTTGCAGATGTTTTAAGAAAAAAAAAAAAACTGACTCTAGTGACCTTGAACAAAACTGGTTTATACCTACCTCCTACCTAATAATTTTAGCAGGATCCAGGAGCATGATTCCTCTTCAAATCTGATCCTGCATGTCCAAGCTGCTATCTTGAAATCAGGCTAAGCTGAGATATGTATTTCCTACCCCTGAGCTTCTTATCTTCAAGTCAGTAATTTCATATATGTCTGTATGTTCTGCTTGAAATAACATTCACATCTTGGAGGAATTTATTTTAACAAAGTTTCTAACTCACAGTGGGGGACTGATTTTCTCTGTTGTAGGGCATGACAGTTGGTAACAGCAAGCCAAAACAAGAGATTGTTTTCTTGTTTAGGCATTTGTTCCTAAGAGATCTTTGGTTTCATTGATTATCTCGTATTAGAGTTCTGAGGCAGGCTGTGAAATGACAGACCTGGCAGAATAGAGCCAGAGGCACTAGGAATACCTTAAATAACTAGGGCCACTTCAAAGAGAACATCATCCTACAAATAAACTTAATGAAATGTTGTGCCTAAACAGTCAGGGATTTTTAAATGCTTGATTGACACTTCCTTGAAAGTAATTTATTTTATAGACCTCCGCAAACAGAATGTTTTTACTTTTTAGTTTCTCTTGTTCTGATTCTGCTCAAATTTAAGATTACTGAAAACCACCATTAACATACACGTATCAAAATGCAGCTGACTAATTAAAAAGAATTTTAATAAATCAAGACTTACACTACAGCAGTTTGACTTACAACAGTTTTAAACATATTCAAGCAAAACAAAGTATAATTTTCAAGTAGTAACATTTAGTAGTAACACCGAAATTTTGAGAAATCCCAGCTTGCACAAGGAAGAACTTTGAGAAGCCTGCAAAACAAAGTGATTTGATTACAGTCTCAGAGTAACATCTTTGTAAATACTTGTCTTAATAAAGGAAACACTTTTTTTGTAGGGCACGAGAAGGTGTGCATCCATCATAGATTTATTCACTACCAACACTTCCATCTTACACAGGATTTATTCTATATGCAGAATAATTGAGGAAAATATGAGAAATAATTTTGCCAGCTCTTCAAATGAGGTGGGCAGAAGAAACATTTTGTACTTCCAGGAGGTGTCACAAAGCACCTAGAGATTACACACAGCAGAGTACTTCTGTTTATTCCTGAATAATACCGGTTTTACTGTGTGCAGACATACAGTAGTACAGTGTAAATAGACTATATATTTTGCCAGACATCCATAAGAGCAGATTTCTGAATGTCTAGTAGCTGGGTGGGAGGATCCCAACCTGCAAATGTACATAGAGAAACTATAATTCACCTGAAAAAACAGGGTAGATTCGGGAAATATGGATGTTTGTTTTATGTCTGTGAGAGCTAAAGTCACATGCAAAACATGACTGAAATCAGAATTGTCAGCACAAACACAAACCGTGACTACCACGGTTCCAAATAAAATCCTGTCAGTGCAAAGTAAAAACTGATCCTGTGCAAAAAGGTGACCATTAAAAAATAAAGATAAAGGAAAATAATTCCTTCAAGAGGTCATTGGGCAGGGAAAAGGATGTGTAGCTGAGTGAGATGCTGTGACTAAGAATACTGCCTGAAACACTGTAACAGCAGATAGAGATGCCTGAGGATTATGACCTACTAATGAATGAAACTGAAATATGATAACATATTTTTACATCCTAAACCAATATTAACATTACACAGCTGAGAACTCTGGCATCCACACATGGCACTGGAATGATAAAAGACTTGCTAACTAGAGACAGGCTTATTTGTGGGTCATGTGATTAAAGCCTGCAAGAGGGACAGTAGAGAAACAGATCTAACTCTACAGAAATGTCTTTAAACAGCAAAAATGGCTGAAACATGCAGAGAAATGCTTAAAGCATGTTCAGAGAAAGTATATATAATCAAAACAAGAAAGTCCAGACAAAAGAAATAACAGATTTAGAAAAAAAACTAGAACACTTGCCAGTTTCCATTCATAGTATACAATGTTGATAAACTATGGGAAAGGTAAAATTAAGTGCACCTAGTTCACAGGGAATTTCATAAATTATATGGAGGATATAATCAAATCCTACTTTCCAGATGGCAAATGAAAACAAACTACAATATACAGGGTTTTAGGACCCAGAGATTTCTAACTAAGAAATGGGATATTAGAAATAATGCTGCAAACTCTTATGAAGAGGAAAATTATTTTAGTAAAGCTGAATCTCTTCAAATGCTGTGCTGTAGAAGTGAGCTGCCAATCATGCAATGCCATAATGCAGCTATTACATCAATGGCTAATTTAATTCCAGCTGGATGGTGAAGCTCATTATAATGCAATCCAGATGCGGTTACAAAGAGCAAAGCTTGCCTGGAGTAATCTGACCAGGTGCTATGGATGTGCGACAAGATTGTTCTGAGGTCAGTGCATGAAATCCTATTGTTGATAAGAAACATTTAAAAAACCAAATTATTATTAATAAGATACCATATTAGGCAAAGCAGAGGTAAACCACAGAAACAGATGTTAAGCAGAAATGCACAGTAGTGTAAAAACAGAATGAACATAGCAAAGTTAGTTCAATTCAACCTCCTAACACAATATGTAGGGTATATTTCAAGGAACTGAAAATGTGAAGGCTGAACCAGAACTAAAAAAAAATGCTATAAATTTATTGGGAAGAGGAGGTCAAACAGTGTTTAACATGTCTTTCACTGTTCGTTTCCCAGTACTAGGTCCTACTTTTCTGATGGCATGTGTTTATAGTGAGAAGTTTCACCTTCTTTCCTTATGAGACACAAAGAGCTAAAGACGATATTGTTCTCTTGAGCTGTAAGCTCATGGGAAGATCAAAGGTAGCCCCTCATCAAGACCTGACTGGGAAGGGAGGAATTCAGGCTGTTTTTTCTTTTGTTATTTTGGAAGTTTCTTCTGCTCCCAAAAAATTCCTCTGTGTGTTTGTAGTTTTGTATAGATAACATATCTACATGCTATTAAGACATACAAAACCGAATTACAATAAAGATTTTAAAATGGCTTTTATACTTTTTCCTCCAGATGCCCAAAGTTACACCTGTTATAACAGATTCCACATTATTCTTAACACACACAGTCAAAATATTTCAGTCTCTTACGCTGGATAACAGCAAAGAGAAGTATTGCAAAACTCTTTGACGTATCTCAGCAGTTGTTATTCATTCATTTCTTTTAATACCTCTTTTCTAGGGGGTATCTATTTTCACAGCCATTTAGACATCTATCTACATACCTTTGGTAAACTTTCAGAAATACACAATAAGATGGAATTGATATTTGAGGAGGAAAGTTAAAGGACTTAATGTTCTTATACAGATTTTACCTAAACTGGTTAATATTAACTTTTCAACTTTTTTTTTTTTATTTCTTTCTGTGCATTCCTATCAACATATGTGTTATTATCAGCATGTGAGAATACACTTGTTTCATATATCCTTATTTTTTTTCTAATTTAATGTTTGAATTTAGAACTGTGAAATTTTATTAGATTCTTCCTTTATTTTGAACCTTCCATTTTGTTAAGTGGACTGTTGAGTAATTTTTTTTCCTGAGCTCTTATTTTGATCTCTATTGATCAAAATAGATCTCTATCTCTTCTGATCTCAGAAAAATCTATCTAATGGTAGTTTATTGTTGTTAATAAGCCATATGGTGCCTATAATGTAGTTTTAGCCAAATCAACAATAAAGAAACAGGAGTAAAAAGCTATTTCATTCTGGAGTGGTTATATACAGGGGTGCTACAAGGTCAGCACTGGGTCCAGTTGTATTCACTATTTTCAATGAAGAAGTAAATGATGAATTAGAGGTTAGTTTTATTGCCCTTGAAGAAAAGAAATTGTGAGCAAATGTAAGAGCAACAAGGAGAGGGATTATAATTCAATCTATATATACTGAAATAGTTTGAAAAGGGTTACAGAAAATAATCACATTCAAGGACAATAATTTGGACGGAATAGGAAACTAGAAAACAAATGAAGTTCTTAGGTTAGTTACATTATGAACTAGATTATGAGTTGAAGAAGAATGAGAAGGGTCCGTGCTGTTGTCAAGCAGGCAAACTTCACACTGGACTACAGAGCAGTGGGAAAAGAAAAAAAGAAAGAAACAAAACCCTGCATAACAAGAAAAATAGAAGAAAAACCCCACAAAACCAGTGTATCATGTCCAGTTCTGGGCCCTGCATTATGAGGAAGATATGCCCTGACCTGAGTTAATACTGAGAAAAACAAAAAGAATTAAGAAGTTTAGATTGTTGAAAGACTGAAAATATATTTTCGCGTATTTCAAGAACAGTTAATAATAAAAAATCTTCAAGGACACAAAACTGTGAAGAAAAATGAATAGTACATTCTCCACCTGTGGCACAAAGAAATAAAGTAAATAATGCATTGTAATGATTACATATAAATGCTGTTTATAAAACATTATCAAAGGAGAATAACAAAAAGTAGTACAGTGTCTGTAAAGATTTTTGTTGATAAAAATTTACCCCATCTTGAGCAATAAGGAGGGAAAGAACAATTTTTTTCACAGCACTTGCACAGAGCTCTTCCATATTCAAACAAAGGATGGTGTTGAGACAAAGGTGGGGTTATTTTTCCAATTGTCTTGTGTTGGCAAGAGAGATAGACTGTGAAAATGCCAGAGAAGAAAATCATTTGGTTTATAGAATAAAAGTCAGAAACAAGAGAAGTTCATGCTGTGAACACAGATTTGAAATGGAAGACAAGAAACTTTGAGTTCATATTAAAATGAAGAGTAACTTAGAAAGCCAAGTACAAAAATTGAAGATATGGTATACTTCCTTCATGGTCTCTGTATTTTTTTTTTGCTAGCACATCCTTTAGTTAATGTAAATTTGCCACTTCGGATCTTGTTGAGTTGATAAAATACTTTACTATTGGTTTTCACAGCAGCTGTTTCTGCCTCTGGTGATATTACTCACATATTCCCTCTTCTGTCTTGTCATGCAGCTTTTTACCTTTTTATGTCCTTTGTTTTAGACAGATTTATTGCTCCTTTTCCTGCAAGTGTTGTAGGGGAACTGATGTTTACTTTGTCTTTCTTAGCACAATTCTCTATATTTTCATTTATCCAAATTTCATATTTGTACGGCTAGAAAGTGGCAAGTTATTCTTGCCTGGAGGTGTTAGCATTTAGTATTGATAGTGGCTTTCAGATGGTGCAGCACCTGGAAAGTGTTCCACTATCTTATTCTGAAATGCTACTATGGTGTATTCAGGTTTTGTTGTTTATTTTCTGAAGAAGAGATTGAGTATCTGTTTTCATATATTTTGTTTCCTATTGTACTTCACATACATTTTTTAATTTGATATCAGCTTCTACTTATATGCCAAATTCTGTATTATACACCATAATATCAATCATTACATGGAAACTTCAGGATCTTTTGTTTTCATATGGAATAAGTTCCATTAATTATATAAACAGAGTTGTACCGTTTTTCACTCTTTCTTTTGGCAATGAAAGACTTGGTGGAGAGTTGAGAGAAAGTGTTCTGGAGCTATACAAACACGCTTCAAGACATTGCTAAAGTCTTCAGACAGCTGTATGTTTGTTCACTTATCATCCCAAGTATAGATTTAGTGCAGACACAGCATTTCTATTGGAAATCTCTGAAAATCAGTTAAATATCTTTTAATATAGTAACTGTTTTTCTGCTTTTTATGACTCAGTGTTATTCTTCCCAAGGGGCAGATGCCTGACCCGAGGGAATTAGAACAATCTATTTTCACTAATTTTGCACTTCTTCTGAAGGATTCCTGGCCAGAAACAATTAAGAGTTCTAAGAGGTCTGATACACACTCAGTTATTCACAGACACACCTACATTTCGAAACCATAGATATTGTTTAAAAAACTTAAGTACACAGATTTTCTTCCAGAAATGAAGATGTGAGAATCTTGTTATTGTGTAGGTTTCTAACAGGATTTTCTTATTTTCCATAGATTATTTGTTCAAATGTCTACCTACCTGTATTTCTTTAATTTTATTGTAAGAAAATTAAGAAAGCTTTTTGTTTCTGTTTTTCACTTGGTTCTTCTCCATTTGTCCAGCTTACTTAGCATAAAAAGCAGTTAAATTTCTCCCACAGAAAGTAATTAAAAAGTCGTCCCCAACAAAAACAATCAATATTAAACTAAACAGAAAACAGGAAGCTTTAAAATTGTTGTTCTAATAAATATTAAAGCTGAATGTTAAATACCTCACGAAAGAGTTTGCATCTAAGGTCCGGTTCTATTTGAGAACTAGAGATTGTCAAATGAGTTTGTTATGAGTGAAGAAAATATAAAACTGAAATTATACATCTTGTTGAAAAGTATCTTCGTAACTCTTCCCACCCCCCATCAGAATCTTTCGTGCTGTTGTTGCCATTAATGCAATCCTTGGTTGTGCCTGCAAATGGGAAGTCATCAAAAATCTTGAGGACAGCTACATGTTACTGTCTGCAATGGAAGAATAGGACTGAGTCATGTCCACGCTGCTTCAAGAGGTGTAGACTTAGAGTCAAGGTCAAAGCAGACTGACAAAGCAGACAGCAACATAGAGTGGTAAAATTATAGGGAAGGTGAATTATTAACTCAGAGATAAAATGGGGCTGAATCCCATCCAGATACCGATGGAATTTCTGTCTCACACAGCAGCTGTGACAGATTTGTTCTTCCAGAAACAAATTGCTTCAGCTAGCTTGAGGGACTGAGACTTCATTAGGTCCTTGAACCTAGTTTCCTCCTCCTTACCTGTACCTACCTCTTGCTTCTGTCCACTGTTTTTATTGTGTCTTGAGAGAGACACCCTCTAGTTGGCCTGATGGTGCAGTACAGGGTACACATCACAGTGTGGTCTTTAGCACTTCTTCAACGGAGTCCTGCTGTGACAGGGGGGTTTTACATAAGATAAGCAAAGGAGCGGGGTATGACAGAAGGCCAAAGGTGTAGTCAATTTTCTATCAAGAATATTGATTATGACACTGATTTATTTCTTCTGTCCAGAACTCCTTGGAAAAACAGACTAAAGTGCTTCTCACTACCAAAGCCTCAGTAACATAACCTCTCATTTTCTGTTTAAATTCCAAAATCATAGCAAAAAACTGTACCTACAAACACACAAAGGTTTGCTTATGGCAGACAGATGAATTGCCAGTGTTTCGAATGGGGGTGGGGCAGGGAATAAAGATTAGCCAAAAGAGCCAAATATAGACTCACTTTACAGGCTTTTACAAGGAAAATTACCACAGTGTGGTTCTGTCAATTATTAGTGCAAGCATCCAGATGTAAAATGGAAAAAATACTTCCCCCTCAACCAACCTTCACTTTGTAAGGTTATCAACAAAAATGACGTGTTCACAGATATTATTCTTTTGCCCCTCATGTGCTTTCATGCAATTTCGAAAAAGGTATTTTCCCAGGACAGTTAACTGTCACATTGTTATTCTTAACTAAAAAGATATAAAGTAGATGTTTTAGATAACAGACTTAAGTTACACCTAGAATCATAGAATGGGTTAGGTTAGAAGGCACCTTAAAGATCATCTAGTTCCAGTCCTCTGCCATGGATAGGGACACCTTTCACTAGACCTGGTTGCTCAGAGCTCCACCCAGCCTGGCCACAAACACTTCCAGGGATGGGGCATCCATGACTTCTCTGGGCAGTCTGTTCCAGCATCTCACCACCCTCACGGTAAAGAATTCCTTCCTAATACCTAATCCAAAGGTAATCTCTTGGAGTTTGAAGACTTTCCCCTTGTCCTGTCATTACGCATTTCCGTCAATAGTCTTCATCTTGCAGGTTCTCTTCAGTTACTGGAAGTCTGTAATTATGTCACCCCAAAGCCGTCTGTTTTCCAGACTGAACCATCCCAATTATCTTAACCTCTCCTTGCAGGAGAGGTCCTCCATCCCTCTAAGTCATCTCTTTGGTCCCCGTCTAGACTCGCTCACACAAGTTCTCATCCTTCTTCTCTTGCTGGGTTCCCCGGAGCTGGATGCAGCACTCCAGGTGGGGTGTCACCACTGCAGAATCCCCTTCCTCACCCTGCTGCCCAGTCTTCTTTTGATGCAGTCCAGGACATGTTTTTCTTTTTGGGCTGTGAGTCCACATGGCTGGGACATGTCCTACACCAGCATCCCCAAGTCCTTCTTGGCAGGGCTGCTCTCCTTCTGTTGATCCCCAGCCTGTGTTGATATCAGGGGTTGCAGTGACGCACGTGCAGCACCTTGTGCTTGGTCTTGCTAAACCTCATGAGATTCCCATGGGTCCTCTTTTTGAGCTTGACCAGGCCCCTCTGGATGGCATCCCATCCTTCAGGTGTGTCAACCTGAAGCTGAAGCTAACAATTAGGAAAAACAAAATAATTGGAGTCCTTTAACCCTATTTTCTTCCTTAGAACTCTCAGCAAATATCAGCAGAGATATTTTTAACAAACAGTATAATGACTACAAAACTTTTGTTGGTTCATGGACACAGCAAAAAACCCCAGTAATTGGGTGCCTCTTGAGAATTCTGCAGTAAGAGAAACATAAACCACATGTTGTTATTAATCCATAAATGCTGCTTTATGGTGTGACTTTGCCCAAGACTTGTAGTTTTGGCTTTGACATATTGTTTTTATTGATTTTAATAATACATACAACATTGCCTATTCCAGCTGAAGCACCATAACTGTCCTCCCCTCCTGTTCAGCCACTTGTTTGGAGTTAGTACACCTAAGTCAGTGAAGTAATTTGTGTTCCATTTGGCTGAATCAATCAACAATAGAACTGCAATATTTAGTATAAAGAAAATGTTGTATCTTAGACTTGCACAATTTTAATGACACCTCTTAATTTCTTTTTTCCTGACTTCAGTTACCAATTTTTAACTGTTCATGATTTGTTCTAAATTATGAACTTCTACTGGGTTTTCTCAAACTGAACAATCACTAAACCAGATTAATTCAGATGGCTTCTGTGAAGACACATCAATAGAAAATTGTTATATTTCTATGGAAATAAATAGCACGATTTTGGTTTTGCAATTTTGCTTGACATTCATGATTACATGTGTTTCCTGATATTCTCTTCTGCAGAGAAAAAACACATTACACTGTAGTAGAACAATTGTGAGCATTCAGGAAAGCTCTTGCCGGAATGCAGCAGGAAGCAGCTCTGTGTCACTTGGCCTCCCAGTCTGACACTACTGGCAACCAGTCACCATCAGCTCTGCTTTCAGAGGACACTTGGGTGACCTGAACTAGTCATGTAATGAAAATTACCCTCTGTTTATATGCTTGAATGAATCAAGCTGCATAAAAAGTCCTCAATACTTACCAAAATACCCCCTCAAGATATCTTTTAATTTTCCATTCGGGGGATTTTGGGTATTCTCCTTTGAATTTCCCAAATCACCACCAACATGCCTGCCAGTTCCCATTATACTTGGAACTTGGCAACAGTGGTTTTCACAGATCATTACAACTCATCTTTTTATTCAAACCACCTCCATGTCCCAAAACTGTCATGCTGAAACAACGGCTTCCACGGAGGCAAAAAATCTTGTAGAAATCCTACATTTGTTGCTAAGTTACCTTACTTAGTGTTTGTTTAGAAATGGAGATTTAGTTTACATTGCACTTCATGAATTAATAATTATACTAAGTTAAATATCTTAAAGACAGAAAAGTCTTTGGGGCATCTGATTGGAAAGGAGCTACTGAGCCAGTTTCCATTGAGTAAATCAGTCTTTAAGTAACTGACTCCAGCTTTAAAAAAAAAGATTGAAACTGAGAAAGGACAAACAAGTTTAGATAGTTGTATCAGGTTTGCAGGGACAGGTTTTGGTAGCAGGGGGGCTACAGGGGTGGCTTTTGTGAGAAGCTGCTGGAAGCTTCCTCCATGTCCAACAGAGCCAATGCCAGCTCGTTGCAAGACAGATGTGCCATTGACCAAGGCTGACCTGATCCGAAATGGTGGTAATGCCTATGTGATAAAATATTTAAGAAGGAAAAAGGTTACTGTGCAATTGTAATTGTGTCCAGAGAAGAACAGGATGAGAATATGTGAGATGAACAACTCTGCAGACACCCAGGTCATTGCAGAAGGAGCAGAAGGAGGTGCTCCAGGCACTGGAGCTGGGATTCCCTTGCAGCCCATGGTGAAGACCTTGATGAAACAACTCTGCCTCTGCAGCCTTTGGAGATCCAAGGAGATGCAGAGATCCACCTGCAGGCCATGGAGGAGCCCCACACCAGAGCAGGTGGATGTCTGAGAGAGGGCTATGAACCCAGGTTCACATGACCTGTGCTGGAGCAGGCTCCTGGCAGGGACCTACAGACCTGTGGAGAGAGGAGCCCACACTGGAGTAGGTTTCCTGGTAGGACCTGTGAGAGTATGGGGACCCATGCTGGAGCAGCCCATGCCTGAAGTTCACAGTCCCCTGTGGAAGAGTGACCCATGTTGCAGCGGTTTGTGGAGAACTGTTGTCCATGGGATAGAATCAGACTGGAGAAATTAGTGGAGAAATTACTTCCTTGGGAGGGACTCCACACTGAAGCAGGAAAAGGACTCCTCTCCCTGAGCAGCAGCAGAAACAGCGTGTGATGAACCGACCATAATCCCCACTTCGTCTACCTGCACTGCTGCAGGGAGGAGGTAGAGATGGGAAGGAGGGAGGGATGAGGGAAAGGTGTTTTTAAGATAATGTTATATCTCATTATCCTAGTCTTATTTTGTTAGCAATAAATTCCATTAATATCTCCAATCCCAGCTTGTTTCACCCATATCAGTATTTGATGAGTGATCTCTCCCTGTCTTTATCTCAACTCATGAACTCTTTATTATATTTTCTCTCTCCTGTCCAGTTACGGAGGAGAGTGAGAGGGTGGCTTTTGTAGGTGCCTGGCATCCAACCAGGATCAACCCACCATAATAGTTTTTTGAAATATATACCTTGTAATTGCAACATTAGTGTTCAAAAATTTTCTAATCCAAAATCTGGTTGATTTAAAATTAATATTCTCTGGGTTTCCTTCACTCATTTGACTAATTTCTTAGCCTTCATTTCTCTTATATAGTTGGAGGAGGTGTTTTTTGGTTTTTGAGGGGAGGTTTATTTTTATTTTACTTGGAGATTTTTGGTTTTCTGTTTTATTTTTAAATTAAACTGATGTTTCCCAAATATCACCTGATTTTAGGAGCGTGCATGTCAAGAAAAATGGTAAACGTCATAAAAGCACTTAAGCCCAATGCTCTCGAGGTAGCAACAGTGCCTTTATGCGTGCGCGATCCCTGCTGGGATGAGTTGTATAACTCTCCCAAAGGACAGAGTCCTAGCTACTGCAGATAACCTGTTTCTGCTGGCTCCTCTAGGACGAGAGTTCCCCCAGGCGTGGTGTGGTAGCGCAAACAAGAATAAAAGGCTTGACAGAGGGCTCTTCCCTGGGATAACAGCCTGTTTATTGTGAGTCCAGTGTTGCGTTTCTGAGGGTCCAAAGATATCCAGGTGGCTGCGTAACCCAGAAGAAAGAGCCGAGAAGAAGCCCTGCAGGGCTCTTTTAAAGGGAGATGAGACCAGGAAACACCCAATGGGAAACGGCATAGTTCAAAGTGACCAGTGGCGAAGAGCTTTCCAGGACATAGCCATATATGGGATCTGAGATATGGGTACAGGTAACACAAAGGCAATATGGGATTTTACCACAGCTCAGGCAGACGGTTCAGATATTGGAAGAAGAGGGCCGAGGGCTTTGCCTGGGCTTTCTTCTCACCAAAACCTGAAGCTCAAAAGCAGCAACTTCTGCCAAGTGCGCTGCTACAATGTCATGTTTTCTGTTACTTTAAACATGTTGCTACAATAGCAATCATCTTTTTGTCTTTCATCTTACCTCAGTGTGTGTTGGAACAGGATGCAAATGATGGGTAAATTAATCCCAGCTTTCTTTATCAGCTGGTGGAAACCAGTATATTCCAAATACATGAATCAAGGAGAGTAATTTTTTCTAGTTGCCACTCATATGTGTATCTTTTATAGTTATTTCAGATTTCTAATTGCATTATGAAGCACAAAGAGTCAGAAGAAATGTCAAAACAACGTAGCAAAAGACAAACATTTCACAGCAATTGTACCTTTTCATGGAACACTGACATTTTTGTCAACAAGCACCAGAGATGAGGCCCAGGATGGTCATTGCAATAATTGAGAAGCAGCAAGAAAAGCAAACAGATTCTTGTAGAAATTGGCACATGAATTTGTCCAGCCATCATTCACAGTTTCAAATGTACTGGCAACTACTTCTCATCCTTACAATAAAGTGTCTGTGGTAACTTCTTTCTGTATAAAGGCTTCTGATAACTTCCATGTCTGTTGTGTCATCTCTAATCAAGTCAATTTCATGTCACAAATATTACATTTAATTTATTAATATTTGTTGCAGTGTGGATTTTAATCTAACAAGGTAAAAGATATTTTGTTTTGGATGAAGACATATTGAAAGCTGAGTTAATATAGTTGAAATAATAATTATGATACTAAATCTGGCATATGCTTTCTCTTTGACACTATCGGTAGATTGAAGAGAAGCATTGCCAACTTCTAAACATAAAGTTATCAGCCATGGTCATGTAGAGAATTTCCACCCTTGGCTATTAGTCATACCCTTGTGACACATGAATTCATGAAACAAGTATAACTCAAAAGATGTGAGGTTTTCCATAGTTGCTTATCACATTGCTACCTTCAAAGTAGATTATGAATGGTCTATACAGGAATTTGCTTGAAAAACTGGGCAAGTCATCAGATGAAACACACTTTCTTCCTCAAGAAACATTCTGCTTTAACTCTGGATACCCTTCCAAGTTTGTTGAAAGAACACTTATTTTTAGGACATAGATGAACAGGAGGGAATTTTCAGTCACTTTTGCTTCATACTGTTGATTTTTCTCAGCTGAAATAATTATTCCACTTTTACATTATTATTAGAATGGTATAATAAAATTATATTTAGAGACTGAAAAATATGGTGACTATGTTTTGAAGTAGTGGAGAGTCTCTCCTCAAGGCCTCTAGATTCATGCATGGTTATTTGTTTGAGAGTAAATTGGAATGAGAAAATATAAACAAAACCCATCTATACTAGACATGGATTGGTTTTGTGAATACTGATTGACTTAGAATAGATCTATATGTGTCGAAAAATTTCATTTATAAAATGCTCCTAGTGCCCTGTTTGCCAATTTTTTTAATTGTACAAGTTAAAATGTATTATAATTTCCACAGGTAATCCATCTTTCCTGATGGAAAATTCTTTTTCGGACTGCAGGACAAAGCCTGGAAACTAGGACTGGAAGAGACCAAATAACACACAGAATTTATACACATGAAATATTCACTTAGAAAAAAGTCTTCAGGCTATGAGTTTCCAAAACAATCCCCTCAGTTTAGGACATTTGGATTGGATAAGGAGTGATCTTTCCATACAGCAGAATATTAATTGCTACAAACTGCGTCTGTTGATCGCATTACAAACATTTTTTAAAGCCATTTTCTCTTGCAGTCTATATGGGATTAGGTATTGAACATCCTCTCCTGGCTGTTAGAAAACGGGCATAAAATCAGAAATCTGGCATAAACTCAACTTGCTCTTGATAATTTGCTAGAAATGCTCTGATGATCTGGACCAAATTTGTATACATAGGCTATGTCTATGGTGGCAGATAAAATGCTCCAGGGCTTGGTTTACGTCACTTCTAGAAAGTGTATGTCACAAATAGCCTCCTGGACACTCTTGTCTCATCTGTACTTTCTGTGAGAAGAGTTCCTGGTGTTCAAGCATGTCCTGGGATTGTTCTAGTTGACACGAACTAAAACCATGCAGAAAAGCATGTGAAGAACCAGCAGGGAATGTGGCAATATCTGAACCCTTGCCTTGGCCCTTTGGAATAGTAGAGTACTTTGGGATTATCCATTAACACTGAGATCTTCACCTCATGAATGCAAAAACATAGCCTCATGTTCAGGATGAAAATTCTGGTCTGAGACCAGGTGCAGACCATATTTGGCACACATTTAGGATATAAAATCTCCTGTTCCTCTTTCAGCCAATTTGCGATTATTTCTTGGGTAACATCACCATCAGTAGTGGGTCACTGGAGATTAATACTTTTCCTCACAAGAATTCACTACAGCCTGTTGTTTCAACTCACATTGTTGGGGTGAAAATCTGGCCAGGTTGAATACAAACATACATTTACATATGTATGTAAATTTCAGATACAAATTCTGTTTAACAGAACACTAACAAGTGTTAGTTTTTATACACAGCACTTTACCTTTTGTGATATCAGGGATTTGCAATTAAACCTGAAGCTATTAGAAACTGCGATGATTTTGGATTTCAATTCAAAATTTGATATAAACTCATTCTTAGGAGTTATACTAAATTTGACATTTAATATACAGATAATTTTCAGAGTTTTTTCTGCTAAGTTATTTTTGCTGTTACTGTTTGATTTGTTTGGGGGGTTTTAACTATTCTTTTTAAATTTGATGAACTAAAGATCTTTAGACTGTACATTATGAAAAAAAGAACATGAGAGTAAAAGAGAAGATGCATACACACTTTAGCAAGGAATTATGTGAAGTTAAGGTCAATGGACTTGTTAATTTTTATCAGCTCTAATAATTAAAACTATTATTACTATGGATGTTGAAAATTTGCTAATATATTATTAAAAGCTTAAAGATATGCCAAGTTTTTTACAAATTCATCTCATTATTTTTCAGCTTAGAAGGAACGTAATATGGAACAACAAAAATAAAAATAAATCAATGGTGCTTTTAATAAAATGAATGTTTTGCTTTGGTGCATTTCACCAAATCAGAATAGGCAGCTGAGACATTTAAAAACAAATAGAGAGAAAACCAAGTTATGTCTCTATGATGTAATTATTACTCTTAGAAAGAGACATTTCCAAGCTGCAGTTTAGACAAATTATGCTCCTTAATGAACATTTAGCATACTTTGATGAACTCTACACATGACAAGGCGTGATAAAACTAATAGAGAGAAGAGGCAATTCTATAAAGTTCAATTTTAATCCTTCAAGGTGATGAAAAATTAAGGCTGGATACCCATACACTCCTGTTTAAAATTTTCCATTTTCGTCTATTATAGGCAGTTATTATTATTTAATTTAATAACTAGCCTTGTTTTGCACTGTGGAGATAAATTCTTTGCAAGCACTTAGAAAGACAAACTCTCTGCTCTAGAATTTTTTAAGAGAATGTTGTGCAAAGGATGAAGGAGAAAGATATTATTAGCTATCTTGTTGCAATTATACATACTGGGAAAGAAATATATCAGTTTCAGATAACCTATTGTTTTTACAAATAAAATATAGTTGTCTATCCTTGGTTGCTTTTCAAAATATCTTTTCTTGCCTAATTTTTAAAGACCTACAGTTTGTATATTGGATCTTGTAGCACCTAAAAATACTGTAATGATGCTGTCTTTCCTCCTTGCTGTGTTTCTCTTAGCATGTATCAGTTGTAAGTTATTCTAATAGGGAATTGGGAGAGAAAAGAGGCACAGATTACAGTCAATATTTCTTAGATCACCTTTTATTCATTAAGCTGTTATTAATAATGGAATCAATCTGTTGCTCTTAATAGACAATAGCACAGCACATTTATGTACTCACATAGTTAATTCGCATCCTCATATGCTTATTCCCAGCTACCAGACTGAAGAAGCAGCAGGGAGGTCAGCTCCAATGGAGTTATACCTTTTGGGTGCTCCCCTAAAGCAGTGGAGCTGGCTGTGATATACCAGGACCTGCTAGGGAGGTGTTAGGAGAGGCCCTTGGGGCCTGTTGGTACAGAATCTGTCCTGTAGTCTTTATCTCTGCAAAGCAGACAGTGACCCTACGGCACAGAGCCACAGTGGGTGCCCATCTGTGCTTATGATTTTCTACAGATGTATCAGGTTCTTCATGTCCTAACTTTATCAGTTCTAATGGACTCAGCACAAAAAAGTCATATCCAGAGTTTTTTCAGTCCTTGGGATGCTCTTACACAGTACCTTCCCAATACACACTTACCCTGCCTTTGGCCTGTTTTTCCTGGGCATTATTTCTCCTAGCAAACCTATGGAACCCATTCTCATCTACTGGTACTGACGGGAATTTTATGATCCATTTAGTGAAAAAACATTATTAGATTACTATGAGAGAGATACCTTTTAGATTATAATTAGAGACATATTTTTCATCTGAGTAGCTTTTTAAATTTTTGTCTTCCCCTTTTTTCTCTCTTCTTGCAAACTACACATTGCAAAATATGAAATATTTACTAAATGTTACTTAGATGTCTTTTCTATCAAATTCTTTGACTTTACAAAGTAGATTGTTTACAGCTGTGCTGCCCTTCTTCTTAATGGGCACCCTGGGGAAATGTTGTTGGCTTTGAGACTCAGCTACATATTTTCAATAAACAACTCCTGAAGCCACTGAACGCCGAGCGCTGTGAACATTAATCAGTGATCTATCTGAATGGAATACTTGACTGTTCTCCCTTCAGGGGATGGAAAAAAAAAAAAGGACACACATCTTGATGCACTATTCACAGTCACACACAGCCCAATAAACCCAACAAAATATTTTAACATTCTCTTTTATTGCAAGTATTTGGTTAGCTTGAAATTGTGATAGCAAAGCTGACTCCCTTATCAACAGATTTTCCCAACTCAAAAAAGAGAAAAAGGTGCCCCAGGATGAAAAGCAGCTTCCAACTATTAAAAGGTTTTAGACTGCTGGTAGATTATATTTGGAGTTATTGCATTTGCTGTATCCTTTTGTCCTTGAGTCACATTGCTAAGAGGATATCTCTCTGCCTTGGAGGGAAAAGCTGCCTGCTCAAGTATTCCCTGAATAGTACTGCATCTGGCAGGCTGATTTACATGTAGCTGCTGACATCTGCCTTAGAGGAAATCCCTACTCTTGTTTTTAACACTGGTCAAAGGTTCAGTTTGGCAATTGCAGGACTTGTAGTACTGGAGAAGAGAAATATGGGAGAGTTAAAAGGAAAGAATCAACTTGAGAAAAATCAAAATTGTTTAAAAAGTCAAATCAGCCGTTCCATTATTCAAAATAATAAAATACAATGATGCCAGGTATGCAGTGGCGTCCTATGCCAGTTTTTTACAGAAAGCTGTGAATTCTAAATGACCATAGTCCAGCTGGATATGTCTAAAGCACAAATCCCACAATGAAATAACAATATTGTCTGTTGTATCGTAGCAGTTTCAGTCATTAGGAATTTACAAGCCTAATGACAGCACCAATTTTCAACTTTGCAAGAACTCAGACTTTAGCTGAAACTCTATTGTAGGTAAATTAAATTTCTCCTCTTACTCTTCCCACTGTGAATGCTAGGTAATGTTGTTTGTGGCCATGCCTCCCATTCATTTTAAAAATCTCTTTATTCTAACATCATGGTGTAAAGAACTCTCTCTGGTCCCAGCTGTTGTAGAGGTCACAATTTATAGAGAAGTGATCTAAATAGAGTAGCAGAGGATAAAATTATATGCCCCACTACATAGAATTTCAAATATAGGGAAATTTCCCATGCTACTTGAGGAGGAAACAAATTTAATCCCTTTCTCCAAATCAATACAGTTCTGATGTAGGTAGCTGAATGGATGGATACTGCTGCACTGCCTTCCCATGCCATGAAGAGAGACCCCAATGAAACTAAGAGATAAAAATTAAATATTTTGAACCCACTAGATTTTTAAAGGACCGGACATCAATTCCAGAGAGTAACTATAATGCAGAACATGATATAAGAAGCTCATGAAAATAAACATTTGTAGCACTTACAGTTACTTCTACATATCATTCAAAGAGCTAATGAGGCAGCACTTCCCCGGTGTACAAGTGAGGTACTGCTAAAACAAGCCTGCCATGGAGAGCCTTTCATCTTTAGAAGGCAGTCTGAGTGTTCCAGGTGGGCAACTATGAAACTTTCAGATATGGGGATTCAAAGATCAGACTTCAAGTTCATTTAAAAGTAATAAAAGAGCAAAGGAGAGGAAGTAGAACAATAGCTATCAATATCAAAAGGACCAGAATGATTATTTTGGCTGACCTTGTGAGTAAAGTAAGTTGTAAAGATATCTAACCCATCCACAGGGCTGTAGTTTCTAGAGAACTGCTCTAAGTAAAGTGTGCTTTTTTTCAGCCTGTCTTACAATTTCTGTCTGTAAGGCAAATCCAAGTCACCGCTTTTTGAAGACAAATTTGTAAAAAAATAATCAAAGTTAATTCAGGAAATAATTTAGACATTTTGTGGAGCCTGGTCCTTTGGGAAATGCTGAAAGTCTTGAAAGAGAGGTGATTATTATGAAGTGCCTAATTTGTTTGGCTTCTGTACGGACTGGCAGATTATGATAAGGGTAAAAATATGCTGAATTAATACAAAGACTGCCAGAATATAACTTTGACTGCTTATTGAATTTAATATTTGAGTGAATTCTCCAGAAGAGCCGCAGCTATCTTTTAGTCACCTTTCTTCTCTTAACTGCCAAAATATCAGAAAAAGTTGATCTTTTATGTTTTAAACATCTTTTGCTGACTGTTGGTTTCTTTCCATGCTGTAGTGCCTACAAAGCATAAACTCTAATGTTTTACAGCAGTAAATGTGTACAAATGTTTGAATCCTTGATGTTCTGCACATGTTTATATAATCTGACCCTATGTACTTTGCTAACCTGATGTTCACTATTTTCAGTATTTCTAGCACCCTTTTTCCTCACTTTCCTTTTGTGATTTCTACATCGATTTTAAAGATCTAATATCCAGTACTGCAGTGGTATGAATTCTCCTTCTGAAAGGTTTTGAACCAATTATAAACACAGCAGTCCCAGTCTATTAAACAATTTGTTCCCTTTTGAACTTTTGTTATAGCTTTTGCTATTAATAGTATTGACTCCTTCCTGACAGTCTGCCAAATGGACAAAAATAATACAAACTTCATAATGACAGAAGTCTCAAAGTTGATGAATAAAGGAAAGAAAAACTTAGGATGGCTTTTTCTCTGGCCAATAAATGCTTTCACACAGTGTGACAATCTTTTTGCAATGTCTGTCACTAAGGCATTACGAACTGGTACTTATTTACAGAATATTTTAATATTTTCTGTTTGTCACAGCTTCAGAGAAATACAATCATTAGATGCAATTGATAACTATAATTTGTTTTTCTTGGAGGAGAGGAGATTGCATATATTTATAAAAATGAATAAATTTAAAGAGTGATTTTGTCCTAGGGGATAGCTGAGAAAATTACACTTTAGTAAAGAGGTAGGTATTGTATTTTTACAGATAAAATCTTTAGATGGCATCAGTTTTTAAAGAATGCATCTATATATATTGTCTTGAAAGAATGTTTTCAACTGACATAATTTATATCAAGGGATAAGTAATGGATCTTTAAAATCTCCTTCAACAATCTGTCATTAAGCAGTGATAAGACTAAATGGCCTCCTTAAGTGCCTTCCAACCTCAACTATTCTGTTATTCTGTAAAAACAGGGGATCATATGTCAGAATTTTGGATTTGTTAAAAAATAAATATAGATGCAAGATCCCACTAACCTTTTTAGTCACTTTATTCAAACAATGCATAGTTTAATGTAACTTCTTTTAAGATCAGTGGGAATGTTTACATTAATTGAACAGGTGGGTCAGGTCTTGATTAGGAGCTTAGTTGCTTTTTTCAGAAAAATGTCTACAAACTCTAATCCTTCAACATTAATAAAATGTCAACATAAACATACTGAGAAAAAAAACCCAAACTAATATATTTTAAAACTCTCTAGTGACACTAGATTTTCAAGGTGAATGCTCAGGTTTCTTTGAAAGCTTCATATCCAAGAAACTAAATTAACCATCTCCTTAGTTTTTCTGTTTCTACCATATTACTTTAGATTATATCAATTCATAATGTCCTTAATTATGTTTGTTCTATTACATTACAGCACATTACATAATATAGTATAACACAGTAAATATAACACAATATTTTCTCTGGCATCTCAAAGGTTAAAGTTGTAAGAAATAAGACAAAAATCAGCATAAATTCATGGCCATGTCAAAGTCCATGGGACAGACTGGTGGCCCTGGCATGAAAAGGTCTAATTTTGTGTCATTAATATTTTTTGCCGTAATATCTAAAACAATGAGCTGGGTGAGGCTTTTCCTGACTTCAGTGGCACAGCAGCTGTTTGGGATTCATGAAACAATGCAAAACAGGAAACGTGTGTGGCAGACTTCTGACATTCACCATCATTGGGCCAGAGTTCAGCAGCCTGTTCAGTTGCCTGAGTAGTATAACAGATTCCCTTTTGCCTTCCTGTTCAGTCTGTTTCCCTGAGATGCTGGATCTTCCTCATTACTGTTCCTTTCACTTTTTTTTTTTTTTTTAATTTTGTTTTAACAGGGGTCTTTACTTTCAGATTCAATAAAATGAAGAGCAGTTGTGGTGAATCACTTCTACAAATCTCACAGACTTTTAGGTTATGGTCTGATGACCCTCCAAAATGTAGCTGTAGTGAAAAACTTTAAAAATACTTTGAACTTGGTAACAACTTCTTGCTTCTGCCTCAGGATTGTCTCTATTTCACTTTTCTTTTATAACTGACATCTGCTTGGAATCAAGATCTTTTGCAGACATCATTTACTGCCTTCCTCAAAATGACTTTTTTTTTCTGTTGGATTCTGAAATGATGCCTTGCAAAGACAGTGCTTAAGTCTGATTTCATCCTAGGGTAGCAGAAGGCGATGATAAAGAATTAGGAAAGAAATTCTTTTTCCTGATTTGAAACTTTATCACCTTAGACATTTTTTACCCTGCTTTAAGCCAGAAGGAGTTGGGTAGAGATATACTCCAAAGATCTTTTTCCTGGTTTTAAGCTTACAGGTAAACTTTGTTATTATGAAACCATTATAGGCAGAATTTTCAACATAATCAGATCAATTTTTTTCTGGCATTTTTCTTTTATTGATCACTCCTGCCATTGTGGTTAATTGCAAATAATTTTTTGTTTTTTTGTTTTAATATCTGCACACAGATATTAAACCCCTAGTAGTATGGAGACAGTGGAATAACAGATGTCACATCTTAGAATTGACTGCACTCCTAAATACTCATCCAGTCTTTTCTTCACATTTTTTCTCATTTATTTTTATTGTTATAAATTAAGAATGGATTTTACATGTTTTACAAATTTTGTGCAATAGATTCTCTAAAGTTAGTGATGAGCTCTCCTTTATGTTTCTTCACACGGATAGCGCCAAGCGCACACTTTGTCTGAGCAGCAGTCATTGCATTTTTTCTATATATCATATTCTTGTGTATAATGCAAAACTGGGACTCAGTAACAGCCTAAAAAATTAATCTATGCTACAAGCTGCTGAGTCCAACAATGTCCCTCCCCTCTTAATGCCTGTATGCCTGTGTACCCACAACTCACTGTGCATTTGTGAGACCTGAGTGTGCATCCATGTACCATGGTTTTCTGGAAGGCAAGTTAAGTTGTGTATGGACCAAGACCTAACTCTAAAGGCAAATCTATTGTCATATTGTTCCTGCTCTGAAAAAGAGCTTGGATCACAGGCACAGCAAGATGTTCCTTACTATCATTTAGTGATGCACTCCAAGGAGATCCACTGCAATGGACAATTCAGTGACCAATCAGCTCAGTGAGGGTTGTATGGAGAACACCTGCCCTACAGATGAATCATCATGTGTGCACCTAGACAAAGAGCATCCAGGGGAAGCATCTTGCTATGAGGAGCACATTTCAGGGAGCTTTCTATTATTCCAAAAGCAGTGAACAGTATCGAAGAAGTGCCTAGTGTGCTCTTTTACAAAGTAGAGAGTAACATAATAAACATTGCCTAAAACTTTCAAAGAACTTTGACCATTTGATATATTCAGAAATTAATTCCTACCTGCACTAATGTGGAAAAACTTAGGGTAAGATAAGCCAAATATATCGTTAACTTGAAAGATAAGTGCCCACTGATGCTGCAAGCCTAACCAAGGTGTAAAACTGAAAGAAAAATATCTTTCTTCCACCTTCTTGAGTTATAATATGTATCTTATACAAATTTCACTTATAAGATATCCATACATTATGAGATATGCTGAAGTGGCCAGAATGATTTCCAAAGCAGATAATTATGATTCAGTAGTTTTGACTCACTTTGCTACATCAACCAAGATAGGCATGGTCTATAAATACACAAATGTGGCCATTTAGAGTCATTATGAATGCACTCTTACAGATTTCCTGTATAATGTACCAATGAATCCACAGATCATACTAGATATTCTGTGACTTCAAATAAATATATAAAAGAGATAGCACTTAGTAGTTTATTTGAAACCTTTTCAAATTTAACCTGTAGATTTTTGCTTAGATTATAAGTGTTGCTGGATAATTTAAAACAGTCCTGCCAACTTTCCTTGAACTGCAGATAAGCAGTTCCTTGACCCTTCTTTCTATCTTTTTGCCTTTAAATAATTCACATTTATGAATCATACCCTTGACAATTACAGTTACAAATCACTGACACTTAAGAAATATTGTAATGCAGAAGTAATGCATGAAGTAGTGATGAAATTTCTTTGAAAATTAATTATATACACAAAGCCTTGAAAAGTACAGATGCCCTTTTATGATACTGATGCTTCCGTTGATATGAGTCAAATATTTCCTTGATTTAAAGAAAAAATATGCCTATTAGAGACATTTATAAAATAAACAACTCCTTGATCCCTGCCCTCATATATGATTCATCTTCTTCAGCTTTAATTTTGTTACACTTACTGAACAAGTGGCACTTAACGAAACAATTTGCTGTGCTGACACCCGATGTCAAAAGGAAAGCACATACCGTTTCTGCATGACATAGATAATCCTGGCACAGAGCTGCAAAGGCAAGCATGTTCTTTGCAAAAATAAAACTGAAAAAACCCAACCCAACCCAAAACAAAAAGAAAAACAAAATCCCCCAAAGGAATGCACAGTATCTATACAGTGTAAATGCTTCAAAGAGATTTTTGTTTCTTTATAAACCAATGAATCTTTACACACAGACAAAGAGGTATTTATGGAGATTTCTTTTCCTACAGATAGAGAATCTAAGAAACAAAGTAATTTAGTGCTGACTGCACATCAAAACACTAAAAAGAACAGAAAAAAAGATGACACTTCTCTTTTAGATGCTTCCGTGTTTGGTTTTTTTAGATGAAAGCATTAACTTTAAAGGATCACCACGAAAGGGTTTGGTTAATTTCCCTAAAGTATCAACCCAGATAACATGAGTCAACATCACTATTATGATGATCCCAAGAGGTAGAAATACTCAAAGACACTTTATTTTCATTTCTTCATATGTAGTAACTTTTCTGGACGTATTTTTGTTGCATATTCAGTATTTAAAAATAGTTTTTTAGTATAATTTTGGGCTTATACTCTGATGGTATATTTTAGGAGAAGTTGGCACTTGTGCTGTCTCAACCTCAATTTTTGTGCCTAATCACTCTGGTTTCCATGCCAACACACATAGTATTTTAAGAATGTTTTCTATTTGATTTTTTCATCAAAATAAAATGTTCTAAACCTTGTATCTTCAAGTTTCTCCTGAAGTTCACAGTGAGTTTGGTCCATCTGAGAAGTGAAGATCAGAATTACTGTTTGAGGACATCCAAATTGCATGTTCTTGTCTACAGTTATTTAACAATTCTTAACATTTAATGGTTGCTACCCTGGAGGTTTATTTACTGTCTGTTATAAACTTTCTTTCTGCTGTTATCTGGCAGTAAAAGCATTAAGACTAGCAATAGATATTCTCAATATAATGGAATATAATTAGCCATTGATTTCCCAATCATTATATTTTTAGAAAGATAATACAGTATAGTAACCTTGATTGCCAGGTTTTAGGCCACAATTTAGAAAGAAACAGTCCAGAAAAATAACCTTCAGCACACTTCAAGTACAAAAGAAACAGAAGGGGAATCAGTGAAAATACTTAGGGAACTGCATTTCTAGACTAATTAACTTGTTTGTTAGTATGTTTGTTTGTAGGAATGTGTTTTTTTTTTTTTTATTGATTTCATTTGGTTTGTTGTTTTTTTTTTTCAAACACCATAGAAGTTCTTATCGCAGGCAGTGAAAGAGCAATGAACCTCAGAAACCTTGATCTCGTCGGCTAACTCACCATGCTATGTATTTGCTACTTAAAATCTAGAATGAAAGAGGACGATACACTGATTCCAAAGAAGAAATGTTCTTAATAAAACCCACATGATTGTCTTTTGATATCTGCTGCAACTAGTAGATCCCAGTTTTAAGATCAGGAGACTGTGACTGGGGAACCAGTTGATAAAGTGTAAATGAAAGACTGCCATCCAGGTGGAGCTACAACCATCAAGAAAAGAGCTGAGAGGAACCTTATGAAGTTCAACAAGGTCGAAGGCCAAATCCTGCCCCTATGAAGGAGGAACAATGGTACAGGTGTAGGCCTGTATCTGACTGTCTGGGGAAGCAGCTTGGCTGAAAGTGATAATGAGGTCTCTTGGTAGCGTGTGAATGTGAACCAGCAATGCAGCCTGGCAGCAAAGATGGCCAACAAAGTTGTTGGCCGAAAGCACAGCCAGCTGACTGAGCAAAGGGATTATTCCCATCTACTCAGCATTTGCCAGACCATGCTGAGAATACTGTGCACATTTTTGGGTACTCCAGATACAAGGAAGTCGTTGATAAACTTTACAAAAGGCATCAGAGGCCACCAAGAGGACTTGTCCCTGTGAGAAGAGGCTGAAGGTCCAGGGCTCAGCCAGGAGGAGAAGCCGTCTTTGGCAGGACTCAAAAGCAGATCCCAGTATCTATGAGGAGTATGTTGAGAAACTGGAGACATACAGTGGTGTGAGACAGGAAGGTGCAACACAGTATAAATTGTAACAAGAAAGCTTGTGCCTGGATGGAAATGTAAGAATACGTGGAATATAAGAACATTCAGTTTGGGAATAGAGACAGAGGAAGTAATACATTAAACACCCAGACACAGCTCCTCAGAAACAGTAGATAACAGCAAAACCAGCAAGGCCCAGACCTTTCAAGCCACTGAATAAACTACTGAAAGGCTTGAGAAGGTTCATGTAGATCTTCATAACTGGTGAAAAGAGGGGAAACAAGACAACCATGGCTCTCATGAGAAATTACAAATATCTTATGGAATATTTGAGATGGCTTGTGGAATTGTGAAAAATGTGTTGGATGTTTGCAGGAAGGGCCAAGAGCAAGAAAATGAGGGGGTTAAGGTGGATCAGGAAGAAAGAGTGGGTAAATGAAAAGGGCAGGGGAGAGGGAGGTCCACATGTAAAGAGGCTACTGCTGTGTACTCTCATCTGGGCAAGCCCTGTGCATAATACTTACAATCTGTCCTGTCTTCTCATGAATCTCTGACTTTGTGTACTTTCTCGATTATGGATCCTCTGTGTGTGTGTGTGTGTGGGGGTGTGTGTGTGTGTGTGTGTGCATGTGTGTGTGTGCTTGTGCTAGTCTTACAACTGGCCATATGTACACTTGTAATTTTCTGTGTTTGTGTGTATGTGGTTGTGTGCGTGTTTTTAGAAACTGTGGAGAAGAAATCTCTTGAGTCTTAACATCCGATGGATTCAGTCCCCCTAACATGAAAGAAAAATCTGTTTCACCATCGGACTATCAGGCTCTGGAGCAGGTTACCCAGAGACGGTTGACCAACCTCTTTCCTCAGAAGTTTTTAAGACCCAACTGGACAAAGCCTACGTTATCCTTAAAGCTGACCCTATTCTGAGCCGCAGTTGGACTTGAGGCATGCTGAAGTCTTTTCAGACCTATCAGTTAGGGGTAATGATCCTACAATTATTTTTCTGAGAGGAAAGCCTGTAGGAACTAAAATTGTGTCAGGTTAGCTTGACATGGAGGGTTCCCCATTCCTGAAGTATTATCTGCCCAAATAGATGTATGTAGGCTGAAGGATGTACTGGCTAGTTCAGACAATGGCTCTTGATTAATGACTAGTTCTTTTGTACAGATTTATATACTATTAAATTTTTTTTGCAAACTTCCTTCCTTCTGCTAGTCTCAGCAATTCTGAGTTCAAAAAAGTGGAAGTGAAAAAGGGAAAGGTTTTACACTTTTACACTTCAGTTTGAAAATATCCTTTAATTTTTATTTGTACTTTCATTAAATGGATTTGTTTCCAGCTTGTATTTTCTGACCTGATGGGGGTATGCACAAGTTTGCAAGATGCATCTCAGCCTGACTGCTGCCAGCCATAGGCATATTAACACAATGAACAAAGACAGACATTAGTGTAAATTGGGTGTGAAATCCATTTTATTTTACATGTAAAGAAGTTGAGAAAAAAAAAAAGGCTAAAAGTCAAGACATCTGCAATAAAGTGGTGAAGAGGGAAACAGACTGTTGGAGATTCCAGACTGAAAAGGCAAATAGCGAGAGGGTCTACTTACTTGTACATCTTGCTTTAAGAAGCTGTTGGATTTTCTCAGTATTGTGTTTTCCTCCTAGAGCCAAATATTTATGCTCCGATTCTGCAATAATCAGGAGAAAGTTTAACTTCCAATAAAAGTACAGAAAGCATCTTCATACACTTTATGGAATAAAACTGTGTCTGAGATAAATTGAACAGAAGTAGCTCACTCCAGCTCAGCTTGCAGCAACGGTTTTGCAACCACACCTGACTCATTCTCCTGCCTAAATACAGAGGACCAAGACTGTGAGGAGTATTCAGACATGTCCTACACATAACCATGAGATTTTCCACAATTACATGTGTGACTTCTATTTTACTTTTTTTATATTATAATAATGCAGGGTTCTTTTTTTTTTCTTTATGTAAGATTCCACCAGTAAAAGCACGTGTCCTTGAGGTATAGATTGAAAAAATCAGTGTTCCTGTTCATTCTGTGCTTCAAAGTGTCCATAACAAGCAAATGTGAATTTGACTCGAGCCAGATAATTTGGGCTAAATTATTCCATTCCAATTTTCAAATATGCAACTTTTTTTTTTCTCCAGGAGTAAATCTGTATTCCTACTCTAACAATAGAAAACAATAGAAAACTCCATTTGTCTTGCGTGAATTCAGATATGAGTTACAGTGATTCAAACGTTGAACATGGACAAAGTTTTTGGCACCTATCCTATAAATGTACTGAGTTAATCAATAGAACATTCTTGTTTCTTAATAATAAACTATGCAACACTAGTCATTGTATAACAATTTTTACAGGTTAAATCATCAGACAAATTACAGAATACCTTTCCTAGGTGAGAATGTCTTTGTAACATCTGTAGCTCTTAATCTAGAAAAAGAATGGGTATGAAATCTTCAGTGTTGAGACTACAGATTTGTAATGACAATGGTTCTTTTCACTATGAGGGTCCTGGCACCCAGCTGGAGCAATTTGGCATGGCTCTGGTAGAGTCACTGGAGCAATGCAAAATTGCTTGAGCTGGGTGTATGGTTCCCGAGAACAATAGGGAAAACCCAGCTGTATTGGCAGCAGACTCTTGAACACATTTAAGAATAAAATCCTTCATGCATGCAAAAGAAGAAATAGCCACCCACTATAAAAACACATTTTCAAGACTGAATTGATTTGTGAATACCATGTGTTACCAATCATCATAATTGCATATGTTAGGTAAACTTAATGAGAAAATTCAGACAATTTTTTTTTATTTATTGACAAAGCACTCTCTCCTTCCACAAAGCACTTTAGTCTTTCTTGTTGTTATTCACAATTATATTCTTTATAGTTTTCTTTAATTTCCAAGGTTTCCTGTTGATTTTCTTCCAGACAGAAAAAGGGGACATTTGTTTACTATAAAGCATTATAGAAACTAAGAGGCAAATAAAGCATTAAATAAACATCATAAAATTTAATTTTATTTTTTTAATACTACTCAGAATTCATTTTGGAGGATTAAACAAAAAATTGACTGTAGATTCTACTCCTAATCAAGATTTGAATACTTTCTCTAAATTATTTCATCCTTAATAATGATATGCTTTGAGATAACCAGACTGGAAAATTTTTTTTAGTGCAAAATATTATTATTCTTCCTGCACATGAAAAGGTTTTTTCATATCTGTTACATTGCAATGATATAAATATCAAAGACTGATTTCCTTTCTACTCAAACTTTATACTGCAGCCATGACCTAAAAAGCTTAACACAAAATTTTTAACGATCATCATCATCTCAACAAATTCTAATTAATAGGTGTCCAGACATCAGAGCCTCCTGATACCTTAGCAGAATAAAGAAAACATGAAATTTCAATAAAAAAACCACCAAGCATTGGTAATCCCACTCATTCACAAACCATATCTATAAAATATTATGGTACCAAATAATTTAAATTTAAATGCATAGAAAAGAGTCTTGGGAAGTGTATTTGGACCTAAAGAGTATACAGAAATGGCCCAAGATGCAATATGTTTTCATCCAAAACCTGCTTTAATCATGGTTTTGGGTTTTGTTTTGTTTTATTTTTCTTATTCACCTTAATAATTGTGAGTCTGAGCAAGGAACTCAATAGATAACATTTCAGGATATTAGTATTGAACTTTGGCTGGAAGCAAAATTTTATATAATTTCAATATAATTTCAAAAAACGAATGGCTGAAAGATGACTAAGTAAAGTATGAGCTGTCATACTCAGAAAAATCTTTCATGTTCCTCAGTACCACACTTAGAATTAATAGACTTTATTCTGCTTGTGTCACGTTTGATGGACGGGGAAGATGGGCACACCTTAAAGCAACATAGCTACCACACATGATTTTATTAGCAACACAAGGATTGTCGTGAAAGTGCTGTAACTCAGGTTAGGCACCCCTCTCTTTAAAAAGCATGACTGTCTATAAAAACTAGTCATCAGTGCTAGGCCACGCTTACTGTTTAAGTTTAAGCCTTGACTCTCTTTGTACATGACTGTGTCAATATTTGTGAAGAGCAAAAATTGAAGTAATTTCAAGTCCAACAATAAAAACCCCTGAAATATAGCATGTTCAGGTGTCTCTATATTTGTTTCTCTACTAATATTGTGTAAGCATTTTGGGTTATTGTAACAAAGTTTGCAGTAGGTGACATAAAATTAGCATGTGGGATGGAATGGTTTAAGCTTATGGAAGTTGGGATCTCGTGGTGTAGGTTAGACCAGAGAGGAAAAGACTGCCATAATAATCATGTCATGATAAAGAATGAAGTGAAGAAATTAAGATTTTTAGATATAAGAAAAAGGTAGCAACTTGGTTGTACAAACAGATAGAATCAATTTCCATATGTTTAATCTCACCATGCTTTTAAATCAGTGTTTGCCTGTACCCATGTACAATAACTGATTTTGAGGTTTTTATTCAATTCACTTTGTGGTAAAGTTTAGAGAAATGTATTGAATTGAGAAAATTTTTATAAGCAACATGAATATTTTGCTGTGAACTGTCTGCCCTACAATTGGCAAAATACACTATTTTACCTATTCCTAAGGAAAAAGATGAAATAATACAAAATACTGAAGCTGATGAAAAGAATCATTCTTCCTTTCCTTTTATATGCGTCTTCTCTTTTCTATTCTGAACTTTTTATAGGCAGAAGAGTCTCCAAGGCTATCTCTAGAGAGTGGAGCACAACAGCAGCTGAAACTCTGAGGTTTCTGATCATTAGTTTATTAATAATAACATATAAAACCTGATTTATTTGGTTACACATGGAATAGTTACTGAGCAAAACCAGCAGAAGAAATTCTCATTGTTTTGATTATTCATTTATTTATTTATTTTCCTGTAGAGAGACAAAAGTTTTTGAAACAAGAACACCAATACAGAGAGTGATTTAAGGGAAACTCTGTCAAAAACCATAAGAAACTTGACTGACCCCACAGTGACCCCACTGAGACCTCACTATCTCAGTGTCTGCACCATCTCTTGGGGAATGTTTGTGCTTGGAGTTTTGCCACATAGATATAATGCCACTTGCATCTTTTTTTCTTTGCTGATATTATGTTTCTTTCATGCTAACAACAAAACTAAAATCTAGTTTATCCAGGCTATGCCTTTTGAAACTGCAAAGGATTCAAAATACAAGTATAAGTTAAAAATTGCTCAAAGCTTCAAGTGAAATAAAGAAAGTTTATGAAATAATGATTTCTGTTCTCAAGATAATGTCATAAACTGGATTAGGGCATAAATAAAGAATCATTTAAATGTTAAATTTGCTGCTATTCTTTTCCTTGCTTTTTCTTTTCTCATTTCTATAAGACTTTTAAATACTTACCTATAGCTTTTGTAAGAAACCTTTGTTACTGTAGTCAAATATCCTGACTGCATTTAAGCCATTTCATGCTCAGCTCATTCATACCAAATTACTTATGTTTTACATTTATGATTACCTCACATTTTTTTATTACAGACTGAGAGTATAAAACATGCTTCTCACATACCACTGACAAAATCATAACCAAGAAAGCATAGCAGAATATGCACAAATCATAAGAAAAAATGTCAGACAAAGGGTTAGATGCTCCTTGTAGAATATTACTGTGCAGAGAGTAGAGGTGATTATCTGTTTCTTTGGTTCTTTTCTTGCCTAGAAATATGGGAAATATTAATGAAAAAAAAATTAACACGGGGCAAAATGTGTTCAAGGCAAAAGAATCTATTCAGCTTTGGTTCTGTTTTGCTCATCGAAGCACAGAGGGCTTCAAGGAATAAAAGAAAAAAGTTTATGAACAGATTAGGTATCCTTTGGCAAGTGAACAAAAAAAAAGCATTATGGTAAGTCTTGGAATATCCATTCATTCCCTTTTGGCATTCTTGGAGTGGTAAATTTGTCCAAGTGGAGATGGTTTGTTCAAGACAGGATTAAATCAGTTAACAACCCCACTATTGGGAGGGATAGGTTTGGTTCTCTTTTCTATTGTGTCCCCATAAAAAAAAAAAAAAAATTGTCTTTACTGTGCAAATCTTCCCTTATGAAACAATTCTCTAACAGACAAATGAAATCTTGCATTAAAATGAAAAATCTCTGTACCAAAATAAAACTGAATCTACAGCACTAGATGTGTTTCAGACTCCCACCCAGTTCTATGAACTATTAAACCTCTCAGGCTGTCCCACTTGAAGGTATTTAGTCATTAAACTGTATGGTGACAACATAGAGAGTATTTCTAGAAAAAGGACTGATAGTTGTCTCTGTGGTAATATTAGTGGAATCCCTTCTGCCATGTAGATTCCCATTGAAAGTTGGGAGGCATAATATAAAATAAGACAAAATGGCCCACTGTGCTTGGCACTGATGAGGCCACCACTCAATTCTTGTGTTCAGTTTTGGGTCTCTTGCTACGAGGACATTGTGGTGCTGGGGTGTGTCCATAGAAGTGCAATGACACTGGTGAAAGGTCCAGAGTACAATTCCTGTGAATAGCACTGAGAGAGCTGGGTTTGTTTAGCCTGAAGAAAAGGAAGCTCAGGGGAAACCTTATGGCTCTGTACAACTGCCTGGAAGGAGGTTGCAGTCAGGTGGGGATTGATCTCTTCTCCCAAGTAACAAGTGATAGGACAAGAGGAATTGGTCTCAAGTGACACCAGGGAGGGCTTAAATAGGATATTAGGAAAAGTTTCTTCAAGAAATGAGAGAGTCAGGCTGGAATAGGCTTACCAGGGAAATGGAGTCACCATCCCTGGAGGTGTTTAACAAACATGTAGATGTGGCACTTAGCAGTGTAGTTTAGGGACTTGGAGCTTTTGGGTGAACAGTTGAATGAGAGGATGTTAAAGGTCTTTTTCAAGATGAACAGTTCTATGATTCTCTGAAATTACTTTTCCCTGGAGACATTTTCTGCAATAAGTTTTTAGTATGTAATTCTTTATTACGTTATTGGAATTATTGAATTCTGAAAGGTGTTCTACTTTCCATCTCTTAGTCATCATAACTTCCAAATTATGAGAGTGTGGGCTTACTAAGCCAGTGATCCCTGAAGCTACTGACAGTTCAATGTCCTTTCAGCTGCAGATCTCACTTTGGAGAGTGACAGTGTCTTAAGAACTGATGGAGAAAAAGTATTAGATTAATATGATGTTTAAATAACAGTTAATAACAATAAGACATCTTTAAGTTCATTACAGTGTAGCAAATAACACTCTTTGACCTCCTTCGGCCTGCTGACTATCTGACTTTCTTATGTCTGGATAAGTCTCGTGTAATTACTCCTTTCTCAATGAAGAGGATTTCTGAAAATGCCATCAGGCAATTAGGGAAAACAAATGCATCTGACTGACCAGAGCCTGCCAGGATTGTGAGGGTGGTGGTAGGAAATTAAGCAACGGGTGTTCCTGCCAGACAGAACATGCTGTGAACATGTGGCTACTTTGGATTGCTAACAATGGGGATAAACAAATGTGAAAGTGTGAGCTTTTATAGAAATTCATACATTTCTTTTACTGGAAAATGAAACCTTATAAAAGAGGGTAAAAAGAAAGTAGTAGAACCAGCTGGCATGGAACTACAAGAGCATTAGGGGAGAAGGAAAATAAATAAGAGGCTGAAGTCTTTCACTTACAAATGAAAGAAGGAAAATACTAGAATTTGCCAACTGAACCTGCTGTTAATGATTAGACTGAGGTTGCTGAGAAAATGAAACACTATTTTTTTACTTCAAATTTTAATTCACAAAACAGGTACTAATCTCGTTCATTAGACCTGCCGGCTGGAGCCACGTGCCTGGCTGTTGGTTAGGAGTGCTGTGTTGTCTACTTTATGTCTGGGGACCTTTAAAAGTGTCTTCTGGTTTGTGTTCTTAATAGAGGTGGAACTTGATCTCAAATCACAGGCCAAGGCCTCTAACTTTAAAACGTATGGGTATGGTTCCCGATCCTTGTAATTAGGTCTATTCCTTAGGATAACTTTGTTTGTTTATTTATTTGTTTGTCTTTTTGTTGCGTGTTTTATTTTTTTTTTAATGATGTGAAAACTTTAAAGAACAAATATTACAAGAACATCAGAGAGTCCCACAGACTCAAACTTTGCCAGAGCAGTGGTGCAATTCATGCATGGGTTTATTTATGGATTTTATTTGTATCTCCTGGTACAAATCAGGGGAGTTCAGGAGTTCAGACTACACATCTGGCAGATTTAAAACGACTGAGATGCATTCTAGTCCCTGTTTCAGATAGAGTCCTGTTTCTAGTTGTCAAATTTGCTACCACACAAATTTGCTACCACATATTACTGGCAAGGCAGTGAAGGGTAGGCACAACCTGTACGATTCCCCAGTTCATTGTCAATGCTGTGGTCGTTTATGGCTGCAATAACAGAATCAAGACTCATGCTTGGAGAAGCCAGTAATTTGCATTTCAACAAAATAAAGAGCAAGATGACCAGTTAATCTCAAAGTAATAGACAAGTAATGGACATTTCTTATTGTATAGGAATATATTGCAAACAAAAATCTTAAAATTCCAATCACTGCTGTCTGAAAATCTGATATGACATTTAAGTCAAGATTATGTATTTGAACCTTAATTTTGCTTAATATATTTTCTGGAGTCATTAAAAAGAAGGCATTTGGAAACATTAAAATACTTTAGATTGAGATCATACAGAAAACCATGGCTTGCCCTAAAATGTTTGTTTAATTTGTAGAGCATTCACACAGAAAAAATGGAGGTCAAACTAACCTTTTATTATACCTTAGGTATGAGTGGACAGGACACCCCTGGTGCACACTCCTTAATCTTGCATATATTTTATGATATGTGTAATATGGAGGGAAAGACAGAAAGAGAGAGACAGACACAGAGAGAGACAGACAGAGAGAGAGAGCCCAGTGAGAGAGAGCCCAGAGAGGTGGTAATGTCCCATCCCTACAACCATTGGACAGATTGGACAAGGCTCTGAGCAACCATTCCAACCCAAACTATTCTATAATTCTATATATGCAAAATCAACTTCTCCTGGAGGCTTTTGTCTCATGCTGAGTTCTAAGGCACAAATTCTTTACTCTTGATTTGACTGATATTTACCCAGGAGTTACGAACAGTCATTAAGAGCCGGAGTAACCTTTTCTAAATTCAGCCATCTGAAAGTATAAGCTATTTACCAATACTCAATTTATTTTCACCGAATAAAGTTAGACTCCTACAGATTCTTTCTCATCTTTCTTAACATCCTGGCTAACCTAAGAGAAATTTATCATCTTCTTCAGGATCCTGTTTCTCTTTTTTAGTATAGAGACACAGAGCAGGTGGCTTACATCTGAAGGTTAATGCATACATGGTTACAGGTAAGTAAGAAAATTTGCATCTTACAGTCCCAAAGTTCTTTCCTGGATATCTATATTGGGCCTCTTACAGATTAGAGGTTTGTAATTTGCAAAGGCTATATTAAATCCAAATCAGTACCATGATAGCTTAATAAAGATGTAGATAGTTAACAGCATACAGTAAGCGGGGAAAATGTCCGTAGTTTAGTAACATCATTGGCTGGCTTCAAAACAAGGATTTGAAATCATGTGAGTGAATTGCAGTTTAGATGTTTCAAATCAATCTGGCCATACCAAGAATATGACATTTAATATTGCAAAATCTTGTAGGGACTAAGACTAGAGATATTTTCTAATATTACTTACTGAGGAGTAAGAAATTCGGTACATTGAGTGACCTTTCTTCTCGCATCATAAGTTAGAAAATACTTAGATGCTCAGTGTCCTGGGATTTTTGTATTCATATAACAAAGAACAGTTGGTTTGGTAATTGTTTGGTAATAAAGAACTTGTTTGGTAATAAAATCAACAAAGTCCATCATCATTAATACCTTGCTTTTAGCTTTCTGCTTTCCAGAAAGGAACTTTGGCTATTTTGCAATGGTGACAGTTTCAGATATTTGAATATACAACACATATGCATGTGTGTGTACGTGTCTGTATCTCTCTATATATGAATTTTACAATGTGTTCACTGTATTATAAATGAATAAGATCCTTAAAGGTACCATAATATCAGCTGCTAAACAATTAAGCTTTCTCAATGTTATGTATAAATTTGATGATATTGCAATTAAAGCTCTAAGGCCAGACACTAAAGTTGTTTAACATAAATTCATCATTAAAGACACCTCTTTTGTCAATGGACAGAAAAATTTAACTTCCAGGTGTGAGTAATCCCTTCTGTTTCTATAATGTCAGGAAAGAGAGGGACTGTCTTCTCCAAGCACCTGTCTGTCTCCACTGACTGTAGAGGAAATTAGACAGCTTCCTGAAGTTAGTTTAGCTGATGTTGTACTTGATTCTTAACTAGCAACACTAAATCTTTGTTCTGAATTTCTTTTTGAGCTGTTTTTCTAACTCCTCAGTCTATTTACTCAGAATGAAAAAATGGGCATGTACTTTAACAGAATGGGATCTAACTTTTGTGAGTGTTGCTGGAATTTCAAGAAAACAACCACAATGGTAGATGTGGATCAAAAACCTTGTTCCTGCAGTCACTAGATGGTCACAGAGTAATTCTGTTGCAGGCTGGTTTTGAATTCTGGGGCAATGGTTCACTGTTGTCTGAAAGGGAGTAGTGAGACCTACAGAGTGACTGAGACCTGGTGTTTTGTTTGGGGACATGCCACATAAGCTTTCAATACAGGCCAAACCTTATTCTGATTAGCTCCTCTGAGGTGGCACTACAGTGATGCCATAGGCAAAAACAATACCATTGTCAGCTTGAATACATTGACTGTAAAGCCTTTCAGTGTTAACAACAAAGAGCTCTATTGCATGACCCAAAGTAGAGTATTTGTGGTAGTGGTTCTGTCAGACTCTAGTCAGTCATTAGAAAACAATCTAGTTGTACACAGACATAGTAATCATTTTGGATAGGGTTTCAAACAGGTCTCAGGAAGTGAGTCACTCAGCCCCCTTGAAACGTGAATGGAAGCTGGAGACCTGTTTCCTGAGACACCTTTGAAATCTTAGCTTATGTTACAGTATGGCTGTTACCCAACCTTAACTTGGGACATTGAAAGGGTTTTCTTTCTCTTTTCTCTCCTTTTTTATACCAAATTAAAAATATGAGGACCTAAAGTGCATTTACACCAAAGCAACTTTCCACAGACTTAGCCACATAAAGAGGCCTTGTAGTAGGTATAAATATGATTTATACTCACTTTAAGACTAATTTCCACCACCTGAGTGGTGTGAAGTAACCTTTGTTGAAATCAGATTCAGGTCTACAGATTCCAGAAAGCAGCCAGGTTGTGTTACTCAGACCTGCTGCTGCAGAAGCAGAAACTGTTCTGCTCCAGTTGGCAACAGAGCAACAGGGTTGCCTCACTATCCAAACAAACTGTTCAGTCTGTCTGTGTCTTTCCAATGTCTATTCTACCTGAAAACATTACATCACTATCCAGGAAGACCTTATACGTTTTTGAGAGAGTTTTTTTTATTTTGAAGAATAGAAAGACAGAGATAGGAAAAAAAGAGCAGAAGAGATACTCGGGTACTCTTTCTTAAGAAGTCATATAAATGATAGGGAAGTATAATACAGCTAAGAGTTTCTTAGTTTTCTAATAGAGAATTTAAAATTTGGTGTAAATTTTAGGAAAATATCCTTATTTAACCATATAGAATTTTTTAAGAATGTTTTTAAGAATGTTTTTTAAGAATGTGTTTTAGGAAGCATAAAATATCCCAGTTGGATCCAAGTTACCTCTTCTGAAAGAATACTATCTGGGTTAAGGGACCAAAGTAAGGTTTTAGTTTGGTTTTAAAAGGGAAATTACTTTATGTTATGACTCATCAGAACAAGTTAATTCCTATTAGCATGTTTTACCTTAAAGCTATAATTTTATTTTAAAATCCGCAACAATACATCTGGATTGCATTCTGGAATTGAAATTGATCTGCAAATATGACCTGAAGCATTTGAAAAACAAGAAAAAAAACCCTCTTTCCTCATATTTGAAAGTAATGAACATCAATAAAGTGCTTTGGCCTGCATTACTATTACAGAGCACCTATAAGCAATTTCAATGACATTATCTAATTAATCTTCCAGAATTTCTGAGATGTAGTTATTTAACTTCTTTTACAATTGAATGACAATTAAAAACAGCTTGAATGACTTTCCAAAAATGTTGCCAAGCATCATTTGAAGCATTTGAAAAACAAGAAAAAAAACCCTCTTTCCTCATATTTGAAAGTAATGAACATCAATAAAGTGCTTTGGCCTGCATTACTATTACAGAGCACCTATAAGCAATTTCAATGACATTATCTAATTAATCTTCCAGAATTTCTGAGATGTAGTTATTTAACTTCTTTTACAATTGAATGACAATTAAAAACAGCTTGAATGACTTTCCAAAAATGTTGCCAAGCATCATTTGCAGAGACAGACTTTAAAAAAAACACTTTTCTCAGGTTGTAATATAATCTCTAGTTCCTCTTGTCACTCTTACAATTATGAAGGAATGTGTCCTTTCAATTGACCTTCTTTTATGCATAAAAATAAGATCTGCTGTGTTCTCATGTCTCTCCATTTGTGCAGCTCTTGAAAGTTCTGTGATGATTGTTGTATCTACTCAAAATTTTTAAAAGATGTCAGACTGTCCTGAGGGTGCTTGACCTTTGCCAGTAACCCAGGTACTCAATGCATCACCTCACTGCCTTCCCGACACGCTTATAAAAGAGTGTGACTTTATATTTCCTTTTCCAATTACTCACAATCTAATTTCAGCTGTGTTTTGCAAACACTTTTTTATTTTCCCAAATGACAAGTGTATTAGCTAAGACTGTCAGCCTAGCTGCCAGGTCCCCCAAGCAAACCCAGCATGCTGTGACCTCATGCATGCAGCATGCAGGACTGACTAGGAGCGGGGGGCTCCTAGGAAATAGATGTGAAGCCTGAGCCCTGTCTTAGCTGCCTTGTAAGCATGTTTTATGATAAACTTTATCTCATTATGGGAGGGAAGGGGGAAATTTTGATCAAAGTCCAACTCTAGAGCTTATGTTGAGGCTGAACTTTTCTGCTCTCAAAGTCTGCCATATCAAATTAGGGAGAATAAAACCAACTGTTTGAATGGTTATTTATAACATCACAGGAAACTTGGAATGACTTATTAAGGATGGAAATAGTTCTCTTTCCTCAGAAATGGATCTTGCTTTGCCAAGATACACAGTGACTGACTGTGTGTAAGAGTGGTACACAAATACCTTCCACGTTGAAGGTTATTAAAATATACCTGGCCTCATTTATCAGCACTTACATGATATGTATTCACCCACACTAATACCTTAAAAAAGGCTCCAGGGAGTCCTGCTTAATGTTTTTAGGGGCAGAAACAGATCTAAGAGTAAAAAGAAAAAAAAACAGCAGCAAAAGAAACCCACAAATCAGTATGCTTTTTTTATCTTTGACAGCATCAACAAGCCTTTACCATGGACCTTGATAAACATTTCTGTACATGTTAATACCCACTGACCACATGGGCTTTTCAGTAAAAATAAAGTTGTTAGGTCTGTCCCCTTTGCAAGAATAGATCTTGAAAAAGCAGGACAGCTTTAGGAGAGGGAAAGTTTAGTCTGATAATCATAAATGAAAATTTTGTGTTGAATTTATTTACTAATTTTCTCAGTGACCATATGGGTCGTTATCCCACCTCATTGTTCCAACACCCTTAAAACAAGGCAACAAACCTGACCTATAGGGATTGTGAACCAATTTTTATCAAGAGTTTTGATTCAGAACATGTGAGTATCTTATTTATAAAGATGATTTAAAATGGGAAAATAGCACACAGTATTTTAAAAGGGAGCTGTGTAGGATGAATTGTGTGGAAGAGAATCCATGTCTTCATAGGCCAGTAATTCTGGCTTGGTACTTATTGATGGATAATTCACAGGGAAAATGTGTGAGAGAAGGATGAAAGAATCTAAATTTCATGGATGAAATTAAATTAATTCAGCCCATTCCAAAAATGTCACAATACCGCAAGTGCCTGCATTTCAAAAACAGTATTCCAGAACACAGATTTGGACATCCACATGACTGTGACAGTGCAAGTTAGACTACAATAAAAATTGCAAGATGAGTGCAAGTCTATAGGGTTATAAGGAAGTGAGAGAAAGCAGACGTTGACCTAAATATCAGGAAAATTATCTTTCTTCTTGTTATATGTAACTGTTTCTTTCTGAATTATCTGAACAAATAAAATGACTGTTGGTTTGTCTTGTAACTGCGTTCCTTGCTTCATATGTTGATAGCTTTGTGAAAGAGAAATCTTTCTGAGAGGTGTCAAGGTCATTGTCATCTTTGTGAATGAAATGGACAAAACAAGCTGTCAATGCTGCTTTGAGTTTTCTGTTCCTGATGAAGCTGATAGAGGAAGAGAGCGCTAACAGAGTTTAGAATAGAAGAGGACGAATCTTTTATTTTTACATCTCAGCCATTAAGTAAAGCTTTTTTGGGGGCTACTGATGTCCTTTAATCTCTGGTACTTGAAATAACTAGTGGAAATTCAGTTTCTACGTTTTTCAAAAAATTTGGTATCCATTTGAAAACATTAGGATCTAACTTCCTTTGTTTAGGCATTCAGAAGAGAAAGGCACTGTGTACACACTGATCCATAGAGCAAGGTTCAATACAGTTTATCTTGAACTTTCAAAAATCTCATTAAGGGTTCAGATCTTAAGAAAAGTACTGGAAGACTGCTCACTGACTCAGTTCCTCAAAATTAGATGCGAGCCTGAGGAGAGAAATTCATAGCACAGCATGGGACATCTAAACTTTCCTGTATAATCCTCAAACATAATTCATACCAGACAGTGGTGGATGGTGGATGTCTAATCTACACATTTGAAAGTGTCAGGAAGGGAAGCATCTAAAATTTTGTTTCTTCTGAATTTAGGCACTTATCTGCATCTGTGGAACTGGGATTTGCAAATGTTTTTCTTGTACTTCTATATGTAAGTCATATGAAGTGTCAGCAGACAACTCTCTCCTGCTTCTCTTTCAGAAGATAGCCAGCGAGAAGAGGGAGGAGGAAGTGATATTACTAAACAGGTTTTGCATGACAGTCTTGCTATGCAAGTGCTTTCCGCCTTCTCCTGGCCTATTTTTGAATGGAAATGCCAGTGGGAGCTCTGCAGTGTGCTGCTGTTGTGTGTGAACTGAGCTGGGAGCACACCCACTGAGCCGGGCCACTGAGCACACTGAGCACGACTCACCGCTCTGCATCCCAGCTGGACTGGGTGGGCAGGATGTGCATTTTGTTCAGCTGAGGTGACACAGTTTCATTGTGCAGAGGCACACCAAGTTAGAAAACTTAGATGCTTATGGACTCTAAGACATGTAAGTGAGTATGCAGAGTTTTTTAGATTACGCTTCTGGATATGTTTAAATTACACTGTGAGTGTATGGCAGGTGCTTAAGTGCTATTTTTGATTTCACCTTGGATTGTTTGGACATTACCTCTGCACAAGAGTTTGGGTAATTGTACTTTTTGAGCAGCTAACTAGCATTGTTTAACTATGTGGTGTAACAGAGAAGCAATAATAAGCCTGATATGAGAAAAGTATATTCACTCTGTGTTCTTGAACATTATAAAAATTTTAAACCAGCTTAGATTTTACCCAAAATAGCAAGATATACAGTAAATGTAAGAAAAAATTCCATAATTTTTTAGACCTTGAACTTCAAAAGTTCTACCTCTTTAATTTTGAGATGTTCCTGTAAAACTTACTTATAATTTTCCTGTTTGCTTGTGGTTTTTTTTTTTTTTTTTTGTGGTTGTTTTTTGGATTGTTTGTTTTTCTTTCAGATACTGTACATCGTTCTTTAGTGGTTGTCACTGTCTAAACAGGTAAATGGTAGAATTCCACTGGTCTGAAATATCTCACAAAAATATACTGACAAGAAGGAAGCCTGTAAGAGAGAAAAGAGTGTATTGAAAAAGTGTAGAAATATTTTTGGTTTTGCCCATGCCTTAAGAATGGTCTTACATACTCAAAGACTCTTATGAATATCGTCATAAATTTGTCAAAGGCTATAAGTACAAAGGGTAAATCCTTACAGGCTAACAAGATGGATACTGGGATAGTAAAAAGATGCAGATATACCTGTAAAACTCTTGATCAGCAAAGAAAATTACCAATTCTCTCCATTAACAGGTTTCCTCTGTCTAATTGCTTCCCAAAATCTGAACCTCTGCATTCAACACATAAAGTCTCAACCATTTTCTCTTGTTTTTCTTTTATTTTTTTTTAAATTTTAGTTTTTCTTTGCATGCTTTTGAAGACTAATCTGAAGACATGCAATATCATTAAGTGCAATTAGAGTACCTTGAGTGGTTTGCGATGCATCTGCACTCTCAAGTATGCAGATCTCAAAGAATTCAATCCTTTGGCTCATAGGCATGGTGCTCAGCAGACAGAATGCAGCAGATACTGAGACAAATAAGGGCAAGAATATATGATTGCAAGCAACTGAGTTATCCCTGTTAAATGAGTTCCCACAAGTAGTAATTACTTGTGATTTTCTGCCTCCATCATGAGGGTGTTGAATACTAACTACGCAGAAGCATGAAGACAACAAAAAGCTGATGACTGTCAGATCTGTCCTCCTTGTTCATTGTTTTTAATATGACACAACACATCATAAGCACAAGAATCATCCCTGATCCTGTTTATGGTGCAGGTTTTTTTCGTACCTCTACTTCAAATTTGAAATTATCTAATAATTTACAGAGATGGTGGCATAGATGGACTCCTTTTGATGAAAAAAGAACTTATTTAAACTACCTCAATCCTGAAACAAAGCCAGTTCCAAATTTTCCTGGAGTTTTTAAGACAGTGTTTAACTGTTAAGAAATTATATATAGAGAGAAATTTATATGCATGTGAATAAATGCATATTCATATTGTTATTTTTGCATTTTTGAGTTCCAACTGGACTTTTTCTTGGTATATCTTATCCAAACAGAAGGAGGAAGTTTCAAAAAGTCTTCAAAAAAGCCAGTTGTCACTACATTTCCTGAGCATCTCCACTGTGATCCTCTGGGTCTCAGGAATACTGTTTGAGTCACAGGGAGAGGTTCCTTAAAGGGCACTGCACTTGCTGCACAGGTTGTCAGTAGTCTTTATATTGAGTCAGGTTTAGAGATATTTTTAGATATTCAGAAGATTATAAGATGGGAGTGAACTATGTTTTGTTTTCTATTGTACTACATATATCCATTTCTGTAGCTTGAAGCTAGGAAACTAGCTAAATCAAGGAAAACTGAAGGAAACAGTATTAACTTTTATGTCAATGAATAGAGTGTCTCCTCTAAGAGTATTTTAGCTTTGCTCTTGTTCCCATATTTCTTTTTTAAAAAGTATATTATTTACTACCCACAGAATATTCATTGCTAAGAAAAATATACCTTTAAATAATATATTTAATCACTCCCACCCTATTGCTTTCCAGTCTTTTTCCACCTTCTGTTGCAGTCATCACTCTTAGGTTACTTCTAGAGAGAGAGACAAAGATAAACAAGAAGAGCTGGAGATCAGTTGATGATGTATGATGACACACTCACAATTATATAAGTGTTACAGGACTTCTTTCTTACTGTGACATTTTTCTTAATAAAGGCAGTGGTTTTGTTTGAAACTGTGTGCATTCTTATACCAGGGCTAAATTTTGTTTCTAATTATCTGGCACAATTTTCATAGCAGAGCATGCTGTGTATGCCAGCACTACAGAGATAGGGAGTTTGTGAGAAGAAACAGACTCTGGATTTAGAATGTGAAAAGCAGCTGAGGAGTTCACCACAAGGCAGGGGTGTGAAAACTTTACTTAGAAGTTGTTTTTTTCCCACTGTGTCCTCCCTGCAGCTGATGGAGTAATAGAGTTGTAATGGTTTGCTTACAGGCAGTCAATTAGGCACCTACAGTTAGTCCACAGGGTGTCGATTTTACATGAATGGCTTATTCATAAATAAAAAGAATTACTGCACATTTTGCTCTAATGTTCTCCATTTCTAAACATCACTGTTATTTATTCAAAATCTTGTCACACTCTTATGCAAGGTCTTTGTTTCCTTTTCTGCCCTCTTTGCTCTAAGTGTGGATTGACTTGGACTGATTTGTGATATCTCACTCTAGCACACAGAACATTGTTTTCCTGCATTAGTTGTACTAGAATTCACAGGTTAAAGGGTCAGTTTTGCACTGAGGAACTTATAGAAAGACTATTAATCTGAAATAATTAGTAATGCTGAATTGGTACAATGAATCCTGAAGTTGATATTGCACTGTGTGGTTTTGAAGGGAGAGACTGCTGAAGATATTTTTTAAGACAGATCAGTCTAAACTTCTGACAGTTCTTGAAAAGTGGAAGTCAAATATAAACAAGGAGTGAAATGTACATTGTATATGTACAAATTATTCCAAAACAAGGAATGACAGTTACTATCCTTATGTTCCCCAAGCAGTTGAACACAATTCATAGAATTACAGATATCTTTATACATGGCCTATTCCAGAAGCACAATTTTAACTATTTTCTGGTCTGTGTAAATGTAGATAAATACATGTATGTGCATACAAAGAGATAGCAACATAGAAATAAAGAATGGATGATAATATTTCATATTTTACTTATTAAAATGTAAAATAACAGGCAATCATAGGCAAAATCAGGATTGCTCCATACATCATGTCTTAATTCCTCTTAAACCATTTCGCCTGTTCCCCAACTTCAATTTGTACATTCCAGTCATTGTAATCTCTTACGAACAGTTTTCCCTCTTATCCCCACCCCCCATGTCCTTCCCCTCTTTTCTCTTGTCCTTCTCCCACTGTGGTCTTTAGAGTGGAATGTGGGTGGGATTGAGTTTAGGCAGCAGGCAGACAGGCGGCAGGAAAAGGCTGTATATACAAATGTGTCCCAGGTGTCCTGACATGTCCTTGCCACACAAATGGTCACACTTGCTGTTGACAGGATGACAAACTTCAGTCCAGAATCAGTACCCATAATAAGATAGTGATGTCACTGGCTCAGTCTCTCTACAGACTATTGTGGAAGAGGGACTGCAGCTATGATATGAATACAAACTGCTGTAAGATGTATTTTATTTCATAGGAAGATCATTTCATGTAAGAGAAATTTTCTCTGTCTTTTCTCTCTCTTTTTCAATATTTAATATAGCTTCTTTGAATTATTGATTTATTTACAAATAATGTCATTCATATCTATAACACTAGGTAAATAAATATGTATAAATGCAATTATTCTGTTAATAGCCACTGGGTTTATTTTTTTTAAAGAGTAATAGGTAGCTCCAACTTATAAAAAATTAGACGTCTAGCCCAAAAATTTTGGATGTTGACATTTGGATATTGGCACATCTATCGTTATTACACCTACATTTGTCAGGTTCCGTAAAACACTGCCAGTCTCTGCACACTCACCATGCATTCAAACCTCTCTCCAAGGAGAAGATGGATTGTATAGGATCTGGTACACAGCAAGGAATACATATGAGAAATTTGACAGACAGATATATAAAAATATATATGTTTATATACACACAGACACATTAAATATATTTATTTTGGTCATTTATTCATAAAACCCCCCAAACTTCACAAAGAAGCAATATAGAAAACATGCTTCCTAGACTAGTTGTCACTTTGGGGTACATTATTTAACTTGTTTGTTTCAGAATGGAGTTTATCTATAGAAGTATAGCTGTTATTTAGCCTGAATATTATCTTATCCAGTAAATTTTTTTTGAGACAGCCACCCATTAACTGATTTCCTATGAATGATGAAACAGGGAGTTCAGAACAAAGACGTGAAGGGGTGAAAGATAATAGTACCACACTCCAGTCCAGAAAGAATATATTGAATGTAGGAGTAAGCATGTTCTGCACATTATCAATGTTCTCCAGGCTGCTTTTGTCTGAGTAAGCTCAAAGCAGCAGCTGCATTTCATAGCTACTATACAGGATACAGAGCACAAACCTCTAATGCACACCTATGATACCGTGGCTCAGACAGAATTTCCACATTATGGCTGCCTGGAATAGTGGGATTGCATTTCCACAGATTTATTTTTCAAGAATGTTCTCATCTTCTTAACAAATATACTTTAAGGCTTTGATTCCTGAGACAGATCAGCGTATCTCCAATCCCTGTCACAGGGACACTGGATTCAGGCCTGCCTAAAGATGGAATTTCTGCAGCACTTTCAGTGTTTTCCCGGGAAAAGCTTGCTGTGCATACTGTTTTATCAGGAGTGGCATTTAAATAAGTGCAGACACGGCTACAACCTAGCAGAGTAAACAGAACTAGCAGAAAAAGGGAGCTGTACAGAAAAAAAATGTAATTTGCTGGTCTGTAGCATGGCAGCATATAGGGAGATTGAGTACAGCTCTAAATGCCATCAGTTACAACTCCGAGTCTCTCAGCTGTCAGAGCAATGGGTTTAGAGCTGTTGTATGAGAAATTTGGGTCTTGAAGGTCAGAAGTGAAGAAGATGATGATTTCAGTATGCTGGAAACATCTTTGTCCCAAGATTAAAAAATAAGGGAAAAAACCCAATAAACTCTCACTAATTTTTTTTTTTTGCTTCCTAAGAGTGTGTACTCTTTAAATTCCTAATATATATAGCTTTAATATATAGCAATTTTATTCTACAACATATTTAAAAATCGGTGCTTGAAGATTGCTCTGCATCTCAACAGTCTTCTGAGCAACCCAGTCCAGTTTGCACAATCCATAAAAATAGACACAGTTTCATTAGAGGGCTAAAGTCCATCTGGTGTGTTTGAAATTATCTGCCAGAACTACCTCAGTGTATGAAACTGAGTTTATAATCAACTTTCTTAGCTGCCTTGATAAATGTTACCATTTTCTACAGAATATATTTTAGTCAGGAATCAAATGTTCTTATGGAACATTTGGAATCAAATGTTCTTATGGAACATTTGGAATCAAATGTTCAAAGCTCATAAGTTTTCAGCAATGCCAGCTCAAATTTCTTGATTTGGATAAGAGGGTTTACCAAAATGTTTTTATTTTAATTTTTTAACTGAAAAAGAAAATATATTTGGAAAGCACCAGCCAGACCACCTCTGTCATCCAGAGACGTTCTATGTTGCATTCCACTAAAGAAATTATCCAAACTTTTTACGCACTCATAGGATTTTCTGTTCATGCATAAGAGAAAGAGCTGGACAGCTGTGAACTTCAAATCAAAACACTCAATTACCCTGACTTTCCGTAAACTATTTTCTAGTCTATTGTGTTGTGAAATAGGGAATAAAACCAGATATCCTTTATGGACAAAAGCCCAACCAGAACCAGGTTGGCTGACATAATTCACATCTTTTCAATGTACACTGAGTCTCCTACACATCAGTTTCACTAACAACTTGGCATGCATTCAGTGGTGGCATCATTTGAAGGGATAGAGTCATAGGAAAATTTTTGTGCTAGATTCTGTTTTCTGAAACTGCTTTGCTTGAGGGATCAGTGCACAGACTTCCTGGAGTTTCCTCTAATTGTTTGTGGAGATCTGTATTGCAGCTACTGAACAAAACCATTGTGAAACAGATAACTTTAGAGGGCTTTGATTGATTTTGACATTTTATTTTATAATTTGTATGTGTAACTGAACTATTGTATTTAACTCTCTTGTGACTAGGGTGTGGGTAGTGACTTCCTAGACCAAATGTGACAGCCTGTCACTACAGACTACTATCAAAGTTCTTTGGCACATCAGTCAGTAGTAGTGTGTACTTCTGATACTGTGATTGCAGACATGATATCTGCACTGCAGTCATGGGTGAGCTCTGTTTTGTGCACAGTTTGGAGATAAATTTATTGAGCTGTCAATGTTGTAATCTAAATGTTCAATATTAATGTCAGCTCCATTAGGTGGGACTGATGTTTAGAAAGAACTATAATTTTTGGAGAAGCCTAATTCGCATAGACAATATGCCATGACAATAAGACAGCACTACAGGAGATGCCACTGCTGCATCCTTCTTCAATGTGTTTAGAAAACAGCTTGCAACGATCGTAATAAGCAACACAGTGAAATCTTTCCTCTGTCCTTTTTACTGTTGAAGCAATGGGCCTTCTGGTCTTGTGCACAAGGACCAAAATCAATACTAAATAGCAGTGTAGAGTGAAATAAAGGAGAAAGATTCTGATTTAGCCAGATGTAGGGAGGGATTCAACACAGAGATTTATGTTACTAATACCCACACATCTCCTCAGCTGATCATTTCATTATTCTTCTGCCAAGGCTTTAAGCTGCTGACATTCGGCTGGCTAATTTATTTATTTATTTAAGTGTCTAAATGTTTGAGATTATGTTTCAAACTGCAGCTTTGCAATCTTTCTGCAACATTTTTAAACTGGCTTCTCTCACTGCAGTATCATTGGTGCAATAAGTATGTCATCCATCTTTAAAACTGCTTAAAATGAGAAGGTAAAAAAGGCAACAGAAAAAGAGGTAGACAATTCACCTCTTCAAAGAACAGATAATTTCTGACTCATAGCATCATATCCCACTAATAGTACTTCAATTGTTTGGAGAGGGTTTGGCCAATGTTCTAAACAATGATAACCTACATTTACCAGCACCCTGTAGGTCAAACATGGAGTACCTACCAGAGACTACAGCCCTAATCTTTTTTTCCCCTGAGATGATCCACCAATAAAGCACTTAAGAATGGTCCTTATCACCATAATTTACTGGCTCACTCTCAAAGACCTGTCATTGTTGCAGAGTTTCCAACAAACTTTCCTCTTGAAAGACAAAAATGGACAAAAATACCTGATTGAAATTTAAATTCAGTCTGAAAGAGATTATATCAACACTTTTTTGTTTTAAGAATTACCTACTTAAAGACTCTATCTGATATTGTAAGTTGTTGTGAATGTGAAGAAAATTATGTTCAAAGCAAAATGTGATGAATGTGGTCCCGTGTCTAGTACATATAAACTTACCATTTACTTTAATGCCACAGGATTTTTTATTTCTCATTGACCACCACGGATTTAAAGATAAATTCTGCCAATTTGACTAACAAGGAAAGCATTGGGGGGAAAGGAGAGGAGACAGCTTAATTACTACCGGCCAAGCAAAGTAAAATCCATATGAGGTGTTTAAAATAAACTCACTACTTTTTAAAATTGCTTTCCCACAAATATTCTAGTGAACATGTTTCACTAGAACAGCACAAATTCAGCACACATTACAAGTTATTTGCAGAAAACAGATATCTTCTTCTCACTTTTGATTGTTCACATGAGGATTTACATATTTGTGTCAAATGTGATAACTCTGTTTTAGTCTGCCAGTGGCGGGATGAATCAGCCTACATTACGTTGAACAAGTTTTTCGCCATAGTTTTATAACTAAGAAGAAAGTACCTGTCTAAAAAGAAAAATGTTTATCTAACAGAAGTTAGAAAAAGAAAAATTTAAAAAACATTTCACGGATGAATGAGCATGTTGCTCTAAAGAAGCTCCCAGTAGTCTTATCTCAATTTAGGATTATTTTAGCAAGTATTAAAACTATAATCAATTCTTTTTTTGCTCCTAAAGAAAATGGATTAGATGTTCATCTGTAACATTCTGGCGTGGAAGACATTGTTATATTGTTTTTTGGCTGGGAGCACACTTTATATTGTTTAGTTTTCAGCATCCAACCTTTGGTACTTATCAGAGGGCTTATATTCTTACAGAATTAATTGAGAAAAAATGAGGTACCTCTTCAAAACACATTCCAGAAGTTGATAATTAGGATCTTTGTCTGAAAGAGATGGAGGAATAGTCTACCTCTTTGAATTTTTTATGCCTACACAAATTAGATAAGTACCATAATTATGCACCTATGTACAGGTGGTATGAGTATTTCTGCATAGAACAAATTCAAGCACTTCTCCCTAGTGCTGTTGAGATGCTTTTATTCACCTGGACCACACAAATGGATTGACCAGGGGTCAGTAACCCCTGGGAAAAGTCAAACGAATTTTATATAAGCTGCTAAAAAAGAGTAGGTAGGAAGTTATAAACTCAGTACTGATGCCCATTACAGGATCCAAAAATGTTCTCCATGGGACAATGCCTACTTAGGTAATTATGCCCATGCAGCATAATAGAGCTTGCTGCAAAAATCTTTGAAGTGATGTCACCCTGATCAAGTCTATATGATTAGAGACATACTTTTGTTAGCGATTTATATCTATCTCTAAGCAAGTGTTTCAACAATCTTTGAATAAGAATACACTTTCTCTGATAGTTTCATACATATAGAGAGAGATTTAAAGATTTGGGTTAGTTCTGCAGCATATTATATGGTTGATATACAAAAAATGCCTGTGCCTGATTAAAGAGTGAGAGAAATGCTGAGTATCAACCTGGCAAAAAACGATATATAGAAGATTAAAGATAACAAAAATATAGATACTTATGAAGATGAGAAATGGACAGACAAATCTGGACAGCAGATATAAACCAGAAATATTTAAATAAAAAATTTTTTACTCAAAAGTGATTCCATGTATTGCTTGCAGATAAACTGCAGACAAACTGTTGCATTCATAAATTAATATTAAAAAGTTTAAAGAGCAAATATATTTGAAAAATCATTGTGTCCTATTAGCTAATTCAGAAACAGAAAAAGAGAATTAATTTAAAATATTTATTAAAAGTGGCTGACTAAGCTGTCATGATTGCCAACTAACAAGCATATTTCCATCCATTTCCAATATGCTTTTGCAAGCATATTTCCAGTTCTACTTTATGATAGGGAGAAATCTTGTTCTGACAGGTTCAAATATAAAATGATCAGGACTTTCCTTCATTATTATTGATCAAATTGGGTATTTTAAATTTTACCTATTAATGGGGACTTAGAGCCATATGTTTTTGTTTTTGGCATCATGTTGTCATTACAGTATAATGGTTTAAGGGAAAGAAAGTTAACATTTGCAGAAAAAAAGGTTTAGTTAGTTGAGGTTATTGTGGTGGACAAAATAATACAGGATGAAAAAGGTGGACTAGTTTTAATCATCAGTATCTTGCTGAAAGGGCATTTAATCAGAAATATTGTTCATTTTCTCTCCCTGTATGCCTTTCTTCTATTGGTTTCAGGTTCCACAAGTAGTCAAATGACCATGGATGTGGAGGACCAGCCTTCTACCTTTCAAGAAAAACAGTTTTGCAAATGACTGAGTTCTGAAATGGTCACCTTCAGTTCATCATTTGAGTTATAGTGTTTTGGTGCTTGATCTTTGATATTTCATGACAAGTTGATGTATATATGTGTGTATTATAATGACTTAAGTTATTCCCTACCATGGATGCATATACAAAAGATTTTTTGAACAAGGACTGAAGAATATAGGAGTTTCCAGTAACAATAGGAGCCATTCCCTCTGTGCTGAAGGTTTGTCTTTTCGTTAGAACTGAGCATACCTTCTTCATGTTCAACATCAAGAACATTAAAAAAAAAGCCCACATTTACTTCAGTAGAAAGCAGTGCGAAGCTGAATTTAAGTAGAAGCAGGTTTTTTGGGAACGAAAGAAAACAAGATGTTAAAAGCTCATTTTTAATTTGTGACATGTGGTTAAACATTTCTATTTGTTCCATGATATTTGGAGTTGGCTTTCTTGGACATAAGGTGTCTGGGTTGCTGCGTAGCCTTAACGTTTGATAAAAGAATCCTTATCTTTATGTCTAATTTCTCACTTATATTGTTTGAGGTTTAGACACTGCTTTTATTATTCATCACAGGTATCGAAAATAATTAATGTATTTCCAAGGAAACTTTGAGAACCAAATGACAAAACTTGATGGCACGGAAGCATTGTTTGCAAATTGCAGGGGTGCAGCATCAAGCTGACAACCAAGGGATTAACCATTTTGTTGTGCAGTACCCCAGAAAAGGTGAGAAGTGGAGGAGAAAGCAAAAGTCATTTCATGTTAAGTACTGAACAAATGAAAGTTGTCATATTATAATTTCTGATAGGGATGGGGTTGGTTGTTACTTTGCATCTGGTGTAGTTAAATCTGTGTGCTATTGTACCTCACTCATGCAAATCTAAGTGGAAATAAACAAATAAATTACAAATTCTTTGGAAGACTCATTTCATAGAGTTTTGTTTTTTCCTAATCTAAAGAAGTAATATATTCAATTTATCTCCTGTCATTACTGATTATTTCAGCACTTTGGATAACATTTAAAACCAGGCAGTTTATAAAATAGAAGTGGCATTGCCTATTATACTGGGACAAAAAAACCCTCCACCTATAATTAAAAAAAAAAATAAACTGGCAAACAATGCAGATAGAATTGTTTTACCCTAAGAAAATGAAACCAAGTAGAGAGAACTAATTGCTCAGAAATTATTCATATTTAAATTGCTGTTTGTCAGGTATTCCTTACAATCCTCAATCACACTTTCTATTAATTTTTGGTGTTAGTGCAGTCCTCAAAAAAAAGAGAAGAAACAAAAACCCCACTATTTCAATTTTCCATGCTATATTCAAGTTTCATATTGAAAACAAATGTGAACCCTCTTTAGAATAACAACCTTATGTTACTTTTTCCATAAGCATTTTTTTCCCTTTTCCCTTTTAAGTCTGTAATTCTTTCTGTCTGATTTTATTAAGTGTGTGAAAAGGTAGGCAGGCTGCCCAGGCCTTGGAAATTAAAGTTCCCTAAGTAGCTCAGGTGGTTCCATGAAATCTGGAAACTTCACAGCTAAGAGAGAAAGAACATATGCCAAGATGATCCCACAAAGAAATTGAGGACATCCCCAGCTACTGATGTCTCCACAATCTGGATTCTGAAGTCCATTATCATGATGGTAAAATGAGGAAAAATCATATTAAAAATTAAGCATTCTGTTTTGTATGCTGCAGAGTAAGGAGAAGTCACACAATCTCTTTTGTAATAATCAACCAAAATCAGATCCTCTGCCTTTTTGGTCCAGTGTAAACTGTTTGAAAGACATGTGAAATTCTTTTCTTTTCTTT
>VZRZ01008718.1:1192788-1278722 GCA_013398175.1 Climacteris rufus | reverse complement strand
TCTTCTCTTCTCTTCTCTTCTCTTCTCTTCTCTTCTCTTCTCTTCTCTTCTCTTCTCTTCTCTTCTCTTCTCTTCTCTTCTCTTCTCTTCTCTTCTCTCTCTTCTCTTCTCTTCTTCTCTTCTCTTCTCTTTTTTTATTATTTTATTTTATTTTATTTTACTTTATTTTATATTTTATTTTAATTATTCTTTGCCTTGTTACTTGTCTTAAGTAATTCTTACATTCTAATAATATTCACAGAAGAGAAAAATTTCAAAATTTTATTTTTTGAAAAAAACCCACAGTTATTCATCTTTGTTTTATAAATAAATTAAATAAAACCCAAAAACTTTTAAAAATGAACAAGCTTCAAGAAAAAAGTTTCTTATATGTTTCTTTTTGTCTTTTAAACATGTCATTATATATTTTTCCTCCATGTGTTTCACCACTTCCAGTCCATATATAATTTCCTCTTCAAATTGAGCCATTCTGGCCTGAGACTGTCTCATTTGAATTGCAACATGCTGTAGAGACTTCTTTACTTTTTTCACCATGAGATTTGATAAATGAAAATGCTTAAAATAATTCAGTTTCAAATTGTGTAAAACTTAGTCTGATGATTTACTTGACCTCACAACATCCTCTAAAGTGCCATATATCACTTTTCCCCAGTTATTGCACTTGAACATACGTACAAATACATGAGCTTGATCCAAAATCATGAAATACAGCAAAGAGATAGAAATGCATTTCAGAAGGTCTATGATCAGGGCTGCAGGCCTGTTTGTACTGGGATTCTGCAAGTGTTCATACCTTTATCTGGATGAATATCTTTCTCATTTAATTGAAAATTCACACTGATTCCATGATTTATGATACAAAGTTCACAGCACAATCTGGACTGTAGATGACAAATCTCTGAAGTATGACTTTTGATTTAACATTTGTGTGTATTTGTGTGTGTACACACACACACACACACACATTTTTGTAAAGCAGTTGTGTATAGATACAGAACTAAAATGATTTAGTTATAGTGATAGAGGCATAATAATAAAAAATGACCACTTTATCAATGCATATTTCTGGGTCACTCTAATTATTTCTATCTATTTTCTCTGCTTTAGTGGCTAGGCAATTTACGTGTCCATCCTTAATTTGCAATCTCAAAGCTCTCATACTGTGCATTCTATTGTAACTAACTTTTGAATATTAAATTGTAATATTTTACAGGTTCCATCACAGAGCAGAGTTGTCACACATTTTATCATTTCTTTCACATACACAGTTAATGAAATTTGTGAATACTATTGAGAATTAAGACAATGGCAACATAAATTAGTAATGTTCCTATTTCTTATGCCATTGTTCATAATTCACCCACTAAAGCTTACACTTTTGAGATATTTGTTCCCCAAAGAGGCTAAAGCAAGTTAGTAGAATACTGACTACCTCCCCCTTGCAATCTTCTTTTTTGATTAAAATAAAGGTTAACCATCAGCTAACTTTCTCTTTTTATCTAGGTGAACAGGTTCTGAAGAATAGAGCACCTCATCTTCAAGTAATCTTAATCTTCAATACATGACAATGAGGATGTGTTAGATTCTAAGAATTACAGGAAATTGTTGTTGCAATTTCTTGTAACAACAAGTGATTAATCCTTTGGTTTCCATTACAGCCTCTTACAGAAACAGAATTAAGTTTTATACATAATCATAAGAACAGCTGCAGAATTGCCCCAAAGCTTCACTGAAGTGTCATTATAAAAAATTCCCCGCAAAGTGGCATCAGATTCCAATGTGAAAGATCACCAGAATTTTAATGATATGGTTTAAAGACAAGTTTCCTACAGTAAGGACTGAATGGGATTCAATGTGTTTGTTCTTATGCATTATGTATTGTTCCATAAGACTTTTGCATAATGCATAAAGACATACCTATTCATATAGATACATACGAGTTTGAGTCAAGTGAAAAACAATTAAACTGTAACACAGATATTTTTAAAAAAACTTATCCAGATGCACTAACAAAATTACTTTTTTTAAAAAGTAGAGTATAAATTCTTTAGTGATAAATACATCTCCACAAGACATACAGTCTACAGATCATGAATTTTTGAGGCACTTAACAAAGGGAAAGCTTTATGTCTAGATGTTTGGAAGTCAAATGAAAATGTCACTAACTAATGGTGAGACTAACAACAACCATAAAACCAGTTTCTATATGACTAGGGATTTAATCAAGGTCTCTAAATAAATTTTTATAAAAGCTGCTAAAAACATGAAAGTCATAAGTGGAATTGAGCAACCCACCTCTGTCAGTGTAGTTATAATATTGATTGAATTTACAATTACTTTTGTCTATATCAAAATATTTATGTTACAGATAAGTAAAACCAGTTCATTTTGGCATTTACTCAACAAACTGTATTGACATTTTTGAGACGTGTTTTTAAAGTCTTCTCAAGACAGTCAGGGACAAACAAAAGCAATATTCACATCCCAGCTTGAGGAATGAGCTCTTTTCCTGTCTGAAAATCCATTCAAGACAGGAGAGAGGCAGGCTTAAATCTCCCCTTTGCTTCAGGGGTCAATTTCCCCTTATTAAACTTATCCTTATCTTTAATTTGGGATTAAATATTCCAGAACTGAGATTTGACAACAACTTCTGATATTACTGTTTTATTTTCTAGGACTGCACAATCTTTTGGAGGAAGGGAGAAAGAGGGAACAGCTTCATGGCAGAATAGCTGACATCTTTGCCTTGATGTCCATTTACTTTCTGTTAAATTTCTTAAATTGCAACTATTTCTTTTTTTCTAATGGCATGTAGCGATATCAAGAAATAAAGTGATTTGTGCAGGCAAACACAGAGCTAGAGATAAATTCACAGCTAATAAAAATCAATCTCATTCCTATGCACTAAATAATGTCCATGGTTTGATTCATTTGGAGTGCCTTGCTAACATTTATATTCCAGTTGGGATGGAAAGGTGAACATCTTCATACACACAGCTGATGGCTATGAAATGAAATGTTATTCACAGAATCTGATGAACTCAGAGATTTTTAAGTGTTTTGAGTTTACCAGAATTATTTACAGTATCACGAACAGCAACAGTTATGTTTCCAGTATTTTTCAAGTGTCTCATTCATGGAAATTAAATTCATAAAAGATCCCGGAATGCAATCAGACTGTAAAAGTTCTTAATTTTGTTTTTGAAGCTAAAGGTGAAATTACATTTCCTGACACAATGCAGAAGCTCCAAACTGTAGTTATAAGTATTGCAAAATAGCTTAAGAAAATACTATCTCAAGCACATTAACCCAAAGCACTCATTAAAGAAAACAAATAATAATTTTTTTCCTTCACAAAAAGGAAGATTTTGAGTCATGTTTTAAAAAAAAATTATGTTTGCCTTTGAGTCCTACTATTAAACAAAAATCATACTGGCTCAGAACAAAAATTTTTAACTGTTATAAATCTGAAATTTACTAAGATAAACTACTGCTACTTAAAGGTTTTAAATTAGGTCATAGATTTGGCAACTTTTATATTGACTGGATATTTCCTCACTAATTCATTCTTAAGTGACTATTGTTGTTCATATATTTGTGTCATAGTATCCCCTATATGGACCTGGAAGTTCCATTAATTTAATGGAACTTCTGTTGTACAAAACAAACATAAAAAAATCAATTCTTGATCCATGAAATTTGCCTGCCAAAGTGTGCTACTAAGGTGACTATTGTGAGATGGCACAAATGAGTAACACTGCTCTTGCTGACAGACCATTGTCTTAGCATGCTAACTGCTGGAGCACTTCTCTGGAGGGACTCAATAATAATGAAGTGGCTTGATGTCTTTTTACAATATTCTCTCATCTATAAAGGAACATCAAAACAAATGTTCAAAAATATTGAATGAAAATCTTTACTCCATAGTGATGCTGGAATCCTAATAAAAACACACAGAAGTAAGCAATCTAATATTGTATGAGAGATAATACAGAGGTTAAGAATGAAGGGGAAAAAAAGGACAAATAATCTGTGTTTGGTCTGCTAGCAAAATAGTGCCAAGACAGAGAGAAAACAAGGTATGACAGAATTAAAACAAGAAACAAAGACAACTGTCTTTTCAGCAGCCTTTGGATGGCATAATTATCAATTATAATAATTATCATAATTATCAAGGCTAATGTCTTCTTATTAAAAACAGTTTGATGTGCTCTGAAGATCTAGATACCATGCATATGCAGCATGATTACATAATGAAGGTCACTATGGTTTCCTCCACTTTCAGTGACAGAACACTTTTTCTTCTAACCTTCCCAGATTTTTAACTGTTGGAAAATAAATTTAATCTCTTCTTCATTTGCAAAATTTACTTCCAGTAAAATTGTGTGGAGGTGTTTGGAAAAGAACTGGCAAAACATGCAATATATGCTAAGTTTCAGTATCCATTTTCATTAGTACCTGATGCACAGTGTAGTTAGAAAACAGGTTAGAATTACAAAATGCTGAAATTACAGTCCTTCCAAGTCTGGGATATTTGAACCTAGTCATGCAGTGTAAGGCATCATGGAAAATCTCGATGAAATTCAGACACGAGATTTTGTCTTAAGTTAAATTCCCACTTATATCTACTTACTTTGCTTGGGATTAAGTTAGGCAGAAATTTCCATTTCAGCATGAACACTGAAGCTAACATGACCAATTTATACCATAATAATATAAATCCTCTCCCCCAAAGAAAAACTGTAAGCTTAATATTTTGACTTTTTAGATGCAAAACTTCATGATTTGCATGGAATTTCACATACTACTTTTGAGTTTGTTTAAAGTTGAGACCTTGAAGCCAAATTGTGAGATAAGAAATAACATAGGAATTAAAACAAAAGGTAATTTTTATTCCTCCAGACTGAAAATGTTGGCTTTTTTGTGAGCTATAATTATGGCCTCAATTTTTTTCCGTTTTTGCCATGAACAGGCAGTAGATAGAAAGGCATAGATGTGTGACAGCAAAAATGTGCTAAATACTGAATCAGCCTAGAATTTGGGCTCCACATAATAATTTTGAAAGGTAGAATTTACTGAAAGCATTTTTGATTGTATTTCCCCACAGCAGCACCAATTAATGAGACAACTCTGTAACAAATTTATGAAATCTGTAAATCTTGTTTTAACTCATATCTAGTACAAATAGTAAATTAGCACAAAGAGATAGTTTACTTTATTTGAATCAGTAGATGAAAATAATTAAAAGATCTTCCCCTTTATATGAAGAACCCTCCATTATGAGCATATTTTTCTTGTCACTGTCACAACAAAGATTATGGATGGATAACAAAAAACAACAAAGCACAGAAAGGTAAGAACAAGTCACGCTTCTGTGCAGCTAAACCCATGAATATACAGCTATTTAATAGCTGAAGACTCAGCTCTTCAATAAAAGGTCTTACAGAGCTCATTAAAAATATAACAGAGAAAACTGCTGAGGGATTCCCTCTAAACCTTATTAGAACAGGTTGACTCAACTTTCCTGAACAAAGCAATAGTCACCAGCTGAGTAAAGCCAAAGGCTGACATAATGATGGATGGCCAGATGGTTTTACCACAAAACGAATAACCTGTCCCCAACAGTAGAACACAGTTCTCAAGCATAAATATATTGACCCAGCCTGCAAGAGAAAAAGGAGAATATCCCAATTTAAATTGAAAGCCCTCACAATTATTTTTATTTCATACCTTCTCAGTGATTCTCTCCTCTTAGGTAAGACAATTTGAATAAAAATGAAAGCCATGCAAGTTGTTTTGCAAATGTTTTTTTCTTATTTTTTCCCCTAGCTGTATTAATAACTGTATATTTTTTATATATTTTTTTCTTAAATGCAAAGGTTTCGTAATAAGCAATGTTCAAACATTTATCAATGCTTGAAAGAATTTTGTTCCAAATGTAGTTTTGAAGTCCATGTGTTTTCTTCTCTCAGAAATACATTTAGGAGGAAAAAGATTTCATTGAAAACATAGAATTCATATTATCCAGCATAATATTCCGTTTGTGGGGAAGAGATAATTTAAAGGCAATTTTTTTTGGTAATTCCAGAGTCGGATTTTCCATCTATCACTCCCACCTTAATAAGTTTTGAAAATTTTACTCAGTTCTTAACAAAAGGTACATGAAGGGTTCCAGTGTCATGTATATTCTGTTCCTGTTCATATGAAAATATTCAGATGGGTACAGAAGATTAACTATTATTTGAGAAAAATGTAATAGTTCACAAGTTCTGCTTGGAATGCTGGATCACCATAAGCAATAACAGTATGCCCTACCTCTTTCTCAGATGATTTGATGATGCAGAAGGTAACTGTGGGTTTTGATGGTAGGGTTGATGGATCTGTGATGGAAAGAATCAGAGAAATTGCTATAGAGTAGTTGAAGACAAAGAAAATGTCAAGTTGACTGTTGGAGAGACTACATTGAGAGACAGAGATGCCTAGTTGTTCTTAATTTTATTTTTCAAATCTTAAAAAAAAATAAAAGGTAAACTACAAAATTTCTTATAATAATTTTTCATCATCTGTCTGAGAATGATATTGACTCTGAAAAAAAAATCAAGATTTTGAAACCAAAAGTTGAAATACGTTTGCAAATAAAAAGTCAACATTATATTTTTCTCTCACCTTCTTTCTCTAGTCAAAGTTCTTTTCTAAATCTAACTCACTTTAGTCATTTGGACAGAATCCATTCTGACCTTACATAAATACAACACTTAGAACTCTACTCATACAAAACATTGCAAAGTGTCACCTTTAAAGAAAAAATTACTACAAAGCGTAACAATAGGACTTAAGTGTTAAATAGATGCATATGTTCATATGGCATAAGCATGCATACAACAGACAGATGAATGCTTTAAGAAAAATTAATTGATTCATTTTTCATGGTTATATAACTATGTCTACATTATGGGGAAATTTGAACCTTTCTTATACTGTCTGGAACATATCTGCCATTGGAAGTTTTGCCAGGATTCATGATGAAAGTTCAACAGAATCTTCCCATTTGCTTTACTGTATCAGACAACAATCTCTTTTTTCTTTCAGGCTCCTTGAGTTCCTGATCTCTTTCTCCCCTCAGTCAACTACCATTCTCTGTTTACTGATAGTTTTCACCAACAGATTCCATTCAGTTTCTTCCTACTACTTACCTGCTTGACTTCATCTTGCAAGCAGCCTTTCTGACAAACTGAAGAGAGAGAAACTGTGGTTCACCTTCATCTCAAAGGCTTCACTTAATGCCATCATCAATATACATTCACAGAACAATGAAAAGAAAGTGAATCAGGGACTTCTGAGTGTGTCTGAGAAGAGGAATTGGCAGCCAGAAGAGATGACAAAGAGACTGGAATAAATTGGTTTTGGGGGGTTCTGTTTGTTTATTTTTGTTGTTTTTTTCTCTAAACAAAATCCCTCTGGCAGCTTGGAAAGAGATAAATATTAATTAATTAACATAGATGATGATTGCCTGTTTTAGTGAAGGGCAATTCTACACCATGAAGATAAGGCTTTGATTTCCCACCACCCTGTAAATTACAGCAGGGAATTTGGATTCACCAAATGAAACTGATGATGAAATGAAGAGCCTATTTTAAATGTTAAGGTAGTGTACAGTAGAAAAGCTTTCCCGAGGGGAGAGAGCAACTAATTATAAGTATCAAATACATGTCAGTCTATCTGCATAATAACTCTATACTTAATGTATAGACATACTCAGTAGAGTTTTGCATGCAATGTGGATTTTAATCATATCAATACTGTTTATGGATTTTAATTATATCAATACTGTTTATACTATGCACAAAAAGGTTTTTGTCTTCATTCCCAAACATATTCTGGGCTGAAAATCTTTCTTAGAATTATTTTCAGATGTCTTAAATTATTGTGGAGGAGTTGAATGCATTCAGCAAGATGTAGAACTCCTATGCATTGCCCATGTTTTTGGTATGATACATATATTAAATCACATTAGTTTAGAAGCCAGAAGATACCTCTGATAGGCTTCTGCTAATGTAAGCTTGATTCCATGCCCATGTTTTTCTTCACTGAAGCAGAAAGCCACTGAACTTTACTTGAACTCAAACTCTCAGAACAGTGCAGTACGTATTTGATGCAATCTGTCCTGTTCACATCCAATTTTTTTTTAATTTAAAAAAAAATATCAATTACTACCCAACTAAGCAATAAAGACTGTGACTGTTATTTGGTTCTGTTATTTGGTGAAGAATCTGAACTCTATTAAGACAGGTTCTAGTAAAAGCTATCTCACAAAATGCTACTCTACCCCTGGACACTTTTTCCACAAACTCTGAAAACCAAAAAGACAAAGACCTCACAAATGGAAATTCTATATCATGTTTGAAGTATTATTTCAATAGCAAGATTCATGACATTAGCAAGTCATTAGCTACACATTAGTTTAAAAAGAGCATGTTATTTTCTCAAATGTATTACATTTGATCACGATTTCTTTATTTAAAAAATACATAATTCTTAAGATCTTGTTTTCCAAAAACTTGGCTTTAATTCTGTAGCAATAAAAAAAAAAAAAAAAGTCACTTGTTCTGATAAGTAGCAACCTTATTCTGGAATTAACCGGTGAACTCATGTTCTAGTAGGCTGTGCTGTGTGATGAACATAACAAACCTCTTCTGCATGTTCAGATCACATTACCTTCTTTCAAGAATTATAAGTAGTTCAGCACACTTAAAACAGGCTAAATAGGTTTTGTAGCTTTATTTTGTGTCATTTCTTTATTCAGTTGCTCAGTACAGGATTTTCAAATACCTGCTGTTTAGTTTTGGTGTTCATTTAAAGGGAATGGTCTCCGGAATAATTTTCTACTCAAATGCAGAAAATAATGTAGTCAAATGGCATCCAGTTCACCTCAGCAATAAAAGATGAGAATACTTGGGTATTGGTCATCACTTTTGTTCATTGCATAAGAAAGAAAATTTCTTCCCATTTTGTGTACTAAAGAGACTCAAAGTTCAAATGCAGTCTCGGTTCTCCTAGATGCTTATAAATTGTGTTAGTGAGTAATAAAATAACATGATCTGAAGAGGTAAATGCACAAAAGAAGATACTTGAAGAAATGTCCTTGTCTTCTGTCTGGCATGCTGACATGTGAGGAGATGGAAGTGGGAAAGGATCTAACCTATAGTTGGATCAAAGTCTCAGAGGCAGACAGTTCTGCTGGAAAAATACAATCTTGTAAAGTAGAGCTAAATACGGATTTAACAGGCATTTGCAGTTATCTATATTATTGCAAAATTATGCTTCACATAGTATTTATTAGGATAAGAAGCCAGTTTGTTGCGCTCACGAGACAGCAGATTTTAGCAGAAAACCACTATATAGCAAATTTCTTTCTATTCTACAAATACAGAATTGGCCTTCATGAGCCAGTTGTACTGGTGCTGAGCTCTTCCGATGAATTTGAAATTGCATCATATTTTTTATATATTTTTTCATATAATCATATAATATTTTTGTATGGCTTTGTAAGTCAAATCTGAACACTAAATAATTTGTTTTCTTCACAAATAATTCATTTGCATTCTCTTAATTACACCTGAAAATACATTAAGATAAAATACCTTCTGTTTTCATATCTATTTCACTGTAATTTCCATTGAATTAGGTTACTTTCTTTAATTTTATTTGAGATATATGACTTACTCTGACTAACAGGAACTACTAATTTTATATGCTAGCAAACTGATCAACAGTATAATGTAATACAAAAAAAAAAACCTACTTAATATTGCTAGTATCATTTTAATGCAAATAAATTAAGTTCAACATTAATGTTTTAATTCAAACAATCTCATAGAATGCTTATTTTCTTTCATATTTGTACAATCTATAGTGAAAAGCTTAAATATTCTAAAACGTATGTGAAAATTGAGGCTGTGTTCAAACCCTCAGTAAATACTTTTAGATTTTTAATGGAAAAAAACAATTTCTAGTTTTTTTACTTAAAGAAATATCATATACAGCTGATACTGATTAGGAAAAATTGTAGTTGTGTTTGGGAAAAAATAAGTACAAAACTATAAAACAATGACAACACTTTTTGTGGAGGCAGATATATATTTTGATTCCTACAAATATTTTCATTGCTGAGTTTTGTACATAATATTAGTTACAATAATATTGTGAGATAATAGCTGTTACTGCAATATTGGAAGTAGTAGTTGTTACCATATTAACACATGAAAATTTTCTTTATGAAAGAAAAAAAAGATATTTTCTTTTATTTTTATTTGTTTGATCCTGTCCTGATATATTTGTCAGGTTTGATTCTTTTATTTCACCTACCGATGAGCTGTTTTCAGCAGCTGCTATTGATGGATGGTTTTAAGGCCTCTACATTCAGTTGCTCCATAATTCTTTTGCAGTGAATGGTGAAAGCACATATCTGGTTATACAAAAGTTGATTTTGAAGTCACTGGGGAACTGGCAGTTTGTCTTGACCCAGAGCTGATAAGCAGCTTAAGGTGTGTTAGCAATTTTAACCAAAAGAATCACATTATTTTGATGAGGATTTCAAATGTATAGATGAATATGCATTGGTAAGGTAGAGTAAGTATTGTACAACTCTTACACAGGAAACAACTACATTGAAGGGAAGCCACATCATAATCTTAAACCACTGAATCCTTTGATCTCTCTTTCTAAATTCCAAAAAATCACATTTTAGCTGGGGAAAAGTAAATCTAAATTTTGAATAGAGGACATTTTGGATTTATCTTTGTATACAACCTCTTCTTCAGATATGTCCTCTAAGGAATTAATTACCTTACAGACAATCAAGAACTTGTATTGATTGCTCAAAACCACTTTGCTCACAGAAAAAAATTATCCCAAAATCAATGTGAAACTTTTTGAACATGATAAAACAAAGGGTATGGCAAAGATTACTGGTAAAGTAGCAATTAGTCCTTTCATCGAAACAGGATATACGATATTTCAGCTGAAAGGAGTATGGCATTTCTTAGAAAAAAATTATTTCTTGTTTTGAGCATAAAAATTAGGTAAGTCTTGACCACTGGGTGCCACTATTTTTGCATTTGATACTTTTATTTTGTGGAAACATTTCTAGCAAATTATGTTCTTTTGTAACACAGCAGACAGTTTGAGTTGGAAAAATAATTCATGAAAATAAACACAATCTGTCCATTGTCTCTGCTTCTTCCTTTGCTAGTCACAGAATTTGGGAGATGCTAAGTATTTTCAGAGGTGTGAAATAATACAACAATCAATTATTCACCATTTATTGATTAGCTTTAAAGTATTGTGGCAGAAATGAAAATAATTCCTTTCACCCAATTTTTAGGCAATCAAATTGCATAATTCAGCATTTCTTTGTTATTTCTTTGTTATTATATACTAACCTGATGTGAACCTATTAAATAGTGCCTCATACTCATTATTTTTGCCATACAGTATGTGATGCAAACATCAATGAAAGATACACACTTGTATTCATGTATGTGACTTTTAAATCCTTTGTAAAACAATCCAGTCAAGGATGGCAAAAGACTTTTAAAATCATAATTAGTGTGAGGGTATGAAAAAAATGTTTGAGATTTTAAAAAAGTGTAGGTAAAATCAGCATTAGGTCCTATGATGTCTTTGAGAGGAAGGAAAGAAAGTTTCTAATCTTTCCAAACATTATTCAACTTTTAGTTTGTATATAAAAATCTAGACAGGCATCTACAGCTTAATGCACAGATCCATAGATTTTAAGGTCAAAAAGAACTACCGTGATCATCTTATCTGACCCACAAAATAACTTAAGCTATTAAATTTCACCTTTCATTCCTGCAATGGGGTAATTATTCTTTCCTGCTATGTAAGTGAATATTATTGAGCCAAATGTGAATTGCTTGCTTTGTCCTTGGAAAGACCCTCTAGAAAAGGTTCTACTATCCTACTATAAACCTATTCAATTTATTAAATTCATCTGAGTTGCCTGCTTCGTCATAGTGAGATTGCTTCAGTCCTTTAGGTTTCTACTACAAAATATGAGTGAAAGGATTGCCTATATCCCCAAGGAGAAAGAAAGCCCCTGCAAAGCTGGAAGTTATTTGATTCCATCTATCCTATTTGCTTCAGACTCTCAGCTCAGTATAGCAGAACTCTGAATCAGACCTGCAATGTTAGGATTTGTCTACATCCATGTTTTGCCACAGTTCAATGATATTGGTTCAGGAAAAGTACATTTTCTATTACCAGATTTTTATTTCCAGCATTTTTCAAACTCTATAGTTCCATACATACATTATACATGTTTTCAGTCAAATATATGCATAGTTAAGTATACATTGCCCAAATGTTTTGTTATTGTTTTAAAATAGCTTAAAAGACCTAAAACTTAAAGGGAACAGGAAGGCCTTGTTATTAAATTTTATCCTTTTGTTTTAAAAAGATGACTAGTCAGACAATTTTCCACAAGCCTGACATTTTTTCTTTTTGACATTTTCAAAAACAAGAATCTCAGGCTGCTGAAACACAGTGTTTATAAAGGTTACTGGGCTGACATAGTGGACTAAGTAAGTAGGAAGGTTTTAATTTTTTTCCTAAAAATTTTAAATTTAATGTTTCAATTATTACCTTTGAATGCAAAAATGTAATTTCTAATGTCATCTTTTAGTAAGGTGCTTGTGCATATGTGTAGTTTCAAACATATGAAAGGTATTAATGAAGTCCATATTTGTGCACTTTATGCACTTAAAATTACATATATGACACACTGAACTGAACTGAAGTCTAGGTATTTAGGCACAGGACAAGCAAGTAAAGAATGATAAAGACATCTGACAAAAACCAGATATAACAGTGTTTTGTGCTTATTTGTTTAACATATATAAAAGCAAGCACAGCCTCTGTTCAATACACAGACAGGGAATTTCCTATATCTACTGGCATGGAAAATCCTGGTAAGATTTCCTAGCAGAGTTTCTCAAGCAGGTCTCTCCAAAGCTGGACACTTGTGCCATTACCTAACTTGGTCCTGAACTTAAGCAGCCAAACCCCCATTCAGAACTTATCTTTGACTTTGAAAAACATGTAAACAATGCCCCTGAGCATGTTATTTTCTTTTTGATGGTCACTCAGTTGTATTGCAGGCACATAGGTGAGTAAATATTATACCTACATCCTGTAAATTAAGAGAAAATTGAATTTTAATAAGAAACATGACTCATCCTGACTTATGAACCATGTGTCTCTATCCTGATCATCTATAGACCTCATCTTTATCCTGTAGGTGGGCCAGCCAATCTACCCACCCAGTCATACCAAGGAAAACTTTTTCAAGTGTTGGCTTATACTTGTGCTCCACAGCTTAAATTTTCTGTTACTGAGAGCACTAAATCATGTTTATTTGACATACTTTTTTTAATTCATACCACCTGAACACTGCAGAATGAATAAATGGCATCATATTGGCTTCTGTTTGAATTTTAGCTATTAATTTTATCAGCAATTAATGTAAAGATCTAAAGTCATAAAGATGTAACAGTGACAAATAACAAACCAGTGAATAACCTTCTGGAAAACCAAAGAGGTATTACTTTATTGGTAATTTTTGAATACCGATAGTCAAACAATCATTTTGCTTCATCTAAAATTTTCACCCTGATTGACTATCAAACTCCAGGTATACCAATACCAAATCATTTTGGAGTTATAACTATTGCCTGAAGAAAATGAAGTTCTCAGATTCGTGTAATTCACCACTTCCAGTTTATTACAGCTGAAGAAGCACTAAACTAATGATCTTGTCACCAGCCTATCAGCTTTGCCGCTTTAGCAGGGCAAATGAAGTCATGCTAGTAAATAGTTCACGGCAATAAAAATATTTCTAAAATCAGAGGTATTTCTCTCATGAAATAGTAATACCTTCTTTTTTATGCTTTATATGATTTATATTGTTTAGTGTCTCTAAAAAGTTATGGAAAAAAAACAGGTATTTTTTAATAATATCAATAATGCAGATGGATAATTTGACTACACCTTTCTATTTACGAATAAAATCCAGTTACAAAATTTTCTCATATATTGCTTGTAGTCAGTTATGGAAAATATTTTCTATTACAGTATGAATAGTATCAGCTATTGTACAACAAAAAAGAGAAAAGGGAAAAGGGAAAGGAGAAAAGAGAAAAGGGAAAAGAGAAAAGAGAAAATAGAAAAAAGAGAAAAAAGAGAAATAAGAGCAATAAGAGAAAAAAGGGAAAAGGAAAAAGAAAAAAGAAAAAAGGAGCCTCCAGGGCCAAGGAAACTGTGGCAGCTTTTGGTGATTTTCTTAGCATATTTATAATGCTTGTTTGTGTGTTTAATATTCACCTCTAATGCTTACTGATAAAAACACTTGCATTAACTTCTACATGTCATGGAATGTGAAGATAAATACAAGGGCCACGTTTTTCCACTTCCAAATAACACGTGATGTTGTGCTGTGTTTTGCCTGGTGTACTACATTTTTCTCACTTGTAACTGTTTTTCTGGCCTGCTGACTGTTCATGCCTACATCAATCTGAAGTAATTCCTGAAGTGAGGTTCTGCGGGTGACTGTACATTTATGAAGGATGAAATATATTTAAACTGCAGTACAGCATGCCTTTACCTATCAGAGTCAGTAAAGTCCTCTGGGAGAAAAAGAAAAAAAAAAGAATTCAATTTTTGTGTGGCACTTTATTTCTTTTCTATAGATACTGTGGCTGTTCATAGTTCTGATGTGTCAGTGAGGCTATGGAATAACGACGATATACTTCCAAAGGAAGTATTTTATTTTTTTAAATTATTTAAAAATTTTTTTCTTTCCTCCTTGACAGTTGTGCTAAAGTGAGCCATGCCTCAGCTTCTCTTTCAGATGCTCTTTCTGCTGCCAGAATGTGGGTATTGTCCTGGTCTGTTGATGAGAGGGTTTGCAGGGGCTTCCTGCTAGACCTGTTAACATTGCTGTTTCTCAGAGAAATGTTGAAGATGATTTACAGCCCATGAAATATACTCTGAGCAGTCATATAATGTAGGAGGATTCTGGGTTTTGTCAGATCTAATGCTGTGCCATCGAAATAATGGGAAATTTGCTACTGATTGAGGAGAGGAAATGTATTTTTTTATGTGAAACAGAGAAGTCATGATATTCCCAAAATTTCACATTTATCACCTTTAGTATATTTATATCACTGTAAAGTAGTTTTCTCGTTGCCATTGTTGTTTTAATTCTTAAATAATACTTTTCTTAGGAGAAGTATTATTTTTAAAACACTTATTGGAATCTAATTTATAATATACAGAAATGGCACTGTAAAGGAGTCTGAGTAAACAAATTCAATTTATTGGTAAGAATAACTAGTGTAAAACTTATTGAAATAGACTCCAATTTATATCTGTACTAGCATTTTTTATACATCAAACAAATTTTAGCCAGATCCCAGTATGTGGATTAAGAGAGATCCATTGAAAGCACAGGTGTTGACTGTATTTATATAATGTAGGTTTCTGCTTACTTCTATGAATATCCACCTTTATATTGATGCCTGATCCATTAGGACCTAAAACAGAAGCCACACGAAATTAGAAGAGTAAAAAAGCAGTTATATTTATTGAAGGGCCTTCAGGTACATTTAGCACAGACAGAGCCCCCCCAGGGGCTTCACCCAAAATGGACAATGGGTCACGGGATTTCATACTTTTATAAGTTTGGTTCATTAGCATGTTGGGGTTTAATCTTCCAATTACAGCTTCAGGTAATGAAGTAATTTAGCCCCAGTTTCCTCCCCCCCATTCCACTTTTGTTTACATTTTTTGGGGCCTGAGACTGCAAGATGTCCTTGGGTCTCAGACCTGGAGAGGAGTTATTTTGTATAACCAAATGGGAAAACAGTAGCTATCACTTTATATATGGAGTTTAGAGTTACAGACTAAAGAATTGCAGGATTACAAATGTATGAAAAATATAAAAGCTAAAATCCTAAGGCATCAATATGCTTACAATACAACTCTTTTCCTTAAAGGCCACATAAAATTAAACCTCACCTTTTCAAAATAACAGATTTGGAAGACTATGTATCTAAATGAGGCACTTTGAGAAATAAAGGTGGAAAATTTTCATTTTATTTCTTTTTTTTAGTGAATTAAGTTGATTTGTTATTGTGGTACATCTTTTAGCCTGAGGGTCTTTCTTTTTAGCTCAAGCAAGCCCAATAGCATAAACATGAAATGATCATATGTATAACTGAAATTTAAGTCACAGAATGTCATGTGAAATTGTAACAAGTGCTGCGGTTAACACATCCTTGCAACAGAAAGTTTGCCCCAGTGCAGTTAAAGGCATTAGTTGGGCAACTAGGTGTAGATGACTGTTTCCACGGAAGACATGCATATAATAATGTGCTTCTCTCTCTCTGCACCATACAGTGCATGAATTTCAGGTACCGTCACCTGCTTATTAGTTTGGAAGCTGATCATGAGACCCTAAGTCTGTTTTTAATTGCCGTCTGTTGTGAGATTGTAAGTACTCTGTATGAAATACAGAAAGGAGAATGGCTTAGTGTACTCATGTAATAACTGGAAACAAAGGCAGGCTGTAAAAACAAGCTGACCTGCAGATGTGAACCATTCAGATTTCTTACTACTTTGGGTAGGATCCATCATGCCTTTCTGAAAAAAGAATTGAAGATTTTTCTTGGATGATTCAGAGGGGTATGATGCAGTTCTCCTAAAGGGTAACAGAGCATGAGTTAGCAAGCAGGGGAATTAATGGGAAGTAATTAAAGAAACTAGATTTTTGCAGAGAACTGGATAGTCTTCTTTCTCCTTAAGATACTGGATACTGGATAGTCTTCTTTCTCTCCAATATGGAGAGAAAAGACCTTAGCAAAACAGGAAGACACATTTGCAGAGAGTAACCTTTTATTATAATTTTGTTTTATGATATCAGTCATCTGATTAGTTATCATTTGGCATGCAATACACTGAAAGGCAAAGGACAGGTGATCTGTTCTACAGATAATTCTAACTCAGTTTGGGAGCTAGGCATGTGTTCCCCCCACCCCTTTCTTCTATGTTGAGTGCAGCCAAATTCGTATGAGGTTTCCTGTCTTCAGATCAATGAAATTAAGATAGCTGGGCTTGTATGTAAACACAGGGACACTTGTGTGTTGCCTATTAAATATTTAGTTTCTATAGAACAAATAAAAACCAGAAGTCAAAGAGGGTAAATAAACAGCCAAAGTTCAAATCATAATTCCCACTGCCTCTCTATTCTATGAAGTGCTGGGTTGACCTGGTTCCCAGTTGCAAGAGATGAACATTAATGGAAGGATTTCATAGGATATTGTATTCATGTGGTTCCTGAGGCTGACTCTTCAGGTCGAAAAGTAGAAAAAGAATCAGGGCATGTATAGGTCATTCTTTTATTTTGGCCATAATATTGAGGATGGGATTTGTAAAAAGGTGGCTCAGGGAAGACCTTATCACTCTTACAACTACCTGAAAGGAGGTTGTAGTCTGGTGGGGGTCTGTCTCTTCTCCCAAGCAACCACTGTCAGAATAAGAGAACACAGTCTTAAGCTGCACCAGGGGAAGTTTAGGCTAAACATTAGGAAAAAATTCTTCACTGAAAGAGTGACTGGGCACTGGAATGGGCTGCCCAGGGAGGTGGTGGATTCACTGTCCCTGGAGGTGTTTCAAAAAAGACTGGACACGGTACTCAGTCCCATGGTCTATTTGATAAGGTGGTGTTAGGTCATAGGTTGGACTTGATGATCTCAAAGGTCATTTCCAACCTCGTTAATTCTGTGATTCTGTGATTCATATTTATTTTAATGAAGATATCTGTGGCTAGTAACTTAATAGTCAGTAGAGAGAAAGAAGCCTCTTCAGGTGGCATGGCTAACTGCAGTTATGATACAGTTTGATGAAAAATTATTAATATACAATCATTGATTTCAGTAGAAGAAAAATCAAATTTTGAAATGGAGAGAAAAGGGTGGGTGTGTATGTGTGGGAGACACAGGTTAACAGAGCTTTCTTTCACTCAGGAATTTACACACAAACTCACGAAATGAACAATGAAAATGTAAAGCAAGAAATATTCCTAGTATAATGATTTTTTTTATTAAAAGAGCAAAATGAAAGGCTAAGAGTAATGCCAGTTATCAGAGAAAGAGATTAGATTCATTGTCTAGAATATTTTAAATGTCACCTACTTCTGCTGAAGAAGAAAAAAAAAGCCTTCCATCTGTTCATTGTTTAATTTACTGCTTCTTTCAAAGATCAAGGCTATTGCTTTCTTTTCCCACTATTTATGTAAAATATAAACAGTCCTGGCTGCAAAGCTGTAAAATTCTGAATACATAATATGAAACACTCCTCAGTCTACTGTATCAGCAAGATGTAATATACATGCACATATGTAGCTGGTAATCTTTTTAAGGCAGATTACTTCTTTGGCACTAGAGGCATGAGGAAGTACTGCTGACAGCAAATAAGGCCTTCTCCAGTGTATCCAGAATGACTCCATCATACACTAACACTGGCTCTGGGGGCTGCTCAAGGCCACTCAGCGTTAGTCTGGGAGTGACCCTGGTTTCCTGGGGGCTGCCGCCTGCAGTTTCCCCAAACATGGGGTGTCCTCTGGCAGCTCTTTTAGTGCTGGCTCCTCTGGAGGTGAGAGAGCCCCAGACCGATGTTGTGGGCGTCGGCGAGAATAAAGGCCAGAGAGAAGGGCCCTGGTGTGATTTCCAGCTCTTTTATTTCCCGGGGAGAAGCAGCAGGAAAGGCAGGAGAGGGTCCAGGGTCCAGGAGAGGCGGCGCAAGGATCAGGAAGAGCTGAAGGCTTCAGGGACCAGAGGCAGGAAAGTGGGGAAAAGCGGGGGTATTTATAGGGACCAAATCAGGGGAAAGTAACCAATTGGGGTACAAGGATTTACATGTAACCAATCGAGAACTGAACAGCAACGAAGTTTCTAGAACTCAACCTTATACAGAACATGAGGTAATATAGTAACTAACCAATGAACTGAAACATGTAAATGAAGTTGCAAGGGTAACTGGGGGTGAACCAAAAAGCTCACCCTGACAAAGAAGTGTGACTCAGACAGTGGCAGGCTCAGGATGCTCCCACCAGTCTTGAGCCTCTCTGGCTGTGGCTTTTGCCACATATGCTGCCACAATACACATTCAGTAAAGTTCAAGGAAGACAATCTTTTTCAAGTGTTTAATGCTGAAGAAAACCCATTTCATTCATGTGAGTGGGAGTAAGATAGCACTCTGCATTGTGTAAAAATGAAAAAACTAATAATTCATGTTAATTTGTTAACAATGGTAGGGAATTAACTCAGCTGAGAGAAAAAAAGAGCTGTTGTAACGGCATCAGAACTATTGTAACGGTACTCAGAAAATGGATATGAAGGAAATACAATAGCTGAAACTTTAATGCTAAGTTATGGTCCAGGGTTCTGGGACTTTCTTTTTGCCCCTGCTATTTTCTTAAAAATTTTCAGTGGCAAACTGAAAAACAAATTGTTTTACTGTAAAAGCATTTTATCAGTAACTCATAACATTTAGCAAAAAGTTTATTTAAAATTATTATTTTTTGCAAAGAAGTTAGAATCATGACCAAAAAAAAGACAAAATACACGGAAACCAGTAAGTATGTGGTTATCATGCTTATTTTCCAACAAAACAAGAGCGCAAATCAAGCAAGTTGCAATAAGAACCTATGCCAAAGTAACAGTTTTATTTTAAATCTTCGCTGAACTTAATTTGATAGTTCTTGATAAGCCAAGCAACCTCTACTGAATCCAATAATGACTGGTTAGATAACATCTGCAAAACCCAGAGTTAGCCCAGGTATGCCAGCCCAGTGGTTCTATATGGACCCTAACCGAGCCTGTCAGATCAGCCTTAACCCAATGGCATCTTTCAATGAGAATGGAAAATTTTGTTCTGTAACCAGCTCAGCCGGGTCCAGTCTTCAAAGTCCCATACATAGTTATCTCACAAATTATTCTGAAAAGAATCCTAATGCTGCCAAATTCACTGAAACTAGCCCAGTATTATCTTCCAGACAATCTTCAGAGAATAAGCATTATCTATAATTCAATCATCTTTTACTGTTCTTTCCGGAGTCATATTTGAATCACATTTCCAATCCAGATTCACATTTCCTCTTACATAATGTTTCCTTCCTGTCCTGTGTTTATACTTTACCAAGTAGTTACTGTGAATATAAAACTTAAGTACAAGCTGCTTTGCAGGACCTTGCTTCAGCATTAAATCACCAGCTATACTGAAGAATATTGATTCCAACCCTAAATATACCAATTTCTGCTGATTCTACACAATACTTAATGAAGTAAAAACTGTAAACCAAAACAATGGTAGAACAAAACACTGGTCTAGGTGTAGAATTATGCCTCCATTAGAAAAGGGGCAGGGTTATGGCTAGAATTGGGACTTCATAAACCACTGGTCTTGGGAGTATTAAAAAAGGAGAAAAAAATAGTGTTTTTTTCTTGCTTACTTACCTTGTCATTTCCTCAGCTGGTTATGCTATATTTTTGTAGTGGATTTTTTTTTTCTTAAAACTTACATATTTCCTTTTCCTTCTGAATAACTGCTATTTCATGCTGTAAGAAGCTCAGAGTCTATAAGGGCCACATTCTATGCCAATTTTGAGAGAGAAAGATCAAAAATTAATTCTTCCGTGTAATTTTATCATGAGTTCCATTCTGGTGTATACATCTCACCCTCATTTTTATCCAGGTTTATTCAGTCTTTACCTTCATCTTATTCAGGTATCAGAAAACTCTACCAACATTTTGAGAATTTACATAGTGCAAGACTACTTTCCATCAAATGTCATGCAGAATTCTGAATTAACACTGCTGGCATACTTCAAAACTAATTAGCAACATTTTTCTTATGAGAAAAGCTATCCTGTAGTGCTGTTATGTATTCCCTTCCCTGACATATTGCATAAAAAACAGTACATAGGAAGAAAAAACAAACGCACACAAAAAAACCAACTCCCACAAAACACAACCACACAAAACAACTCCCCCCCCAATAAAAACCCAACCAACAAACAAGTAAACAACTTTCCCCTAAAAAAATAACCCCAAAAACCCCCCCACCAAGCCGCAACCATATAAAGCCAAGCCTCCATGCAAATTTCTTGCTTTCTGTTTAAATGAAGATACTTCCACACTAAAGTGACAATTTTCTTTTCCTTCTTTCAGTCAGGCAGTTCAAAGGCCCAGAAAGATCACATGTAATGTGAACTCCAATTAATAATGTGATGAGAAAAGTAAATAGCTTGAATAAGACATAACTAGTGGATAGTCATAGAGATAAGGAGGTTTTCTACATGGTTTCTATATGTTTTATTGCAGGAGGGAAGAGGGACAAAAGTATGTTATTGTTATTTTACAAGTGTTCCCATAATGTTAATATTTGGGTGTTTATTTAGAGTAGTGGAATCAATTAAGAAAAAGAGAAACTAAAGTACTGCTTTAATGTCATTGTATACAATGCATTTCCACAAATGGGAAGAGATATTTCAAAAGTTTGTGTGAATGTCAGACTTCTTGTATTCTAATGAAACTTCTGATCCAAAATGCAAAATAATAAAATCTTACAGAATTCTTTGACAAATGTCTGTGTACTGAGTGTGTGCTCAAGTGACTGGTACTGCTTGGGAGTGGGGAGGAAGGGGAAGAAAGACTTTGGATACGCACAGATATTTAGAATAGTTTAATATACTCAATGGGAGCCAAGAATGTGGCAGTGCGCGTGGCTAAAGCCACAGCATATAAGCCTCAACACTGGTGGAAGGGAGCTCAGCACACTGCCCTCTGAGACAGCTATTCTAGTTAGGGTGACACTGTTACCCATTCCAGCATTCCTTTCGGTTGCTGTTTGCATACGTTGTTTCCATTGGTCTGTTACTCAGTTATGTAATGTTCTGTATTTGGTCATGTTCCAGAAAGTTCTTGTCTCCTCGGTTACCCATTGGATATATTGTAATTTCTGTTCCCCCGTTGGCCGTATCCCCTCTGCCTTTCCCTATATAAACCCCTCTCAATCCCTGAGCTGGGTTCTTTGCTCCTGAACCCTCATCTCGCCTGGACCCTTGTTCCTGCTCCTGCTCCCGGACCTGTCCCTGGACCCTCTCCTGCTGCCCTAGCCTAATAAAAGAGCTGAAATCACCGGACAAAGGCCCCTCCTTGGTCTTTGTTCTCACTGAACCGCCGAAGACCACCGGGCTACGGGCAATCCTGCTCAGCAGAGGAGCCGGCACTGTCCAGCTAGGCACTGCTGGAACCCTGCTTGGGGGAAAGGCGCTGCGGCTTGGCAGCCAGCCCCAGTACCACCAGGGAAAGCCAGTGCAGGACGTCGTGTGCCCTCGGGCCTGTCCCCAGCCCTCGGCAGAGCACAGCAGCGCAGCGCAGAGCCCCAGCAGCGCAGCTGCACAAGAAATCCTACTATCAATGGCCCTTTCATTCCATTGTGTTCATTGGTTTTCTACAAGATTTGTTTTACTCATTAAAATGTTTCCATACTACCGTATTCTCCTACCAGTACTCAGCTTTGCAAACAAAGGTATTCATATTCCAGATCAGGATTAAAGGGAGGGCAGGGGCAGGTGATTTGTGTGGGTCTGCTGCAGACTGCCTGACCAGGAAGACCAAATCAATGAAGCTCCATACAGACAGACAGGCACAGCCTTACAAACATAAGCCCTGTCCCTCATGAGGGATTTCACCACCCCAGAATCTTTTGGAGGGACCACACAACAGTGCGCAGACAATTCAGGAGGTTCCTGGAATGCACTGATAACAGCTTCCTTCTGGAAGTTATAGGGAATCCAGCGAGGGGAGGTGTTATGCTGGACCTTGTTCTCACTAATAAGGATGGGTTAGTGAGGAATATAAAGCTCAACGACAGCCTGGGCTGCAGTGACAATTAAGCAGTGAAGTTTGAGATCTGTGTGGCAACAAAGAGGGTGAAAGCTTATTATCCTGGACTTCAAGAGAGCAGACTCTGGTCTCTTCAAGGATGTCCTTGGTAGACTGTCATGGGATGGAGACCTGGAGAGAAGAGGGGTCCAACAGAAATGGATGAGAGTCAAGGGTTCTCTCCTCCAGGCTCAATAGAAATGAATCCCTACAAACATAAAATTGGGAAAAGAGCTCCAGAACAAAGGTAAACACAAATAGGTAGCTTACAGAAAGTGGAAACAGTAAAAGGTAGCCTGGGAAGAATACATAGAAACTGTCTGAACAGTCAGGGAGCAGGTTAGGAAAGCTAAAACAGTGGCAGAAGTAAATCTGGCCAAAGACAGAAAGGGTAACACAAACATTTTCTTTGGGTACACCAGTGAGAAGAGAAAGACTGGGGAAAATGTGGACATGGTTAGTCAGGATAGGGATAAGGCTGAGGTACTCAATGACTTTTTGCCTCAATGCAAAAAATATTATTTGATTTTATGATGTATAAATAACAATTTTACTAATGGCTAAGATAGTGAAGAAATACAAAAATCGTCATATTTTATATGCTCAGTAAGAAATGTGTGACAACTTTTAACAGATTATTTAACTAAATTTTAAATTTTTGCATGTCAAGCAGAAATATGCATGAGAGGTGAATAAATGTTTTTAGTAAGTAGCTTTGAGTAAGCTATAAATTAGTTTTTAAAAAGTAATTGGATTAACTAAGTTAATAACAGAAGTCTACACTAAAGCTTTCCTTCACCTTATGTCTGTAAAAGGTAGTAGATAGCTATTGAAAATGGTGTGAAGAAAAGGTTACAGCTGCAAAAATTGATACCCTTTGAGTCTGATAATTTTAACAGGATTTTTTTTGTGTGCATTCTTGGTTTCTCTTACTCTCAGAAATTTGTAAATCCCTGGTGACTTGGTATTTGTCCAGTACTTACTGGAACAGTGATAATCTCTCTATTCTGTTCAGTGCCCTAGCATTTTTTTTTAAATTTCTTTAAACTTTTTAACAGATAGAGTCAAATAGTGATCCTCCATAGTTTATATTTATTGTTGTCCTCCTTCATGATCATGGACAGTCTCCTAAATCCAGGAAACAGTTTTCTGTATGAATGAAGTATTTCTTAAATGTCTGTTGGGAAGATTTTTTTTCTGTGCTGTATCTGGTGCTACTAAAGAAAAGGTATTAATCAAAGCTGACTGCTTTTTTACAATGGCACTGTCGTTCTTGTGGGGCTGTGTACTGAAGAGTAAAAGTTTGGATCACAGAAGATCTGTGAAGCATTATGTCCCAGTCCCTAGGCAGTTACTCACTGAATATGTCTCAGAATTAGGGTCAAAGATATCTCAAACAACTTATCTGATGAGCTGACCCTAGGGAACATGACTTAGATTCTGAAAAAGGCTGTGAAGTGCAAAATGTTCTTAAAGGAAACACTTGAGCTCAAAGACTAGTCCTTTGTTTCATTCGGAAGTTTCTAAATGGTCCTAACAGATTCTGGCTGGTATGAGACCAAGAACAAAAGAGCAATGTTTCAGATGTGGGGTTTGATTTGTTTTGTTCAGTTTGTTTCTTTGTGGGTTTTGGTTGTTGTTCTGCTTTTTTTTTGTTTTCTATCCACCAGTAATTTATCCAGTAATTAAGTGCACAGATAATGGTTTTAAGTAGGGTAAACACAAATCGGATAAGGCTGAGGTTATCAGATACTGGTATCAGTATCCAGACTCTGTGGCAGTATTTGTGTAATGGACAGATGCACGTAGGACTTAGCTCGCTCTGCTCTAAGAAGCCCTGATGGAAGTGTCACAAGAAAAGACTTCCTCACTGTTTTTCTTCCTTGGTTCAAAACTTAGGAGCAGGTAATAGAGAAGGAGTGAGCCTGTGCTCACAGTGAGCCTGTGCAGAATGGTGGTGTTGCTCTGATGATAATAGAACGTGCACACTCTCAGTGCACCTGGATGTGTCTGGGTCAGGCTGAAGTGTGCTCATCCTGTAATGCACAGGGTCAGGCTGAAGTGTACGCTCTGTAATGCACAGTGAACTGTCACTGTTTACCTGGAACGGAGCACACGAGCCAGTGCAATGAGAAGCAGCAGAAGCAGCAGAAGCCCAGTTTATTGTTGTATTTCTCTTTATATATGGTAAAGAACCATTAAGTGATTGGACAGTGGTCACCCATCCCCCGGAGTGATTGTCTGAAGACCCACAACACCCAATTCCAAAACACACTCTGTCTTGAATCAAAACAGATCAGGAAAAACAGCAGGTGTCCAAGCATTATCTTATTGTTTTCATAGTTTGCATGTGAAAGAAGAATTTCTCCAGAGAGGCCATGTGCAGCCACAGTGAACTGTAGCGCCAGTGTGCAACACTATTACCAAGAGTACTAGTACAGCTTAAGCATGCTTTCTGGAGAAATAACAGCAAAGTTTCTTAACTTTATACAGATGCCTTGCATACTTTCAGTCTGCTGTGGTTAAGTCTGTCGTAAACGGTAACATCTGAAAGCAGACATGCTTCACAATTGCTGTAGAAAACAGCACTTTGCCCCTTTGTCTCCCTTTCAACCAGCTATTTTTACTTGTTTTACTTTGTCTTCCCTCCCCTCAAATCTACTTAAAGAAATAAAAAACTCTGCTTTCTATTTATTTATTCATTTATTAAACCGGGTTTTTTTCACTGAAAGATTGGCATAGTGGGCACAAAGTACTTAGAAATTCATCAATAATTCTGCAAGCCATACAGATCTTGGGTTTTTTTTATTTGAGGTCTTACCATGGGACTAAGTCTAATGCTTACAAATTAGTAGTGGTATTCTCACCACTACTTGTATATGCAAAATATTATATCCCATTGCACTCAGGAGAGAGTTCCTTAATGTTGTGCTAGCTTTGATGTAGAAGGCTAAATAAAACTGACATACTTGGGAGAAGTTTATTACCATTTGTAAACCAAGTATTTTATTAGTGCTTTTTTTTTTTTTTTTTTTTTGGGGGGGGGGGTTGTTCTTTTTTTTTTTTTTTTACTTTTCCACTGGTCTTTTTCTATCAAAAGATACACTTACATGATTTTTATTTTTCTACACAAACACGAATATCCTGGGAAAACATGGTTAAATCNTTTTTTTTTTTTTTAGTTTTTAATTTATTCTTTTCTCTTATTGGTCTCAACTGGTCATTCCTCAACAACTGAACATCTCTAAACAGAAGCATTAAAAGTCTGCTATGGGGACTCTGGGTGAATCCTGGGTGCACTAATTTGAAAGATATTGGAAGCCCACATTATTGTAAAAGCAAGAAAAAAGAAACCAGTGTGAAGAAATGGAAAAAAAAAGTTGAAAAATCTCTGAGTAGATGGGTTTTCTCTTCATCGCTAACAGTACTGTGCTGTCTGTCAACTGGAGAAATCTCATAGCCCTAGCAGTAGCACTAATTTAATCCCATGGTAATTCATGTGCCACTCAAGAAGGGGTCTTTTTTAACATGAAGAAATTGCTCTGATTGTATAATTGAATGGCAGAACTCATTACTGGGAAATGCCACCTGTGGAGAAAGATTTGCTTGAAATCCATTTCTACTATGGAGTACCAGATTAGTGCAGCATAAGTCACTCAAGAAACCATCATGAAAATTATAGATGAAATAGACCCAATAAACTATGAAATGCAATGCCATCAGAGTATGATTGTTCTTTATAATGTATTTTTGTATTGCCAGGGCAATATGAAATGGCATAGATGATGAGTATTTACCTGTTTTTATAGGAAATAAATGAAACGACATTATACTGATCACAGATTCTGACTGGCTGCTAGAAAAGTATTACTAACACTAGGATTAGCTAGTATGTTTTCAGTGTAGTGAAGTGCGAGATAAGTTTAAAATATTCTGTATAATGCATTTTGAACCAAATGGACAAGGTAATATTCACTGCTGACTCTTTCCACAATAAGTTCACAATTCCAAGGGCCTGATTTACAAGCCAAAAAACATCTGTTTCTACCTGACATGTTAAAGCACTTTGACTAGAGAAAACATACTTTAATTCTTCATGTCCCTCTCTTTATTACTGAAGTCACCCAAAATTCTGGTTAATAGTCATCTCAAAGTGAAATTGGTCAGAGATTGTTTTTTACCCTGAAGTGAGGGTAAAAGTAAGATAAGCTGAAGAACTATTGTTTCTGTTTAGGTTTGCACTTTTATTTATCCTGATGGGCTGAACAAAATATTCTCCATTGGTATGTAGTACCTTTACTAAAGATAGTATTGAAAAACAATTATTTGAGTGACATTTATGAATAATTTCTTTTAGGGTAAAAAAAAAAAAAAGGAGATGCAGAAATTTGTTTTGACAGTTTTTAAATGAAGTATTTCAATCTTTTGTTACACAGGTGCACTTTTCATTTCAATGTGACTGAAATTAAAAAGGAGGCCATAAAAAAACATTAACTAACAAAACACTTCATTTTTGTTGGGCAAAATTCTTCGTTCCACTTGAAACTTTTTTCCCCATTTGAAAAAACATAAAGATTCTCAAACTACTTGTCTGTTAAGGTTTTTTTTTTTCACTTTGTATAAATCCCCAGCTATTTCAGTTCAATGTAAAATGAGTTGATTTTTAGGTCTTCTGTAATTTTAACTACACTATAAAACCCATTCCTAGGCCAATGGCATAAATCATTTTTTTTTAACCTTTAACATGTTTCATAAAATTATTACCTCAAGTCATGATGCTTGTCTCACTCTGAATTTAGGGGAAAATATGATATATTTCTCCAAGTTCCCTAACTCTAAGTTAGTAATCATCCAAGTCCTGCTGCTCAATAAGTACCAACTGCACATTTCACAGGTTGCAAAACTGAGTCAGCAGGAAGCAGAAGAAGCAGAAACTGTAGTCCAAGAGATACCAATTTATATATTATCTTTGTATAGTGTGAATATTTCCCTTAATTTCTGCAGTTTCTCATTGCACATGTGAAAAGAAGGTGTATGAATCTAAAGTTACAAACTAGCATGAAGCAAAGATAGTAATAGAGATCAGGTTTCATAAGTCTTGTTTTCAAATACTAGATCAAACTGGAAAATAAACTTTTTTTTAAACTATGTCACAGTGGACAACTTGATTGTATGAGTTATGAATAAATTATTACAGTCACTTTTTATAGTTATCTGCTGTGAAACTTAAGAAAGGGTTTGGCATATAGAGGTATTTTGAATCAATTTGTTTATGTTATGAGGTATACTGCCTGAAAAATGAAGTCGTGGAAGCAGATAGTAATAAGATCCAGTACTGAAAAAAAGCCTGGCATTTCAAAGGCAATTAGCTTGTCTGTCTTTTCACCTAGAGGCACAAAAACAATGCAGCTGTCACTCCTAGAATGGCTTATGGTAATATCCATTTTGAAAATTCTACTTTTTTCCAATATTCATAAAATTTTAAAAGTGAAGGAGAGGGAATGAAGATAATTGCACTGAATAATTCTGCTGAAATATTTAATAATTTTGTTCTATTTTTTTTCTTTTAAAATGGAAGGCTTTGAAGCAAATTTAAGTCTTTGAAGTCGAAACACTGTCACCAGTCTCCTGGTGATTTGTTTACTACTAGAAAAATCCTATTCTTTGTTGTATGTGGTAAAATCTTATATTGCTACTCATAAATGCTTATGATGATTTCATTCGGATCACTTGAGTGATCAAGAATAATTGATGCAATCTATACTGTCAGCCTAGTGGAAAAATTTATTATCAGGTGTTTCAAATGTAAAATAATGGGTCAAAAATCAACTTCGCTGCCAAATGAACTCTGACTTTACCTGAGAACCTTTTAATCATCTGCAAAGAACGTCACTGAGCTGTCTCCAAAACTTTGCTAATTAGTCTAGAAAAACAATGTACTATCACACATCTCAGATGGGTTGTTAGAATTAAGGTCATTGGCACTCCCCCAAAGTAACCAGACTCTTGGAGCACTCCTGATTCTTAAAATGTATAGCTCAATACAGCAGTGGGCAGCAGGGGCACCTGAATTAAGTGCTCTCAGGAACAGTATGGTTACTAATGAGATGCTGGAGCTATGGCAGTAAGAACTTAAAAGGGATGCTTGAAACTCTAGATGTCTTCACCATATAAGAAATGGTGTCTCTAAGAGAATGGTATTGGAATACACACACAAACACACACAAATATATAGAGGGGATGTGTGTACATATACAAAAATAAAAAATCATTAGTGCAGAAATGTTAGGCAAATTTTTATAGTGCTGTGTTAGTTTGACAAGATCATCTTCCCATAGTAATTCTCATTATGTAAGATCATAATTTACAACCTATAAGTACATTTTAATGCTTCAGACACTAGACTTGAAGAGCCTTGGTCTTACTATCGAACAGATGTGACACCAGCTCCTGATGCTGGAATCTAGACAGGGGTCTCTGTCTCCTACTTGAAGGAAACAGTGGGAATGAAAGTCTGAGACCAAGAAAAAACAGGAAGGAAGTTTACAGTAAGTTGAAAAGACTGGCAAACTTCTAAGAGAATGTGCTCCCTTACATTTCTGAATTTAAACTAGTGACATTCAGTTTTAATGAAACTTTGACTTACTATTATTGGATCTTGTTTTTTTTTGCTCAGGATTCCTTATTATGCATGTTCTGGTAAACATAAATGAAGAAATTATCATGTCTGAGGATTCCTTGTGGAATATTGACTTCTAGTTGTTTCAAAAGCATGTTCCTGAAATAGCAACATGATGCTGAATTTTAAACTGTAGAAATTACTCATCAAACTTGCTGTGTTTCACCTTTGAGCATAGTAATGAAATAGTTAGAATTATGTGAGAGAAGTGAAATAGAATTCAGATCTGAAAAGGGCAGTTACCTCGTAGAGATGATCTGAAAACAGAAGTAGCCTTTTAGTGATTTTGGAGCAGTAGTTGCCTGCTGAGGTTAAAGCTAAAGCAGTACAAGAGTGTTCACAGGCTCTGATGGAAAGTTTGCCTATTTGATCTAGCTCCAAAACACTATCAACCACTCACCCTGAATATTGCCTCTCCCAGCAAAAGTCAAAAACAACAGTGCTTCCAAATATGGCATCACTTTCTCTATTCATGAATCATGGTTTCAGTTATTTATTTGATGTCAATGGAGATAACAGGAATTGTCTTTGCCTAGTAGATATCATTGCAAAACCCCCACAAACCTACAATAAAGAAAAAACCTTTAAAAAAGGAGAGATTAGTTAAATATATTTCCAAAAGGTTGCTCGACCCCATTGTCATCCTGCATGTGTTTGTTCTTTCCCCATTCTTTCTTAAGTATCAGTTTTCTAGCTCCTTAAAAAAGGTTTCTTTAAGAAGGAAAAAATAGCCTTTGAGGAAAGTATAATATTTTTGTTTATATTTAAAATTTGTAAATATCTACATACAAAAATGTGTCCGTCAAAGTGAAAAAATCAATAAAAGTTGTCTCTGATAGCTATTTTTGTACTTTATTTATATTGCCGTAAATCAATACCTCAGTATAAAATATATATATGTGTGTAAAACTAGAATGATTTTCTAATTGTTTTCATTTTGAAATAGATTTTTTTGTTTCAGTATTGCCTCTTTTATAAGCTTCTCCACTTCTAATGTAATTAACTGTTTAATCTCTTGTTTGTCAAGTTCTACTTGGAGGCTGGTGTAGTTCTTAAAATGTTCTTGGTATTAATCTTTAGTAAGTTTGAAGGGTTTTTTGGACTCTGGGAGTGTTCCCTGGATCAAAATGAAGGATACGCGGCTGTCACGTACTTAGGTCTACTGATGGCTGCATAATTTGTCCAGGAGTGGAGTCCAGATGTGAGCAGATGCTGGAAAGAAACCAGCAACCAGTGATGCTCCCAGTGATGCTCCCAGAGTGTGCTTTGAACAAGGTCATACAGACTGGCAGATTTGGAATCATTCAGATAAGGTTCGTTTAACCCTAGTACATTTTTCATCCTTCTCCTAGGCGTATTGACCTTTTCATCCACCACTTCAAAACATGTAATGGTTCAGTTACTTAAGCTACGTAAACCTATCTCACTAAACCAATTCCTCAACATTGCAAGGTTCTCAGCTACCCAGACTCTACTCTGCTGCCTGATTTTGGCTGGAAAATATTTCAAATGCTGAGGAAAACTCCCACAACTTTAGTCTTTCTTTGGCCTGCATACATTGTAAATCTTACCTAAAAAATAGTTTGTCAGATACATGATATAACATTACCTCCCCACTATAAGTTGCCTGAAACTTCACTCTGTTGCTCTAACATAGAGGAAAAACCATAATCAATCCTAGAAAGACTAGGCATTTCCTCAATCAATACATTTATTATGTAGAACATTTTCCCTTGATCAGAAAGGGAAGGCTAGACTTCTGTTATGCTCTTCATGAGCATAGCAGCAGTTGATCTTCCTTTTTGCTGGATCTTATTTTCCAATTACAAAGTTTTGTTCTTTCAAACCCTTATCTTAGAACATGAGCAGAACATGTAAGGAGATGGAGAGACAGTGGACCTTCAATCAGCAAGATAAAATGACACCTTCCAAACTACTTCAAAAATACACAGGAAAAGTTTTTCAAGATCTTTGCTCTTCTCCTGATTGATATAATGCAAAAAGACAGGAACAGCAGGTCCTGTTAAACATATATTTTCAAACACTTTTAATGGAAATATTTCATTCCATCCCCATAGTGTTAAGTGAGAACTTACATGAAAAAGTAATGGGAACTAAAGCTGTAGTCAGCTGTGGTCAGGGACAAACCTCTGATAAATGAGTCTCTGTAGGCTTTCATGAGCACTACAAGACTGAAGTTTATGTATGTCTAGGGATTGGGTGACATTATAGACAGATAACTTTTTAAGGATGCAAAGGTGTACTGAATTGCAGCATAATTTCAAGGATGAGTTCGCTGGATGGTGAAATGTTTTGAAAGTCTTGGACCAAAGTTGCAAATGGCATGTTTTCAGGTTTCACCCACAACTGAATATTTATCTACAATCTAAATATTTAGGGACTGATCTACTTTTGTTTGCAAGTGAAGAAAAATGTTGCAGAGGGTCAGTAGTGGGTGTAGTGTTAAAGACCAGTATGTGAAGATCCTTATGCAAGAAAGGCACCTCTAAGAAAATTATTGTTGCTTTTGTGCCTCAGTTTCTGTTTCTATAAAACACTGTCTCAAAGTGATTCTGTTTCTTTGAACCCTAGAAATCAACCTATATAAGTCACCACTGTATTTGGACTGGGCATTTGAACACATCTAAAGCACAGCGTTTAGACAGGCAGCAGCAAAGTTTTAGCACAAACAAGACCTTATAGTGTGTGAGCCACATGGAGTGGCCAAATCCATCTCCTTGTCCTGACCTTGCAAGGGAGCCAACAACTTCAAATAGACAAGATGTTGTTGCAGCCTTTTCAGGAAGAACACTGACTTCATATGCCCCCCAAGGGCAGGTATGAATTGTGCCTTTGTAAAACTCAGGTGACTGTTCTGAAATGTATGGCTTCACAGGACTGCACTGAAAGCAAATCATATCCTGGCATGTGTATGTGTGGAATGTAAGTAGAGATGTGTGTTTCAGTTTGCTGCTTGGCTTACATTCCTCAGGCAGAATAAATATACAGGTACTGTGGCTTGTGCAGCCTTCGTGAGGGACAGAAAGAAACAGTCAAAAGTACTGTTCTTTCATCCAGACTGAAATGACTATAATTTATTTATTTGCATTAGGTAAAGGTGGAGGGTTGGTTTCTGAAGTGCTAACCTCATCTCACAAGTTAGCAGACTGTTTAGTCCCCCTTTTACTTGGCAAGAAATGTATATGCACATGTAAAGTGTTGACTTGCTGACTGTCTTATGACGACCACAAGGAGATGGTGTCAGATTCATATAAAAAATAATTGATTTTAATTTTTTGTAAGAGAATCTGTGGCATTTTGAAGGATGAGGAAATCATAGGAAGAGACAGGCAGAAGATAATGGCAGACTGACAAAGATTTGTGTTTAAAAGCACAAAATCACAATTCTAATATCAGATACGCCCTTTTGTAGGTATGCTACATCATATTGTTGCTCTACAGTAAATACTAAAGGATACTACCTCTTAGGATTTTCAGCTTGGATGTAATTTAAAAGTTATTTCTTTTTAGTATTTTATGATTCATGCCAGTCAAACTTGACTGCACAAATACCTACTGAAAACAGAAAAGAAAAAGGCAAATTCTTAAGTGAATAACTTATATGCTGAAACATTTGTAGCATAATCTTTGCACTGTCACCTCTTTCAGCTGATTTTTATGCATATTTAAAGCATGCCTACAGCTGTGGGAAGAATTTTGCTAAATTCATCCGGGATTGCATCAGGGTTTGTAGTTCTTATCCTGCAAGCTCATGAGTGATTTTCTTCTCAATGAAGAACTTTGAAGACTTTTAAAAATATTAATTAGGATGTATATATATATTTTTAACAAACCCTACACTACAGATCTGCTTACAGCAAGATACAAACTAATTTCTTAGATTCAGGCCCTCAAACTCTCAGTGTCACAAGTGAAATCACTGCTCAATGGCTGCTGGCAGGAAGTTCTGAATACCAACCCTAATTAACAACTTTGTATATAAACAGTGTCAAAGTTATGCACATAGTGAACAATTCTCTGACATCCGGATAAAAAAATAGTGCATTTCTTTTTCATATTGAGGTCTTAAGTAAAAGAACCTGCAAGAACACCAACTAGCAGTGATAGTACTTTCCAAACTAGTAAATCCTATCAAGACTTTTTCATTTACAACAATGACCAATACTTTGAGGAACTACTTAGGGAAGTTATTTCAAAGAGCACTATAAAATGCATTGCTGTCTATCAGTGACGATCTAAGATGAAAAGGCTCAGAGGACTGAGGCTTACCAACAGAAAGAATCTATTAAAAGGACTAGAAATTTCTGGGACTTGCATCACTGCAAATAGCTATTTTTTTCCCTCACATGATTCATCAGGTACATTTCAGTCAATGGCTGTGCAAACAGCATGTGGATCTGTGAGTGTCAGTGCAAGGCTACCCAAAGTGAGAGAACACCATCTGAGGAACCAAGAGCAGTGGTAGCTTTTGAGACTTTCTATTGCATGTGACATACATGTACCTTCAGATGGAGACCTTGCAGTAAAATAATCTGTAATTCTCACAATCCCACTATTCTGCTTCTGTGTTATTGAGTGAGAATTATTGCAACTGTAGCTACTGCTTCAGACTTTGTCTCCAGATTTAAATGTAAGATAGCAAATAATAACTATCAGGAAAAACTAAAAATTGTGCCTAACATAGGCACATATGGTTCGGAAGAACCAAACTGAATAAAGTACAGTCAACCTTACAGATACTGTGTAAAACATACAAAGGATAGCTCTATCACAGACTGGTGGTGGTCCATGGGAACCTGGATCACCTGGAAGTACATGTATTTCTTTTTGCATCTAATTCCTCATTTAAATTATAACAGGGAACAGAAAAACAACATATAAAAATATTTGCAAAGATGCTTTTGCTGTTGATCTGTTTTTATTTTTAATCTGTAGTGATGTGAGAAACTGAAGTATAAGAGGAGTCAGTAACAGAGTTGAAAATACTGGGTAACCACTGATTTTGTGCATGACACTTGATACTACTCATTTCTGAATGACCTGACTGGAGCATTAATGCCAGTGTACTTAGTGATACAAAGAAAAAAGAGTATCTGTCTGTATCAAATAACCTTTCTACTTTGATGGAAATCCTATGAACCAAACCAAAATAAAATCCTTCAATAATTTAGATCCCTTATTTCCAAACAGGAGTACTATGAAGTCAGCAAATATTTCTGTAAATTCAGTAGAGAAATGGTGCTTAGCTATAGAAAACTGTTAAGGTGATATGGCTAAGCTAATAGAGTTGTTTGATTCCCACTGAGAGAGTCAGTCTCATCTGTCTTCACTCTGCTTTGACCACTGTCCTTTCTAAACCTTAGATGAGCAGTCCTTGTCTTGGCATGTATCTGACCTCCAGCAGGCCAATTCAGCTCTCAGAAAATATTGATTTTCCATGTTGGTTTGATTCTCTGCCAAATTAGGGAGTTGTGTCTGCTAAGTGAGAAGCCAGAGGAGTGCTTGAGCTGGTGGGAATCAATGGCCGGGAGCTAGGGTGAGCTTTGCAGGGGAGAGACCCTTCTGACAGCTGGACATTAGTTCAACACATCAATCCTATTTAAACACACTTATAGGTGTAAATTTAGCCATATTGTTTCTTTCTGGACAGTCTATCTTCATGAAACCTGATGTACTTTGATGCATTTTTTTTTTGTAATTTTGTTTGTAGCTTGAGATTTTATTTATTATTTTCTGTCACTGACACCAAGAGGTTTTAGACTCTTTGAGGTCATTACAGATCTGGTCAGCATACACCAATTCACTGCTTGGTATTGCAAGGAAATATATCTAGCATGAACGAGGAATTATATCAAGCTTGAATATTGGGCAATGTCAAGGAGTGCATAGTTTTTAATGGTTTTAAGAGGTGCAGTCCTTTCTTGCTTTGCTGTAAAGGAATTAATGAAGTATCAGAAATCTGTACTCTCCAGTAGGACTAAGGCCTCAGTAAAACACCAATTGGAAATATATTGTTGCTTTGTGGCTTCAGGACTGGACCTGAGAGAATTATAAATCAGTAGTGTCAGCTTAGTAACAGCTGTAAGAGGTTGAGAGTCAAGAATTATGTTCTTTCCTAGATCATATTCTGTCACACTTTGGACGTGAAAGAAAGAGGCAGACAGGCGTTGAAGAGAGAGCCAAACTGCGAGCCAAAAACCTGGGCAGGACTGCGCTTCCCGGAACCTGCACTTTATTTTATACCCTCCTGAAACCACAGTGGATTGGAGGGAGAACTTGCTGTCCCTCAATCATACTGGTCAAAGGAAATATCCATCAAATACCTCCACCCAGGAGAAAGGAATGCAAACAATAGAACACAGTTAGAAAAACATGGCTATGTTTACAGCGAATACGTGAGAAACTGTTACAGAAGAATGAAAACATCGAAGAACTGCAAAACTCAGGGCAACAATATTCCTTCTGGGACTATGAATAAAAATGGCCTTTGGTGCCAGTTTACACTATCAAATTAGTTCATCGTCCAAGTTGTTTTCACTCTCTAAGGGCTGAATCTGGGGCCCAGAGTCCAAAGCAGTATGTTTGCTATGTCTGCTTCTAGTAAATGTGCTCCAAATTCCACACATTCAAAGTGGGTACTTTGTGAAAGCTTTCCCTCAACACAGAAACTAACACAAGTGACTCTTCAGTAGAACAGTGAACAGGATCCTAGTGTACCTCACACATCTATAGCAGATACCCTTGCCTCTCCTCACATCCCATCAGTCTACTTTGGTTAACACCTAATAAATCCCAGAGAAACCTCCCCTTGTACATTTTGTTTCTAGTGTAATGACCATGTCTTTCATAGTAATCTTCAGGCAAACATCTCTATTCTCAGTGGTAGTCATTGAATTGCTTTTAACACATTTGTGAACATTTTTCCTCTAGGTTAATATCTCATAAACAGAGGGTTTGTTTTTTTTTTAGTTACTTGCCAAGACTTTTTACTCAGCAGTGGTCTTCATATTTATTTTTAACTTCTTTTAAAACGAGATTCTATTCACTTGTCAACAGATGTCATATTAATCTTTTAATTGCATTTCACTTAACTATGAATAATCTCACAACAGTTTTTATATGCCGGCTTTTGCATGCTTTTCTTTACCTCCTTTTTGTCAAAACATGAGAAAAGTATTCTGAATCTTTAGCTTCAACTGCATTCCATTCCATATACTCCTCTGTCTTCTGAAAACATTATTATCTCTTGGTATTTATCACCCTGAAAGCAGTGTTATACACAGATGTTCCATCTCTAAGCCATACACATATACACACAAAATCTGTGAAAGAAGGAAACAAAGATATATCTTTGTATAGGTGGTAGAAGTGTAAATACTTCTCCTGCAACTAATTTCAATGAGCAAGATGTGATTCTGGAACTCAGTGACAAGCATCTGGAAAACTCAATGCATTTTTTGTGCATAAATGCACTTTTTCAATCTTTTCAAAGGTCTTGCTATATAACTCCAGATAGAGCATAAATCTGTTCTCATCTTTCCTAAGAAAATACCATTTTTCTGTATCCAAACTTACTTTGCCTTAACTGAAATATATGAAAAAATTCAGATAAAGGGTTGTTGCACCAATGTTTTCAGTAGCAGATTTTGTTATTTTCATTCTTCGTGCACCTTGTAGTCAGTAGAGACTGAGATAAGATATTGGGCTGACAAAAGCTGGCTTACCTCCTGATTATATCCAGATATCCTTCTGGTTTTGAGGCAAGCAACTTTTGTAAAACTGTGACAGACTTTTCAAGACATTGACTGTTTCAATTGAAAGATCACTGGGAGCTTTCTGCTGTTAGAAATGTTTGACTATGAACCTCTGCTCTTGAGGGTGAAAATGAGTGTTATCATAGTAAATACAGACATATGATGGATCGGTAGTACTGAAGCTTTTATGTTTTTAAAAATTGGCAGGTTCTCAAGGAGTGGATTTGTGACATTAACATGTCACACACTCCCCTCTTCATCTTTTCCACTGTAAAATATCAGCATACTCATCATATGTGTGGAAAGAAACACAAGGACGAAAAGTCTGTGGCCTGGACATTCTCAGTTCTAAGTTCACCTGTGTACCTCACAAATAAATCTCAGAATCTCACATTATCAGTCTTCAGAGTCATATTTTGTCTTCTCACAGTAGTCTTTATCATATGACAATTAACATCAGTGGTAATTTTGCTGTAGACCCAAGGGAAGATGTAACTACAGTGTTCATAAGGCAGAGTCCACTTAGTGACTCCCCTCTCTGATATGGCATGGAATGCACATCTCATTGTGTGCTCCATGGGCAACAGCAGGGCTGCATCTCTCTTACCCTCTCCTCTTCCACATGCTTCTCCAAATTCAATCTTACAGTTGTAAAAGTCCCAGTATGAACACTTAGGTAAAGTATTTGCAAGAACAGTGTGGCAGTGCTGTTCTGAGCTGAAAATGAACAAATACAAAGTGGAGAGGGATTAAAGAAAGAAGCAGAAAAGAAGAAAATTGAGGGGGAAATGTGAAAATGTTCTGTTTTGATTTTGGAAAGAATTTTAATTTCTGGTTTTTTGTGAACATTTCCTGTTCTTTACCACTTGTGTTAAGAAATAATATGCTATATTACATATTATAATATGTTATAATATATATGAACTTATATTTTTGTGAGAGTAATTTAACTTGAAATTTGACCTTTTTTCATGATGTAGCTGAAATAAGAAACAACTTTTTTCATTTTCTTTTACATTCATTTAGCTATCTCTATCTTTAGGAAAAATGATAATACATACCCTTAACAACATGACAGAAATTTGTAAAATTAATTTTAGTGACTGGTGTGTTGTGACTCAGAAATATTATTGTCTAATAAGCATTCATAATTTGAATGTCTCACAAACTAGTTTGTTATCAACTCACACTTTATTTATAAACTTCGTATGAATTTGGAATTAATTTCATTACATGAACTATTGACTTCCAGCAGTTATTACTGAACAGTTCTGAAGGTCACAAATGTGTAAGAAGTGAAAAAAAAATCATCTTAAGTAGCAGATTTTGTCATCTGCTAGGTAAAATTTACAAAAAGAAATTGTGTTTATTCTCCTTATTCATAATTATGTTATACCACTTACCCAATTAGTGAATAAACTGCGTAGTGACAATGAGGAAATAAATCTGTGTATATGAAGTTACTGTTTAAGGTTTTTAAAAATGGATAAAAATGGGAGAGCATAGATTATGCAAAAACTAATTTCATAAGAAAAAAGAGGGAATTCAGTAGAAGAGCGTCTCACCTATGTTTTTTTCAAAGAACTGGAATAGATTTTACTGATAGCTCTTCATTCCTGCTGTCTGCTCTGTTTCTGGATAGAAGCATAAGACTTTCTATGTTTTAAGAGCTTGGATAGTCCTTGGATGTGACCTTGTCTCCACGAGCTGTGAAAACGTCTATCTAGAATTTATATTTTTGCCCTTTTTCAAGGTACCAACATTTTCCTTGCTATGTCTTCACTGAAAGGTTTTTTGAAACGACTAGTACAAATTTGATTCTGCTCTTGTTAAAATACACCTCAAATTCCTTAACAATATTTTGTGTTACATCAAATCAGGTGAGCAGGAAATTAATATTTAAATGCAGATGTTACTTCATCTTTCTAATTTATAGCAACACTGAATTTCTTGAGACTTCCACAGCTCTTCCATGAGTTTCAGCTAATTTTTTAAAGAGTAGACAGAGTTATTCACAGATCTGTTAGCTAAAAATTTTAACATTACTATAAAGAAATTTGGAAGCACTCATATCTTCTTCTCTCCGAGTTACAATTTGCAGGTTCAATAAGGATAGGACCAATTTAATTACAGTTTTGCAGAGTACTCTTTTCTACCCAGAATAATGCAGACACTTCAACTCAGATATTAATCTCATTATTTTTATCTACATTCAGCTGGAGACAGAGTATGTCCCTTCTCTGGGAGAGTATCCTTTGCCTCTCCACTACTTAATTGAATATCATGTTATTTTAGAATACATGTATATGTTGATCTTCCCTGAAATTTCTGCAGTACTACACTGCATTTTCCACAATGTTTTTCTTGTTCTTAAAATCAGTTAGCTGCAGTGATATTGGGTTTACTTCACCTAAACTTAGCACGTGGAACATATGGCAAAGAAGACGCCATGTAAGGTCTTGTGGAGTTTCTGTTCAAAACTCAGTCCTGCTTTCCTTTCCAGTCTTGCTTTTTTCTGCTCCTTCCTTACTCTGTGGTACTTTCTAAAACAACATAGATGCTAAAGAAGCAATAATGTTAAAAAAAACAAAAAAAAAGAAGTTAAAATTGACAAGCTTGTGCAAAGCCCAAGAAAGGAAAAGAAGGGTGAAAAATGAGAAACTAATGGCAGGAGGAGGAATGGGACTGTAATAGAAGGAGTGAAACACAGCATCAGTCATGTTTTCTCTTTGTGTAATATATATTTTGTGTATGAACAGATACCTTCGCTCTTTGCAGCAATGTTTCAAACATAAATCCCACCAGTTCTATCTGGACTTGCAAATTTTTTTACTGGAGACCATTCTTCTGTTTTTCTTCGTTTCACTTTGTTGTTTGCTTTCTGAAAGATGCATAGAGACTCTCAGGTGCAATCTTCTAGCTAAAATTGAAGACAGCCCAAAAGATGCAATAAAGCTTTGCTGAGCGATTCCTGTTCTCTCAATTACAGTGAATTTTCATTAAATGGCTCTCTTGAGATGACTTCTCCAGGTGCAAAATTGCTGTAGGTTTGTGGCTCTCAAAGGTGCTGAAATTCTATACCACTTTATTATCCTCTGCATCACACTATTTCTTACAGCTCTTCTGTCTCTCATATTCCAACAAAGCCTGAGTAAGGGAGGAGCTACCACTTTAGCAAGAATGCAGGCCACACATAGGAAAATATATAGCTTACATTCCTGAGGCATTGAAATATTTTTATTATGAAAGTTTCAGTATAAAGCTACTATCCTTTAAGGGAAAAATACTTTTTCTGCAGAGACAATGAGGTATCATACCTAGTTCATTCCACAATTTAGGAAGATTTACTGACCTCTGGAAAAAAAAAGAAACTTTTCTGAAAATGCAAAGTTTGGAATATACAATTAGCAGTAAAAATTAATAGGTTTAATTTATAAAGACTCTTAGGAAGTGTGCAGAGTTTAAGAATGCTTATTTAAGAGCAAGAACATTAAGAAAGTGTAGTCAAGAACAGCGTGTCTGTCATGTTTCAGAGGAGAAAGGAAGGTTTTCTTATTAGTGGACAGAAGAGCAGTTCAGAACTAAGACTGAGTAATATTAATTGCTCATAGTGTCATAACATTTCTGGTAGGCAGTACAAGAGATATTAGACCCTAGTGACATTCTGGGATGTTCAGTAGTGGACATAAATTTCTTTATACACTGCAGTAAAACAGTTCAATTTCTGTTGAAACAGAATGATTCAGAATATGGTTCAGAACCAGTCTTAGACATAAACACCTTTGTCATGTAATTGTTTGTTTCTTTTTTTTTTTTGTTTAGTTAGCTTTCTAATCATGAGTCTTGCTTATTTTTAGGTACATTATTGTTTCCATATTAGGTTCAGTGTTTTTGTGAGAGCTTATAAAATATTTGACTTTCTTGCATTAACTTGATCTTGTGTGCTTTACAGAACTTTACATTCTCAAGAAGTGCATTATGCAGGTTTTTTATGCTTTGGTTCTTGTGGAGGTTAAGCTAAGTTTCTTTATTCATGCACCAGTGAACAGAAATGTAAGTTTGTGACTTTTGTATGTTATATATTTATTTTAGTTTCTTTATTTTTCTCCTAAGAAAGAGCATCGGAATTATTATTCAGCAAACATTAATTATTAATATAACTAACATCAATATTTATGAATATGTAAATAATATTAATTAATATACATTAATTTTATGTGTGTAAAAGGTTTAAATGGAGCCGGAAGTACACTTATGTAAAATTTTGGACCTCCAAGCTGTTGCAGTGTTTCTTTAAAATAAGAATTAAAAGACATTGCATGTGACTATTCTCAGTATGGGATAGTAATGTAAACTTATTGTTGTTTTTTTACACAGTTTTTAATAAGATAGCTACTTTTGAAATAGGTGTTTAATGTATCCTCTTTGCATAAATCACTGTATTCTTTTTCTAGATTTTTATATTCACATATCAGTAACCAAAAATGTGTAGGAAAAACGGATCTAACTAATTATTTTCCTTTTTCATTGTTAGATTGACCTTATGTATTACATCATGTACCTCAGAACAATACAAATATTTGGAGACTTTTCCATGCCTGATTTGAATTTAGAAAATAGTTAGGGTTAGATTGTAATCAGTAACCATGCAGTTAGCATATAAAGATTTTAATTTCTTTTGTGCTTTTGTCTGAATTGAGCACCAAGCCATCACAGAACTACAGAATGCAAGATCAAATTAGCTTTAGCTTCTTTTATGAAGAGGTCTGTGACCATAAAAATCTGAAAAAAGATGTGATTCCAGAGCTAGCCAAATGTTGTGTAGAAGTAAAGACAAGGTAGATATGTTTTAGAAGTATCCAATCAAAAATACAATTTTTTAATTAATAGAAAAAGAAAAATTCATTAAAAATGGAAGATATGCTTAAAATACCTACTGCAATCATGATCTCACTTAAGGAAATTTTATCAACCTGACTTAGTGCAATAAAATGTAGGTTAATCAAGGATGATTCTCTATGAATTCTCTTGCGTTAAAGAGATGGATAGTATTCAAAGAACAACACAAAAGCACATTATCTGTTCATCAGTCTTTAGGCATGATATTATACGGTCTCTATCAATCAGAGTAACAGTCTCCTATTAGGTATACTGGGAACAAACAACTTATCTGACTATAAAACCTGTGATATCTTGGGTGAACTTGATGGTATGGGAAATCCCTGCCCATTTTCTGTGTTAAAGAGGGCATGTTTTGGCCCTGAAGTGAGTTGACTTGTGTTTATGATGAAGGTACACAGTATACCCAAATTAGCATGACTGCTGTCAGCAAATGTTTTTGTTAGAATTTCATTAAGAGCATCAAGTCCAAAGTTATAATATCAGCAATGAATTTTCTTTTGGACAATCTTAAAAAGGCTCAAAATCTTAAATTAAAAGAACACAACACCTTCTGACAGCCTGTAATACCCTAAGGGCTGTAACGGTTCCTTACAAATGTCTTAGTGAGAGTAAGTTTTCCTAAAGGAACAAATAATTCAGGAGGAGAGCTCTTGTTCTTATATCACTTATCTGTTGCATGATACAAAGGAGAAAACAGAAACAGACAGTTTGCAAAATAGCCTGTTAGAAATGCAATGAACTCTGCCCAATCCTATTGGTATGCAACAGACACAGCTTTGAGAAGAACAGCCTTGCAAGCAGGGGAAGGGTCTGTCTGCATGAGGACACAGGCGGAAATTAATTTAATGGTCTAAAAGTGTGAATTTAAATTGCATTAGTTAAACCAAATAAACAATTATGTGAATACCCTCCTAAACATTAAAGGGACTTAAATCTGATTTAACATAACCTACTTTCAAGGCAAAGTAAGATAAAATGTACTAAAATTATTTTAATTCTGAAATGAGATATTTGCACAGCCATATAATAAGGTAAATGCAATCTAGTTAATTTGGATTAATTTTCTGCATTACACTGATGTAAATAACTTACGAACTGAGTGTGTTTTGTAAGATGTCTAACAACTATACTTTTCTTGCTAGCAATCTCCTAAAGCATCTATGCTGTAATTAGTACACGGGACCCAATATTTCAACAAAGACAAGATTGACTAGGGCTGCAATATTCTAGCTAAGACATGGTTGGCTTTGGGTTTTTTTCCTCACTTCTTTTAAAATAGTTGTTTGAAAACTGAGGCAGAAAAGAGAGTGGGAAAAACACATTATGTTCCAGGACAGTCACAAAATGATAACCGTATATTTGTGTGAAAGAGTAGAAAAAGGATTTGACTAGCTAAACCTTGTCAATCTTTATTAGTTTTTCCCAAATAATATATGGAAAGATGGGCATGAACCTCCAAAGAGCATGTTCTAAAGTGATCTATACGAATAGATACTTTCCATTCATCTTAGAAGCAGCCACATGCACTACTGAAGGATAGAACAAATCCCTTAATCTTGTCCTGGTATTAATGGTCTAGTAAGATCACATTACAAAAGCCTAACTGCTATCAATCTCTGAAGGAAACTCCTAATAATGAATTGTTTTAAAATGTTATAATAGTACTTCGAATCAAAGAGTTATGAATTGTATCATGTAAGAAAACTTATTCTGATCTCTTCTGAACCTTCCTCTATTCCTAAACTTTGAGACTTGGAGTCTCACATTATTGTTTAAATTGAGCTTGTGAGATTAGTGTTATGTGTTTATGTTATTCTTCCTCAAGGCAGTCCATTATTTCTTATTAATTTTAATTAAGTCAACAAATGGCCTTTTATCTCTGTACTTTCAGTAGCTGCTCTGTGCTAACATTTGTTTGAGTTTACATTTAACAAATATCTTAACCCTTCAGCAGCAGCTTGTGCTGGAGTGCTGGTAATGAAGATGTATGGAAACAAAGACAGAAGAAAAGCATTAGAATGAAACGGATTAAGTTGGCTGAGAAGTCTGAAAGGCTCACATAACAGATGATGCTACAAGCATGTAAGGGCTGAATAAATACCAAATTGATTTAACTGGGTTACTTCTTCAAGGTCACACCTAAGAGATTAAATTGTGGCTTTTACCACACAAATTCCATTTGGATTAGTGAAGAGTAAAGCAGTGCCCTGGAGGAAATGTTTCTTTTAATTTCCATGCCATGGCACCAGTTCTGTTGGATAACATGCAGTTCTTATGTTTTCCAAACCGAAGAGATTTTTGAAATCCCATTTTAAGGAACTAACTCTTATAATACTCCACAGAAATTACATATTACCTGCCATCTGTCACCCACTTAGGCAACTGGAAAGAATTTATTAAATAAAATATGGCTACTGATGATCCAAAACTGTGCACTGTCTAGTACCCTCATTAGTTCTTCCTTCATTTGAACTTTCATAACGACTTGAAAGGAGAAGTAGTTTAATAATGGAAGCAGACTCTACTGAGATAATTTTCTCAGTTTTGGTTGAAATTTTACATTTCCTGCAGTCAAGATTGTAACTCAAGGAAATTCAATGCAGCTAATTGATGCAGGCTTGGGTTTCTGGATATTGACAATTAAAATGCTCAGGAGTATGTAATTATTTCTTCAAACATTCTCAACTGATAAGGATTTTTTTTAATTACCAAAATTGTTTTGATACTCAATATGACATAATTTAACTTAAAGAAGCATCTAAAAGCATTATGTAACTTTCAGTTATAGTTGATTACAATACTTAAAACATGTATAAATTAAGTATATTTGAGGTTTTGTACATGATTTTGGGTTGACTTTCATCACTGGATTTTATTGTCTTTTTGCAGAATGTGTTGTTCACAATTGGACAGAAGTGTTATGAAGCCCTGAAATTCACTGGCAGATAGAAATTTAAAATCCTTTAACTTCAGCCCATGCAGTTTCTCATACTGCCTGGAATAGGCAAAAAATATCTTCCTGATTCTCATTTTATTAGCTGGGGCCATTTAGGATATGGGTTTAGAAATGCACAGAAGTAGCAATGTTCAGCATCCTTGGTAAAATGTCTGCCTAGTATCCCCTTGGTTGCTTGAACATTGGAACTTTAAAGTTTGGTAAGCTTTATCCCTAAAACATACCAGAGTATTTTTTAAGATGAAATATGGAAAAAAAGGCATTTTAATAGATATTTAATAAAATATTTTTCACTCAAGAAGTTTAAGATATCCTGGTTTTTTGCTAGTCTTATTCAAAAATAATGGCTAACATTGTGAAAGTATTCAAAGTCAATTGCAAGGAAACTTGTACTTGCTTGTTATATTTGATAGGTGCTGATGTTGTGGTTTGTATATCATACTGAGAAATGGAAAGAATGGATACTTGCATAAAACCTCTCATTAGAATGAAAAGAGAGACTGTCATATACATTTAAATACTGTGGACTTTGCTCTGTGAATTACAAATGTATGCTGTTTTCTTTGGGATAATATTCACCCCTGCAAAGGCATCTATAGATGCCTCAAAATGAGTGAAGGAATACAGCATCATGTAATGAGGATTATGCAGCCATTGCCAAGATAAAGGACAGGAAGTAAGCACCATTTCAGAATATAAACTAACTTTTAATAACTATCTTACTCTTTGAAAAGAATTTTTCCTTTGCTGATTACCTAAACACTCTTTTCATTGCACCCCTGAAGCTAGCTGATGTTCCCGTGTTCCTTTTACTCAAAAAGTTCATGTTTCTTTTTGTATTTGATAAGCTTTAATAAGATAATTTGGTAAGATAATTTGATGAAACAATTTCATTTTCTGAAAGAAGAACCATAGGACAAAGGTGCAGTTGAGCTAAATCAACCTGACTTAGCTGATAATCATGGAGCTAAATCAATTGATACATCACACACTTATGTTTCCAATAATTCATCTAGCATTAATTTGTATCAGTGTTTAATACTAAATAAATGACAACGGCAGTAAGGAGTTTGTATTTGTAATTCAGATTATACATTCACAATCTATTAGCAATATTTTGATACTATTCATATGGATAAGTTTCTTACTAATATTATTGTGATATTGATTTATCCCCATTTAAGCAGCTAAGACTATTTGTTTACTGGTTTAAGAAGAAAATCCTTAATAATATAAATCTGTGTAATTTCTTACTGTAAAAACAAATAATTTTTTGAGTCTCATTCTTGGACTCAGTTTTGTAATGTGGAAAAACATTCCTGATATATTCTGTGATTCTGTACAATATACATATAAGTACAAAGTTGGTGTGAATAAAAAAAAAAATTCAAGTTTTCCAGAATTTCAGACCAATAATCTGACATTTCTAGTGTAAAGATCATTCAGTAATAAAATATACTTGGTTCAGCTTTTATCCTTAGCACTGAACTCTAGAAAAAAGGTTTTACTACCAATATTTGTTCATTGTTAACACATGGTAACTGTTAAGAAGTGATAGCTAGATGTCAATGCTGTCAGGCCTAGAATGGGGAGAAACCCAGTGCTACCAGAATGCTCCAGCCTTCTGTCCTCTGTCAGGCTGGGGAAAGCATTCCTCTCCTCCCTGGTCTCTCAGTAATCCAGCAGTAAAAACATCTATTAATATGGGTTCTCTGAGTTACTGGAATCCAATGGTAATAATGATGGACAATTGCCTTGCACAGATTACAATTATGAATGCTGAAAATTTTCCCTATAACAATTGCTGTGCCCAGGTTCTTTAATATATAATCCCCCTAAAGGGTCTAAACCTAATTTCAGATTTATAAAACACAGGCAAGTGTGAGCAAACATAGATTAGAAGAGGAAACAGATGATAAGGTAATGAAAGTAAGTCCACCTGATATATAAATTCAGTGGGTCTAAGCAAAAGCATGCTTTATTTTTAAAAGGTATTGTTTTTGTTTTCCATAACTAATGAACAATTTAATTAGAAATCCGGGGTTTGGTTCAGGAATGATACAACACCTTTGTTTCCTTTCATGTTACAGAAACCACTTAACCTCTTCTTACAGTTTTTGCTCTTGAAAGTTTGCTGTAGAAGATACTGAGACCTCACCTATTGATTTGTTATGATAACAGTATAAGTAAAATCAGATGATACTGTGGCTGAGTCTGTTGACTGCCATCAGCTCAACTAGATTCCCTGGTAAAATTTCCAGTTTTGCTGCATGTGCTTTCTCCATTTGTGAAGGTTCTTTGACTTCACCAGAGTGAAGTCCTAAAGTAGAATTAATTTTCAGAAATCTTTCCATAATGTTCAGTTTGTATTTTTTTCAAAGTTCTATCACAAGTATTTTTGCAAATGTTCCATGGAACTGCTATAATAATTCCATTTCTTCCTTACCCTGTCCTTTCAAATATATCCCTGTCAGTGTTGGTACAGAAATATGGGATTTAGGGCAAATTATTGAACTTCAGAACAAAGTTTATTTGCTCCATAAGTTCCATTACCAGAGAGAAAAAAAATATACCTGGAATTTAGTTCCTCATAGGCAAAGGCAGATCATTGTCTCTGTGAGTCTAGAAGGCAAACTTTATTTTTTGCTTGAATTAATGAACTGCTGGCACTGTGCTTGTACTCTGGGAAAAAAAGGAAAAACAAAACCTCTTCACAAGCCTGCAAGGGTTTCTGAACTACATTTGTTACAGTGCTAAAACAGTGCATCTGCCAGTGCACATTGAAAATGTTTCTTTATTTAACTATGTTCCAGTTGAAATCAATAATTAGTGTTGGTTGCCCCCTAGTCTTTATACCTATTAAGACTTTTATAAAAGGATTTAACAAGTAAAATAGATTTTGTCATGTCTTATTTGAAGCAGATAGGCTTTAGGATTTCAGTGGTCAAAAACTTAATTTCCTCAATAGTTTTTTTTTATTTCAGTCATGCAAGTTATTGTATGGTACTATTCTCTTAATATTGTAAGACAAGATATTACTTATATTATTCTATAAAATACTTTGGATCGTGACTTTGGAATTTTTACTTCCTTTATTTCTTCAGCACCAGGTAGAGCTTTGAGTGTATCATGGGTCACAGAATGCTTTCATAAATAAATATTAAAATGTAGTTCTACAGTTTCCCATTAACACTACAGAAGGATCCAGATGCTTACTGACATCGTCCATTTTGTCGATGTTAATTTCTCAGTTTTATTGCGTATGCCAAAAAAAATATACTGTATACAAAAAATAAAGTACAACCCCTTTCACAACAACGAAAACAGAGACTTCAATGAGAAAACACTGTTGATAGGGCACTAATCCGGCTGATGCCTTCAGGCATTTCAAGTGCTAGATTCCAGGCCGCTGGTTAGGATTAAACCTCAAGTTTTTTAGGTATCTATACAAGACTTTCAAAAGACATACCCAAAAGATCCTGCAAGAATATGTAAATTGTAATTATGCCTCTTAAAACTCTTTCACTCTTGCCAAATCAGTGAAGTAATATATAAATAGGATGTATTTCTATTCTCCACCCAAAACTTTGTTTCTTTATTTGTGCATTCTTTCACCTTGTCACTCTTCTTTCAGTTTAACAGTTACAGCAGGAGAAATTGGATCTTGTAGTGGTCTATACAGGGTCTAAACCAGAGAAAATAGCTCAGGGTTATGTGACCACACCAACATTGTGCCCCTTTATAGTAATTCATAGCTGTTTTGTGGTATTCTGTCCTTTTTGAGCCTTGAAAGGAGAAAAAATTAAAACAAACAAACAAAAACAAACAACAACAGCAACAACAAACTGTGATGGCACAGAAGATATTTGCTGTCTTTTGTTACCAAAAAAAAAGAAAACCCCTCAGGAAGAAACCTGATGCATTAAAATTAATTAATATTTGCACCAAGGTCTTTAATCTAAATCTCAACACTACACTGTTTGTGTGACCATAAATTGTTTGTATGACCAAGTTGCAGGTAAATTTTATCAAATTTAAGATGAACAAATACATAAATAGTAAATAAATTCTTGTCATCCCTTTACAAAGGAGCATCTTGTTATGGTAATTGTATCACATATAGATACTTTGGAGAATCATAGAATATCTCAAGTTTTCAGTGACCCATAATGATTCTCAAATCCACCTCCCAATACGTCTTTGCTCCAACTTTTAATGAAATTTTGATAGCAGTGTTAGGAATCAATCAAAGGAACTATGACTTTGAATTGACATCTCAAGTATTTTAAAATTTTCTATTATAAAGACTTTTCCTTCATAGTTTGTGAATAGCTGACTGAAACATCTGATTCCCTTAATATTACAGAGTAGTGCCTTCTGAATGGTTAATAACTAGAAGCTTCAGCCTTAAAATTATTGCTCAATGACATGACTGAAGACTTAGTGAAGGCTCAGACACTTCTTAAGTGATAGACAAAGTCAAGTGGATAATGATACTGGAAGTGCTCATGACGGCCTCAGGCAATTCGAATGACACTTGTATCTGTAACAGGTCTATGTTCTTTGCACAAATAGTACTGAGCCTGGCTTTCTCTCAGACAACAGAGACAGTTGCCAGAAGCTTCAGTGACCATAGAGTCTTGGCACCTCTGCCAGTCTTAGACATTGAAATAAAATCCTGAACCCAACCCTCATTTGTAACTGAATGCTCTTCTACTATGGAAAGGAACCGCCAGAGCAGTGTTCTGTGATTGAGTTACCACAAAACCGCTTTAGTGCAGAACAAAATACTTCCAGTGCTACTGCATAATTCTGAATCCAATGTCCAGGCCTTGTTGGAATAGTAGATATTCCAACTTGCAAAACCAAGTTAGATCAGCATAATTGTTATCACCCTACAATGAATACCAGAAGAATAAGTAATGTCCAGGCACTTGTTGCAAAGTGTTAGAGAGATATGTCTTTTATATTTCATGTACAATAAAAGATGTAGCTGGAATGCAAGACAACATTGGTTTTATACCTTGCACTTGGAGTTTTGGAGTTTTTTGCATCTTTCTCCTTTTGATGTCAAATATGGGTGTCCTCATCCAGTTTCTTAATTTTCACAACATGTGTTTTTTTCATTTTTTATGTAGTCTTTGCATAGGTGAAGACATTTAATATTATATCTCATTCCCTTTGTGTTTTATTTACACACATGACATGCTCACACCGTAGCTGTAATTTTCTGGAGAATAATGATTCAGTGCATGAAAACTCTCAGTGTATGACATTTGTTTTCATTCTACATGGGAACTAAACCAAAATAATCCCAAAACTTAGAAAAAAAAGAAAAAAGAAATGTGTCAAAACATGTTTTAAGAGAGAGGAAAAATCCCAATGTTTTCAGCTTTTCTCTTTCTGTCTGTCTCAGTGTCAGCAAAAGGAATCAGTTGAATATGCACCTGAAAGATTGCCTTGCATGAAAGAACAGTGAAAGTAAAACACATTTAGTAAAATATTCCAGTTTTTGAGAAGGGTGGATGAGGAATTCAGTCAAAATATATTAACTCAATGTCCTTATTAAGTAGGTCTATAAACACTTCGTAACACACCCTCATTCCTTTCCTCCACAACAGACATAATGCATGTATCTGTTTCAGCAGAAACACATTCAAATATTCACAGAAATATAAATATTTGTGAATACAAGGCAGTCATTTACACTTTGCTATGTGTACAAATTTAACACACATACAACATGTAAAGGAGTTCATAATGTCATTCTTGTCTTCATAATGTCATTCATAATGTCAGGCTCATTCTTTGCACTGACTGGTAATAGGAATCACCTAAAGGATGTAAAACAGAACAATAGCAATAGGAAGGTCAATCAAATCCTGCTGTAAAGAGCAGCAAAATGTGTCTTGGGTACTCAATCTTATCAACATCACAAATCAAAATCTTATAAAACATGTCTTCCAAGGTCTATTATTCAAATAAGTGATAGATATTGAACAAAGTAATTTCCTCATTATTAGCCTATATCCAGATCATGTCTTTCTGAGATGATAGTCATATGAATTCTCTGAAAATACTTCACTCTTCTTTCTCCATCTAAGAAGAGTGTTTTTCTTCCATGGGGGAAACAGGAAGGAAGGGTCAACTTCATAACTTTTCTAAAATGTTTTTGAGGATTCTGTTCTTCTCAGGAGCTACCAACCTACTGTGCTAACAGAAGTAAGAGAATAAAAATTGTATCCTGTCTTGGTAGCTTGGGAGAATTATCAATACTCTTTCTTACACACAGCTAAGCTATAGAAACAGAAGTCCAAGCAGAAAAAGAAAAATTTAAAACACTCTAGTACACTGCCTACTGTGTATTGAGTTCTGGTCAGAGCAGAAATAAAATACTGCATTCTTAATAGAATACTGCTTTCTTCATGTGTGAAAATTGTTGCAGTTAGAAGCTGAAGTATGGTCTGAACATAGTCTTTTTAACTGGTGAAATACACTTAGCTAATATATTTTTTTCACTTTAAAACTGATATATGTACAATTATGCGCTTTTTAATATTAATTCTAGTTCCTGGAGAAGAAGAAATAAACTACTGGTGAACGCAATGTCATATCTTTATGTCAGCAATCATAATCACACTTAAGAGATTGCAGTACATAAGTCTTTTGATATAGTTGTAACAGTACAAGTCTTGTGTATAAACTGAGCCTCTTGGAATACAGCAAGAATCCTGCTGACCTGTACCTGTTACTGGTCTTATTGACACCCTCTGACAGAGCCTCCACAGTATTTATAACGTTTCTGTTTGTGTTTTATTACTTCCCATTCTCATCAGAGCTAAGAAGAAAAGTTGTGAAGAAGATGCCATCAAAAATAGTTGAATTGTTTAGTAGGTATGTGATAAATAATAAAATGTTAATTTACCTTTTGTGAAGCTTTCTCAGAAGGGAATAATGAAGGGTTTGGTACCAAAAAGAAGGAAACACATTTCAGAATTACCTGAACCAGTTTGCACATTACTTCTCTGTACCTTTGCAAGCAAAGGAAGTTCTTTCATTCCCATATCGATTGCCATATATGCTCTCTTTTTAATGTATCTCTTTCTAGGTAGTCTACAACATATTTGCTTTTGTGGGGAAGAAAAACCCATGTTCTCTTCTCCCTGCTAAACTGAGCAGAAATTCAAATCTAGCTTCCACACATATTAAAAAATGTCTCTAATTCTTACTTTATAGGCCATGTTTGACTATCTGCTTTCTAAACAGGCTGTTGCTTATTATGGACAGTCTTGTCTGCATAAAACTTAATAATAACAGAAACACCATTATACTGCTTGATTTTTCCATCTGTATTTTGACTTCTCCCCTTTAAGCAATGGTAAAGGCATCAAATTCAACACTGTTTGTAACAGTTGGGTCATTCTGCCTATTATTTCAGGAAAAAAAGAAACAGATTGACATTATAAAAAATAGCAGGCCATTGATAATGTTAACCAGTACAGGAACCTAAACCCTTGTGATCTGTTTTACCAATTAATTATACTGTATTCTTGGCCTGCTTATACTCAAAACACAAGCTGGTAAATTGACAATTTGCCTCTGACAATTTTTTTCCCTGTGTTAAAGTTCAGGATCTTTCTTAAGCAGAATTAACTTTTTTTTTTCCAAAGAGAATCTTTGTTTTGTCAATGCAGTTTTGGAATTATCATGCTGACTCTAAGCCTCTCATTAAAGGCTGACAAAAACATAAGTCCCCTTGACAATGCAATAAGCAAGGAAAATAGATGTACAATAAAATATGAGGTGCTATAATACCTTAAGCATCTTTGGATGTTTCACTTCTGGTTACAAATAACTAAAATCTGGTAGTAGTTTTGTAATCTCTGTTACACAGGTGAAAATATTTGCCAAGTATTTTTTTGTAACCTCATCAAAGAAGTGAAAAATTATGTAGGCTGTTGAGAATGAACTTTCCTGTTTGAACTCTGAAAGAGCTCTTTGCAGGTTCTCATTGCAAGGTATAATTTTGGTCTTTGTGAATAAAACAATTCCAGTCACTTTGTTGGAGAAAAAATACGATTTACTGTTTGGTGACATTTAAGATCGTTAAATTACTTTCAGGATTTCAAGAGGCTCAAGAGGCTAAGAGATTTTAGATGGAGAGATGGAAGATCATAGCAGTCAGGCAAAGGACATAAGCAATGCATAAAAAATTAACCATGTTCTCCTGAGCTGAGTACCTACCATTTTGGAAAGTTCAAGAAAGCATTGTTCCATATAGAGACAACAATAAAGGCAAAATGAAGCTCTATTCCTTGGACATGAAAACAGAAAAAAAAGTATTTTTCTCCCATCTACCATAAAAATAAGAAAACTGATTTTTTTCCAGTTCTTATGAAGTAGAAAATTCCCATGAGAAACCAACTCATGGTTTGGGTGGAATCCTAGACATTTCATCACTGATTTATTAGAAACAAGATTCATGTCTAGTAAGAAACAGCTATTTTCCTATAGTACTAATTATAAAAAATAATTATGATTTTTACAAATTTAATTGTTATTAAACTAACATAATATGTGTTATTAAATACAATATTGACAAAATATATTGGTAATTTTACCTCTTCTCAACAGTTTGATGGTGTTGTTAAGTTTCGGCTTTGCAAAATTAGAAGCATAAGTTTCTTTATTTACAATGAATTAGAAGGCTAAGAGGTTTTCTTTTGTGATAAACACAATGTTTACAAAAATTTCCTTGTAGAATAAGAGTTTTCTGTTCTGCACTTTGTGCAACATAAAATGATCATCTGATCTCCTGATTAGCAGGCATTTCATCATGGAGTTGGGCAGTTTTGACTAAATTGTCATGAAATTTCAAAGGCAAAACAAAAACCACTATTACAGAAGCAATAGTTCATAAATAAATAAAATAGACAATTAGGAGCACTTCACATAATATGATGCAAATAAATTTCTAAAAGTAAACAAGGCTATTAAGGTACAATATGCTGCTCAAGGCCCAAGGAAAAAGACATTTTTGAGCATATTAGGCAAAAAAAAAATATAACAGTTTTGGCCAGTAGTGGGTGGAAAAGATAAAATGATCTTAGCAAAAATAAAAATACTAGATTTTAGTAAAATTCTCTCATTTTATTTTGAGAGAATAAAAATTATATGCTGATATAAAAATGATTAACTACTCTACAGTCCATGGGCAGCTGAGTAGACTGTTGGTCTTCACGAACAGATAGCTGACTAAATATCTAGTCCATCGATGACAATTAATGTGTTTTAAAATACCAAGGGCAATCTAGGAATCTAAACAAGTACTTGATATCACAGTTTTGCAAATGGGCAGTCAGGATGACCTGAGCAATATAGGCTGATTGGACAGACACCAAGCTCACATAGGTTTGTACCCATAAATAATTAGGAAATGGAAGAAATAGTTGTCATTAATTATTGTATAATATTGAGATATGTCTTGCTAAATAGGCATAAATCATTCTGTTATAATAGTATGAATTTGTTCCATTTTTTGATAACAAAAATATACTTAGACATGCATTTGACATCATATCTTGTGACCTGCTTTATCTGCAAGGATAAAACACATAGACCATAGAATTTGTGGTGTCCAGCTGAGGGATCTTAAAACATAGATGGCAAACAAAATTCATAATTGAGTGGGGAATTTTAACAGGGCTGTAATAAAAATACTAATAATAGTGTTGACATTATTCGCTATTTTTATCAGAGATCTGGAAGCTGAAGTTAAAATAAGAGCTGATAAAATTAAGGAAAGATTGAGGAAGCAGCAAATATTTATATACTCTGTAGTAGTTGTATGGAACCATCTGGAGCCATTGTCTGATACATTGTTAGACAAAATGGATTTTAGTGCAGTTTACTCTCTAAGTTTAAATCAATAAATTAACAGTATCTACTTTTTAGCTAATCCATTCAAACTAAGGTACTCAAAAGAGGTCACTGCTTTCTCATGAACCTTTATGCTATATGAACTAAGCAGGACTGAAGCTGAATTTGAACAAACCATTTTATCACTAAGAGATTGCCTAGAATTCTCTATCACTAGTGTTATCTCAGGTCAATCTTGGTTACCTTGCAGATCTTTTTCAGTTGTATTCATAATATAACAGGTGATAATTTATCAAATATTTTTGAAAGCAAGGGTAGATCTTTTGCATTTTATATATGCAATTATCGTTCTTATTAAAAAAATTCTATATACACAGGCAATTTCTTTTGACAAAACCTCTAATACTGAGGTTACCAGTCTTTACAGCAGAAGAGTATCCAGCTGAAAGCATGTATGAAGCACCCTTTAGGAGGAGATTAAGTACACTTTTTTAAAGGGGGAGGGGCAATGTGAAAAAGTTTGAAAAGGTTTTGCTCTAAAAAAACATAGTTGCAAATTTTTTATAACCTAAATGTTTGATATAACCTGAGAGACATGTTATTTCAGCTTTTCCAATACTGCTTTGGAGTATTTGTGCCATTTCCTCAATGTTCTGAGCTGCAATCAGTTCCTTATGGGGCTTTTCCTGCTGCTTTGTGCAGTAAGACTGAGAACTAAAAGATCACCTTTTAAAAACAAATCAAATGTCGTTAGTGCTAGTTCTTAAGCCTGTTCACTGCCTTTTGAAAAACAGGGTTGCAATTTGAAGATATTCTAATGTAGCACATCTTCTTTAAGAAGACAGAAAATGAGTACCACAAGCATAGGTCATGTTTGCAGTTTTTACAAAGTAGTTCAGAATTACTGACTTACTGGGGACAGTTGACTTCAATTTACAACCAATAATTTTTTTTTTTTTTAATTAGATTCAAAAAGGGTACTTCTAGTGATAGTCAGTGTTATAATAAACTCCTGCATTCATATAGATATGTATATACTCTTTGTGGTCTTTTCCGAATCAAAGAAATTAATAGTTCAGTGCAATAAACTTCATTTAAAACTATATTTCAGATGCAGAAAAAAACTGAACCATGGTTCACAATCAAACTTACCACTGTCTTGCACAAACTACCCAAGGAAATCATGGTGTATTTGTAAGCCAAAGGCGTTGGTTAGACTGGGATTTTTTCTTAGGAATCTCTCTATTTTTAAGAGGAATAAGATCTAATCTACCATCATGTTACTGTTTTTCTGTATCTGAGCCATTTCGGTCATAAATTTTTTTCTGCCTTTTCATAAAAACACTCGAGTTGCTTTTTCTATTACAAAAAGTACATAATATTTTTTAAAAACTGAATTTTCACTCAGAAACTGAGGATGAACAATGAAATAAATTATGAATTATGAACTTAATTTTTTTTTGTTTGGTTTGGGTTTTTTTTAAAATTTGTTTTGGTTTTTTCTTTATGTAGAGGTTTGTCCTTTCCCACAAGATTGGAAGTTTAGATCCAGTTGTCCTCATTCCCAGGCCCGAAATTTTCAAAGTTTTCAATCAAATATTTTAGTTTAAATTAACCCAAGTACAGAATTTTTACTGTCAACATTGATATTTGGTCTCTTAAATGTTAGTAGGTTTGTATTAAATGAAATTAATGAAATCTGAACCAGTTTTTAAAAAGTTTAGTACAAGACTTTTTATCATCAAAAGAATATTTGCTGGAGTATTATTAGAATAATTTGCAATTTGTTTGATTTGATATTTATTTTTCCTCTGATTCATGAATCCATAGACTCTGTGTTATTTTGATGTAGTGGCATAATGATTTACAAATAAATATCCACAGTAAAACCCAAGAAATTCCTACAGATACAGTCATAACTACATGTCTTTGAAAGATAACCAAGCTTTCCAGCTTATGGAACAAACCCTTCTGGATTCAGTTTTTCCCCATTTGCACATCAAGAATGGTCTAATTTACTTAAATGGGTTATTCTATTCCTATAAAATAATGTGAGCACAAATTAATTCTGGACATAACACATTTCTTCTTATGCATGTTGCAAATAATGGAAAAGTCTTGGTGAATTTAAGTGCGTTGCTGTCCTCACAGAGAGTGAGTCTGTGCAGATCTCTGGATGCTGAATAACTCAGAGGAGGCTGTTGTAACTTACAATACCTTTCAAGTGGAGCCTAGATTTAAGCCCATGGCTCAAAGGCTTGAAGTTGTTTAAGCCATCTTTATCCTATTATCAATGTCTGATCTTAAGATCAGACATCTTTTTTTTTTTTTTTTTTTTGTCCCAGTATTATATACGGGCATTATATATTTATACTGATATAACTTCTAACATTCTGCTGATTTTGAAGGGCTTTGTAATGTCCTCACATAAAGAAACTGTATTCCAGCTTGTCTTTTATCACAACAGGAATGTTACATTGCTAACAATGCACACCAGAATTCAAACAGTATTATAGCACAAATTTTAATATACCTGAGCTCAGACCAAAAAAGTCAGAAAATCGCATTCTGAATTAATGTTTTCATATGTGCTAGTAATATGCTGAAGAACTCATGGTAAATAATTTTCAAGGAGAATGCAAATAGTTCATGTGTTATAAAGAAAAAAGAAAAAATTGTAGCAGAAGTAACTTTTCATATTACTTACCTAAGTATTATCACAGAATCATTTCATAGTATCATTTAGGTTGGAAAAGACCTATAAGAGCAATAAGTTCAACTGTAATTATGACTCATTAAGAAATATAGCTTTCTATGGGATAAAATAGGATTTTTCTTTATGACTCAGATAAATTAACAGGAACATAAAACATATTACAGTACAAAATCTTAACATTAAAAAGTAACATTTTAATTCAATTTTAAGCCTTATTCCTTTGTAATTTTTATTAAAAAACTCTGCTTACACTGTGTATGTTTAAAGATTAATACATCTGTTAGTTGAACCAATACTGCAGTAACAAGCATATGAAATTCAAGGTGGATTTATTGGGATAGTCAGAAAATGAGAACCATCTTAAAATACTTTAAAAATGACAGTTATATGAGTTAAAGGATGGGAGGTGAGAGTAAAAAAAAGACTGAAATTGGCCCCGGGTAAAGACAGGAAAACGGAATCATAAATCATATAAGACAGCTGTGTTCTTTTATCCATGGATCCAGATGTTCCCACTAAATGTGTAACAACTTCAGAATTATTTTACAAGGAGGAAAGGGACTGTGAATATTCGATTTCTCTCTTTCTTAAACAACACTAGCTGGGAATGTTTGATGCCAAGTAGAAACTTTGACCTGTGCTTGCAGGAGGGCAGCCTCTGAACAGAGTTCTTAAACATAGCTCCTAACCAATGTGGATTATGATATGATTTAAACAGTCAGTGCTAAAAGGCTAAAGCTATACCGGGATATTTTTGAAAACAGTGACTAAAATCAAATGCCTGGCTGAAGGCTCTGAGTAATACGAGGCTAGATACCCTCACTGACTAGGAATTTCTAAATGCGAGCTAGTGTCACTGGATGATGAAGTCCTGTTAGAATTATAATCAGTTTCATACTAAGATTGGAAGTAGATGAATGTTAGATGGTAAGAAAATGAAATTATAAGTCATTTCAGATATGTTTTGAAATAGCAGCTCAGGACAGACCATGACAAAGCTATTTAAATATCTTCCAAATGGAAATTGATTTTTTTTCTCTCCTCTCTGCCTCATCCTCGAAATACAATTGCTGGTAGTAAACCAATTTATGTTTTCAAGTAAAATAGAGGAGAAAAAGTTTTCCCACTCTTCTAAGTGTTTCTTTATTACACAAGAGTAAAATGTAATCACATATTTTTCTTTGTGTTAGTTTCCTTCACTAACAGAGTTTTGAAACTTAAAGACTAACGCCTATAGCTATTCTATAGTATTCTAAAATATATTTTATGCTGATAATAAAAAAATAGCAAGCTACTGGGTATTATTAGCTTATTCCTTTAATTATCACTCAGTGACTGAAGACAGCTATTAGGTTATCACACCATTGTTTGCAGAAGAGGGGAGAGGAGGATGCGTCTCCATTAAATCGTCAAAAATAAGAATGTTCTTGAAAGTGCAGATATTACATTTTCTTTTTAATTTGTTCTACAGGGACCTGAGCCACTATTTTCAATTTAGCTCAATGCAAAAAATACAGAGAAAAAGAAATGGCAGAGACATCTGCTTCTGGATTTAGACAGTGTTATTGAAATCATAGAGATAAACAAATACATTCCAGCTTGAAGCACCACGAAGCTTATTTGTTGCATTGAAAAATGAAGTCTTTTGGTTTAAAATTACATGACTTTTCTAGTGCTACATTCCACAGAAATGCGAGTCCCTGTAAAATTAAACTTACTTCTCTCCAGTTTGTTTTCTGTAGTTGAGATTATTATAGAATTGAGAGAGATATCTCGTCTCTATAGAGGTTTTCTACAACTTTACATTAAAGCAGCCACTTCAAGGTAGAAGAGATCTTTGCAAGATCTCTTTGTCATCTTTTGTTAGATGACATTGAGTCCTTCATGCAGTTTTTTGACTTTTTTTTTTCTTTCTTTCTTTTTTTTTTTTTTTCCCAGTAAAAATCATTGTTTCTCAATTTGGCAGGCCTGCTATATAAGATACTGAATTTTGTGCTGCTATATAAATGTAGCTAGGAAGACTTAAACAAAATTAATACTTCTTTCTCTTTTGTATGTTTTCCCTCAAAATTTTAATGGGGAAATGGACTAGAAAAAAAACCAGAAATGGTGTGACTACCTTTTTAAGATAAATTATTAATAAATGGCTTTAAAGTCCAACAGACCTCCTGAAGCATTTGGAAAGCCTGTTTTCTTTCTGATAGACCTATTTAGCTCTTGAGAGATCAGTGGAGCAAGTGATCTTAACAGTTTTTTCCAAGGGGCTGAGACAAACGTTGTTGTTTTTTGAACTATGATGACATTGAGAACATTAACATCTTATAAATTTCAAAAATGCATTAGATTTACAACTATTTCTTTTGGTTTTTTTGGGTTATGAAAGCATCAAGATGCTACACGACTATTACTAGGAAAACACTGGCTTGAGGAAGTTGCTGTAATGGTATCAAATGAGTCCATATTTCATCCTTTGGTTTAAGTGGTGAGTACTTTTAAATTCTCATCTGTTTTTAAAACCCCACCCAATTTACAAATTTTCCTTCAGTTTTTATATTGTATTCCATTATTGTATGAAAAGGACTAAAAATTTATTATTTTCAATCTTTAATCACTTTGTTACCTTTTCAAGGTATGATCAAATTATCAGTGATTGTTTGATGTCTCTTATAAGGCTTTGGATCACTCTTTGAATAGAAATCCACATATATGGCAATTAGAAAATGTTTCTGAATTCACTTCCAAAGGCTAAGGCAACCTGCTTACAGTTTAAAGTGAGTAGCGATGTGATAAACACCCTTTTTAATAATGGCAAATGCATAATGTAAAGTACAAAAAGAATATACTGTCGGAGGAGTGAATCAGATGGATGAGGGATTTCTAAACAGTTCTATCATTCTGTTCAATATAAGGAGAGTTTCATTTAACTTTAAGAGGAATAAATAGAAAATCTAAGACTGATTTTAAATCCTATGAATGTTGATATGGCTTGAATATCAAATTTTGTTGTAGAGAAAAACCTAATTTAATCTGAACTAGTATAACAATCCTAATATAACTATGACCACAGGAGGAAGGAAGAGATATCAAACTGGAATATTGCTACATGTAAGTCCTTTTTAATGTAGGTGTGAAGAATGATGCCTCACTTACGAAAATTGTAATTGTTTATTAATAAAAATAAAAATTAACAATAGGGGACACCACAAAACCAAGAGTGGTACCAAGTGTGTGGCAATCTGCCAGAAGCACACCCTTCCGGGAGCTGTGCAGCTCTTTTATATCCCCCTAGTGTCAATCAAATAATTTGATATATTTGTCCAATCATATTATAGCCCATCCCTTATCCCACCTCTCCGGGGCAGTCTATCCCTGCTCCACCTCATGAAGGGTGCCCAGTTTGGCAATGGGGTGTGCTTTTACTTTTAACTGATGTCCTGATTGACACTAGAGAAGAACTTTCTAGAACGTTGCTCTCAGCTCCGTCGTCATCTTGGCTCCATTATATTCATGCATTTGATTTGAAAATCAATAGAATCAATAGAAAAATAGGTAAAAACCATATAGCTAACCAGGAATACAACCACAATTGGTAAGTACAGCAAAATATCTTAAATAATATTATGGCAACATATTAACACTAATCATTATCTTAATTAACACCTTATTATCGCTGGCTCTGGGGGCCTGCTCGAAGCCCCTCAGCGTTAATCTGGGAGTGACCCTGGTTTCCCGGGGGCTGCAGCTTGCAGTTTCCCCAGACACAGGGCATTGTCCGGCAGCTCATTAGTGCTGGCTCCTCTGTGATAGAGAGAGCCCCGGGCTGATGGTGCAGGCTCAGGCAGGGACAAAGACCCGAGAAAAGGGCCTTGGAGTGATTTCCAGCTCTTTTATTTCCCGGGAGAAGCAGCAGGGAAGGTAGGAGAGGGTCCGGGGTCCGGGAGAGGCGGCACAGGGATCCGGGAGAGCTGAAGGTTCAGCTACCAAAGGCCAGGTTTTAGGGACAGTGGGGGATTTATGGGGATACAAGCAGGGAAAGTAACCAATGGGGTACAAGGATTAACATATAACCAATAGAGAACCGAACTGTAATGAAATTTCCAGAACATAACCTTATACAGAACATTAGATAATGTAGTAACCAACTAAGGTACAAGGAACGCTGGGGATGAACCAAAAAGTCTCCCTGAGCAGGGAGTATGCCTCAGACTGTGGCAACCTCAGACTGTGCCCACCAGTCTTGAGCCTGTGGGGCTGTGGCTTTTGCCACATACGCTGCCACACCTTATTCTAATTAATAATTAATATTTTAAATATACAAAAGTCAACTTTAATTTTTTGCCATTTATAACAGTAGGCATATGAAAATACATTAAAAATAACTTGTACTAAATGTAATGAAGAGGAAGAAGTAGCTCAAAGCAGAATATTGGGTGGAAAAACAACTGATGTTACTGGCCTTCATCAGTCAGACAGTTGAAGGAAAGATCCTAACACATGTTCAACCATGTACAGAGGAAGCAAGTTGAAACATAGAATCATAGAATCATGAAGGTTGGAAAAGATCTTTGAGATCGAGTCCAACTGTCAACCTAACACCACCACCATGCTCACCAATAAACCATTATCTCTTTTTATTTTGGTTTGTTTATTTTTTGCAGGCTTAGATGTTTCCTTCTTATTGTTCTGAATTTCATTGTTAGCATCTTCTTTATACCTTGAACATAAGGTGACCTTAAGGACCTTCCTAACCCTTGCAAATTTCACTATAGATTCTGGACTTTAACTTTACACTCTGAAGGATTCAGCATAAATATAGCTAAAATCTTCAGAAAATCTAGTACCAGATTTTTGCCCCATCACCAACATTTGTGGGATTTATGGCAAATGTTCATATTTTCACCACTTTACTGACATATATTACTGACCAACAAACGGAAGAAGGATTTTTTGCCTTTAGGTTATGTATTTTCCTCTGATAGAGGCTGACAATGAACTAAATAGCTGTGGATAGTATTCTACATCAATAGAAAAATTGATGAAAAATACACCACAGAAAAATATCACAGTGTTTTCTAAGTAAGAAATGGCTATTTTATTTCTTTTAGCCTCATAAAAATCCATGGAACCTTGTTGACAAGAGTTGAGAAAGAACTTGGATGAAAACATGAACATACTGAGAATATTTAATAATTCTATTAATACCTTTGATAAAGGACTTTAGAAGACCTGTCTTTGTTCCTGAATTTCTAATGGGCTCTTAACTATTTGGTGAAGAAAACTGCAGATCATAAGGGCAAAAAATTTTGTTTAGAATTTAAATAATCTTTGGGGAATAAGCCATCTATTTTTCTGTTTGTGATGTACCCTTTAATGGGCTTTCATAATGGAATATGCTAAACTATACTGGTGAATTGGGAGAATTAAAAAAATAATTTAAATTCTTTGTTTCCTTAAGTATCTTACCTGTTCTTAGGAAGATCAAGGCACTCAGGATTTCTGAGACTTCCAGCCTAATTCTACTGCAGCATCCTCAGTTTTGTTAAGAAAGAAAAGTAGTTGGCAAAAATGAGAATACAAAGCACTAATGCTATTTTTTTTTACCCATGGATTTCATTCAATAAATTTATTTTCCCCAAGCAAGGACCAGGTGTTGAGACCCATTTTATTAGCCCTTTCATGCAAATTCAGGGAATTTGTGACCCTGCTGTACACAACTAGAAAGCTGAGTAATTACATGTTATATAATTATATGTGTAGTTCTTTGGAAATGAACCCAGGCAACAGCTTTCAGCCAGGAGAAAAAACAAAAAACAAACAAACAAAAAAACCCAAAGAAAAAACCCAAAAACCAAAAAACAAACCAAAAAACAAAACACACACACACATACATACACAAAACCCCATTAATATATTGTTCTTTGCTTACATTTTATACATGAATCTACTATACATGAATCTACTATACACGTATCCTTTATCTACTTTTTTTCTGCTTTGTCTATTGTACACAAATATTTAGAAAACAGTTTAAAAAAAAAAAAAAAAAACCAAAAGATTTTCTGCTGACTAGGAGAGAAACATTTTTTCCTATCTCTTCTCCCCCTCCAGCCTTTAACTGGTTATCTCTGTGTTGCAAACCTGTTCCATCTTTTTTGTGTGCTTTACAACCATCTGTTAAAATGTAGAACAATGCTTTTAAATTAAGGTCTGGGAAAGACATGAAATGAAGTTCTGAGGGAGGACAGCATTATCTAAAGAAAAAGACAGAGGAAATGTAGAGAAAAAAGATGTGGGCAGATTGAGCGGTGTTGTCATATAGCTATGCAAGAATAAGTCAATTTTGAAATTCAATCTAGGGGAAGGGATTTTTTCATTTTGGTCCTAAATGGAAATTATTGAAGCAATGGGTCTACTAGACTTATTTCAGGGTTTTCTAGGGGGTTAGGAGATTCAGAAAACTTCATTTATGTACAAAAGTGTCTCCTTCTGTCTCAACATCTACAGGCATGATATGCAAATAGGGACTTGAAGAAGTTGTTCATGTGGATTTTCTTGTGACTTGAAACCTTAGGCTCTCCTTCAAACAAGATGCAGTATTGTTTTGGACCACAAGGACAACTAATAGACTGCACCCAAGAAGTGAGAAGACATTGCTAATCAGATCAGTTCTAAGTATAATATGATGCAAAGAGAATTCAAGGAAACTTTTCTTTGCAAATACTTAGAACAGCCCTCTTTCCCACACAGAAGTGCGTATTGAGTGTGTGTGACCAATAGCATTGTATGACCACTGAATGGATGTTCTTCTTCACAGGTATGAGGTGCCAGAACCAAAGTTTTGAACCCTCACTATTTTGCTTAACATGAAATGCAGAGCAGAACAGACAATCAAGTACTAGGTGACTATGTAGGGACCATATTTCTTTCATAGTTTCTGTAGAAATTTTAGAACGTATTGTAAAAACATTAACAGACTGATCTTATTATCGCACTTCATATTTTTCCTTTACTGTTACTTCACTGACCCAAGGCAAGTCTTCAGAGTTACTATGCTGGGAAAAGGTTAATTGTCTGTTTAAATACTGGATGGAAAGAGAATGTTTAATTCTACTGTTGCATCATTCATTATAAATATTCTGAATCAAGGACTTTTGGAATTTCATTTGTTCAGTGCCTGCCACAATAGCTCCCCTGATTGTGCTCCTGAAGTATTACAAATTGATGAATAAATGAATAAATATCGAACAGAGATGTGAAATCCTTTTTATACACCTAAATGTGCTATATATTATTTTCTATAGAGAAAATTTTTTCCTAATGACAGATGACAATATCTTTAAAATAGGGAGATTCACAATCCTCATGGGCTTGATCCTATTGTGTAATTGCAAATATCATCAAAATATAACAGCAATACATAATTTGTCTATTATAATGGTATTGATGAGTTCTTTTAAAATTGTATCTCATAAACAATTGTTTCATTCATTGATAGAGGAAAAAATATAAGAATGAAAAAGGAACAATTAAACAAAAGCAGGCAAAACAAATTGGAATAAGTGAGAGAAATAATGATTAGTGTATATATTGAGTCCCTCCATTTTTTCTCAATTATGACAGTATGTTATAGGGTTTCGTATTCCTGTGGGGTATTTGCTAAATTAGACGTACTTGAGAATCCAGAACCACATGCAAATGAAGCCTGCTGATGTTGCAGTTTTCAAATGCACTTTTGAATAGTCACACAGCTGCACTGCAGAGCATGCTATTGCTTTGGCAACATGAGCTGGTACAGCATAGGAAATTCGGGATAATTTTCTGAAGCCATTCCAAACTTTCTCATCTACATTCTTAGTCTTTCTACAACTGCTAAGGACCATTCTGGCAGTTCAAAGCTATGGTAAAGTCAACACTTCCATCCTGTTAGGAAGAAGTAAAATTTGAGCCTTCAAAACTAATCTGGCAATTTGAAGAGAATAGGTCTTTTGTAAGGTTTTTGACATTTCTGTTTATTTCTCCATAAGGAGGCTGAGGCAGGAAAGAAATTAAAATACCTAAACAATATCTTAATGACCATGCATATTAGAACTTACTCTGTATCCTATCAGCTGAAAGTATGATAGAAGTGCTGATAGAGAAATGCCTGGATATATTTAAATAATTTTATACACTGAACAGTCAGCATGTCCATGTTTACTTGCATAAACACATACGCTGCTTTGAAATCCAAGGATAAAACTAGGTCCTTGGAAAAGATTGCCTCAGTAGCTTGACTTAACTTGAACTGTATATATGGTTAAAGTAGTCAGAAACCTCTCATAAATTGCTTTTAGGGATTCCCTGCTATGTAGTAGCCCTATATTTCAGCCTACTTACATGCTATGACCCTTTTTTCCTGAGTACAAGAGATTAAATTGCTTTGGGGAGTGAAAGGATGGCACATTTTACTTCACTTATTCCCAGAGATTGCTTGCTAATCACTGTTAGAGAAGAAAATAATTTCTAATTTGCTTGAAGCTGGGTAGGGGTAAACATATACTTGAGTCACAGTTTCTAATTTTCTTACCTTGATTTCTAGTGTGCTCCGAGTGACCAGTGAAAAAAAAGCATTTCTTTATAGCTATTCTTCATCCCATCATGCTCAGACTGGTGTTTCTAAACTTGTGATGGAAGAAAAGAATAAATCCTTTCTCTTTCACTGTCTTAATTCATAGTGTCTAGGCTGCAAACTGAGTATCTCTAGTTCAGAACATTAATAGCATAATGACTTCTTCCTATCTTGTTCATTTAATCCTATAAGAAGAATGTTCTGCTAAAAAGAAAGGCAGGGAGTGGTTGTGTAGAGATTCTAAATGTGTGGTGTAACAGCCTGCCTTCAGCTAAAGGTGTAGCAAACTGCAGCAGAAAAAAGAGCCTTAGTCCTTAGATATGACCCTGAATGGACATCTTTCTGCACCCTATGTGTACCCATTTGATTCATTTATTGTTTTTTGACTTTCTCTTGAGACTTATATTTAAGTTAGTTGTTTTTTACCATATTGGTATTTAATCCTATGAGGGATGGAAAGGAAAACAGTTTATAAGGTTTACAGTGACTTTGAAAACAGAAACAGCTGCCAAGGTCATGTTCAGCCTGTTGACTGAGTTCAGCAGGGATCTTTCAGGTTGACCAGTTTTGCCCCTGTTAAAGGTATCAGTCAATGGAAATCCCAGAAAGAAAATGGGTTAGACATTTCTCCCTTCAAAGACAAAGAAATGTTTATACATGCATATATTTACATCTACTTGTGATATGTATGATAAGGAATATCTGATAAGAAGTCATGCCTACTAAGACTATACATCTTGCGCTTTCATTCCTTGAAGCTGTCATTAAAAGTTAACTTTTAATTCAGCTTTGATCTGAGATGTTTTGTGGTAGAGAGCAGTAAGGTTATTTCTCTAATCCAGAGACAGCACAAAAGAATCTGGAAAAATGCTTTATAAAATGGTCCTGTGAGGGTTCTTTCTGTCTCTTTGCTATCAAATTTGCTCATGGCTTTTAAGGACAAATCATGACAGATCCACACTCCCACACCCACTCCATTCCTACTGTGAGCCTTGAAATTTAATTGAGGTTTTGAAAATACTCGGTGTTCTTTCTGATTGGTCATGAATAATAAAGCACTTGTAATTAGAATGCAAATTATTATTTCATTGATAATGAAAGTACCATGGTGAATCCAGTTTATCCTTGTCTTATTTGGTCCATAGTAAAAAAAAAAAAAAGCTATATGAGGGACAAAAAGAAAGATGAGGTATCTATTAGAAAAATAAAAAAACTGCTCAAGAAATTTTCATTTCTGTATATATTTTGCATGCATGAATAATTACAGGCTATATTTTTCAATCTTCTCTACATAATTAAGGTATGGACTGTAAAGGAAGCAAAAATGAAATATGCAGGCTTGTGGAAAGGGTTTACAAGTTTCTTGTTTAAAGAAGGAAGCCAGTCCAGGCAGAGCTCTTTATTTAGTAGTGCACAATGATTGTGAATGAAAGAACAAGAGCAGGCAGTGGAAAGGGTAGCAGAAAAAGTCTATTTTCAACCTTTTCACTTTTGTGGCTCTTGGATGATTTGCATCTTTGGGATTTCTGTGATCTTCTTGTCATTCCTTCACTCCAGTGGCCAGGACATGACCTAACTCCAGGTACAGAACTGTGATTTAATCATGCTCAGGTCCAGCTGAGATTTTTTTTTACTCTAAAATAAAATTGCCTTCTACAATTTAAAGGAAAGTCATGGAAATAACAACTATCTGCTACTCTGATTGATTGCTTGGTGCTTGGATATATCATAAGCATATTTAAGGAAGAAGAGTCTTTGAAAGTTTAAAACTGCTATGGTTAACCTTGTCAGACCTCTGACAGATCAACTGTACAAAAGTGGTGGCTATTTGTTATGGTTGTGTTTTCTATAAGTCTTTTTCTTACATGATTGTGGGGTTTGCATCCTTGTGTACCTAAACTAGCTTTTCCCTTCTTTACAGAGGAGAAGCAATATTTTTTATAATTTTTTTTTAATATGGAACTCTAAAAGTATAATGGAACTCTAAAAGTATAATATTAATTTACATTTTTAAATTTGTTTAATGAATTCTATGTTATAAAAAATGAAAACATTTTAATACCACACTGATCAGTATGTCATAGCCCTTTATTTTCATTATCTGTTCCTTATGGATTACTGCAGGCTTCCAAAATATTCCACGCAAACTGGGTGTTTGCACAGATTGTAGCAGCTAAAATTCCATGAGACATATAAATGAAGTTTGGTCCAATGAGAACAAAAACATACACTCTTCATTGTATTGATTTCAAACCTAGAGTGTAGTTGAAGGTTAATACAAGAATATTGACTTAAATGTTTCAAATTTTGTTAATACCAAATTTATCAGCCTCATATTTTACAGTCTGGACATGCTTTTCTTTTTCCTTTGACCTACTGTCCAGCTCATAGTTGGACAGCTTTTCTTGATTCAATGTTTTGACAAATCTCAGAACACCTATCGTGAGTGAAGCATTAGTCTTGGACTCGAGCAATTCTGCCCAAAGTCTGTGTAAACTTGGAGAATTAATTAGTATCTCCATTTCGATTGTACATCTACAAAATTAGTTACATGTTTAATTCTATAGATTGTAAATTTAGGTAAGTACCTTCAAGGCTAAAATTTCTACCTAAAAGAATAAGGAAAAAAAATCATTTGCGTAAAAGAGACAGATACTATGAATAAATAAGGCCTTATCATAAAGAAAATTAAACAAACCATTCAAGATTGCCCTTTCCTACCTTAAAGCAGTTGAGATATTCAACAAGGTTTTATCCTTCCATTAAGGATTTTATCCTTCCATTTTATTTGAAAATATTTACAGTTTAAAAGACATTGAAAACTAATGAGGATTAAGCAGCAGCATGAGTAAGTATTCTTTATTATTTTCATGCTCAACCTTGGGATTTTCTTCTTCAGAAAATTAAATAATTTACAGCTTCTCAAAAAAAACAATTTCCTTTCACAACAGTGTTGTGGCTTGTATTTTGCTTTAAAGAACAGATAGAAAAAGATTAAAACTGTAGCCATTTTAACTATGCCTAAAAGCTAAAAACTGAATTGAGGAGATGAAGGAAGACATATCTGTCTATTCACTGTTGAGTTCTGAACAATTTAATGTATTTTTATGCAAGGTAAAAAAATAAATAAAATGCAATCTATTAATTAAAGAGTGAATTTAATTTCAATTTTCAGCAGTGATCCACATGTTCTGAAGCTGGATTATATGCTTTTTCTATGACTTATGGAGCAGCAAAATTTGGAAACTGATTGCTGTTCTCTTTGTCAATGCATGTGTGTTCTGCTCAGAAAGCCAGGTACTTAAGGCAGTAAATAGTAAAACAGCGTAAAACAGTCATGTCCTGCCATTGCGCACCTGAAATATCTGCTGCCTACAACTGTCATATTAACTAGCCTAAGAAGCACACCCCTGTGTTTGCAGACGTCTGGAAAAATGTACATTTTAATTAATTTCTGTCTATGAATGAACTGCAAGCAGTATTGTCCAGCTTTTTAGACCAGAACAAATCCTGCCATCTCTAACATAACCATTAGCTCCTCTTCATTACGCTCCCCAGTCATTTGGATATGTGAATATTTGATTTAACAAGCATACCTTCTTCTATTAAATGACTGGAATGAACATCTCATTGTTACAGTGGCTATGTGTATTTTGGCCACATAATAACATTTGTAGAGTGGGAGAGAATTCAGGTTTCCAGAGAAATTAGAACTAGGGGAAAAAAGTCTAAAACTAAAACCCAGAAAATAATTTCTCTCTCCTGTGATTTGCTCCAGGCTTACCATGTCACTTAGAGCCAGTAACGGTTGGAAGCCTTATCCTGTTGGACAAGATTCAACTTCCATGTCCAAGCATGATGACAAGGTGATTCAGTTACAGTCATATCTCTCTAGGGACTCCAGTCAAGTTACAACTGTTGTGAAGGTCCCCCACTGTGGTAGTTTGAAGGGGGTCTAGCTTTTTGGGTGTGGTAGGGGCCAAAAGATGGTTCCTGTAAAGAGCTGCTAGAAGCTTCCACAGCTGTCCAGCCAGGGCCTATCTCTGATGGATGGGCTGTTAGCCACCGCTGGGCCAATTAGGAAGGAAGGTAATGCCTCTGTGACAGCGTATTTAAGAAGCCAACTCAGTAGTATGCCTGTGCATGCCATTGTAGCTAGAATCATGTAGAATAGATATGTAGTTGTTAGGCAGAGGAAAGGAGTACAGCATATGAAAGAAACAGCAGATATGAACATCAGCGAAGCCGGCCAAGAAGAAGAAGGGAGGAGGTCCTTAAATGATCGGAGCTGAAGATAACTCTGTAGCCTGTGGTAAGGGACTGTACCAAGTGCAGTGGAGCTGAGATCCACCTCACTACGGGGCAGAAGGGAGTGATCTCCTACAAGAGAGGCTGTGTCTGGTGGGATTTGACATGATTAACAAGGCCTTTGCTCCTGGAATCAAGAAGGGAGTCAATTAAGTTAAAAGAAGCCTGGTTTTATTCCTACCCTAAGAAAGAGACCAGCTTGACAGGGGGGAGAGAGCAATGGGGCAGTGGCAGAGTCCAGGCAGGCTGCCTGCCAACTTCTGCAACCTGTCACAGGGCCAGAAGACAGACAAAACCTCTGTGAACAGACAAAAGAGACCAAGAAAACCCAACCTCCCCTGCCAGGTATTTTGGCCAAGGGGCCAACTTCTGCAAACCTGTCACAGGGCCAGAAGAGAGAAAAAATGTGTGTGAGCGGAGAAAAGAGATGGAGAAAACCCAACCTCCCCTTCCATGTATTTTGGCCAAGGAAAGGAATNGTGGGGGGGGGGGGTGGGAAGGAAAGAGAAATAGTGTTTAAAATATGTTTCTCTCTTGCTCCTTTAACTCTGTAATAAATTCACTTAATCATCTTTCAAGGTTTGAGACTGTTTTAGCCTGTTTATAATTAGGGAGTCCTCTTTCAGTATTCTTACCGCAGTTTAGTAACACATTCCTTCCTCCCTGTCCGTCGGTGGAGTGAGGGGGAAGGGGCAAAAGCAGTCTTTCATGGGTCCTTGGCCTTTGGCCGGGGAAAAACTGTGACACCCATGCATTGGCTAAGATAGAAACCACAATCCTTAAATACTCAGTAGAATCAATCATTTATCCGACCTAGTGAGTGTATTATTCTTAGTGAGTTATTCTTAACCATCATTTGCCATGGGCAGAACTTCCTCGAGACTAGGAAAATGAACACATATGCTGAACAGCTTTGAAAAATGCAGTCAACGATCGGATGGGTAGTACTTATCTCACTGCAAGTTCATACTAGATCCACTGCTTTCCTGACATGTATCCCAGTAAAACCAAATACTATATACTATCAGCATATGCTTATTTCATACACAGTTGTGGTCATTAGCATAAATCTTTGGGGTTTTTTTTTTTTGTGAAGGCAAAATTATAACATTGCCATTGAAAAGCTGCAGTGGCATGGGGCATATTTTTAATTTGTATCTGTAGTGAGAAGGAAAAAATAAAATTGGTGCATCCACATAGCCTTGTTTAATTTTAGAATACTTCATGTACACTTATTTTCATTTTCCAAAATTCCTTTACAAAGTAAGATCTTAATTTTAGAATATTTCATGTACACTTATTTTAATTTTCTAAAATTACTTTACAAAGTAAGGCCTTTTGAGTTTGTTAGCAATGCAAACTGATTAAACTGATAGCAACCTTAAAACGTAATGAATAGTCTGCTGTGATATAGAATGATTTATAATACCGCATCTATTGCAAATGTGTTTAAAGATAATTTCAATAAATGAATATTTACAGTATGTAAGAATTTCTGTTTTGCCATTTTTATGCAGACAAACTGGCTTGCAGCTCAATTGTCTGCCTCAATAAGAGTGTTTTTCACTATTTAGAAGCACACCACAAAATAGTTTGTCACAAATTTACTAGATACATCCAGCTTTGAGTAATTGAATAACCTGGTGTTCAAAGCATTCACAGAGACAGTGCCTTTCCTGAATCAAAATGAAAATGATATCTTGCAACTTTCTTGAAAATGAAAATAATATCTTGCAACTTTTGGAAGGAGTAGAGAAAATTTAAGACAGCTTGAATGTACCTCATAAGGGTTTCAGCAATATTTTGAAGAGGATTTGCTAACAAATATTAGAATGAGTTATTATTTATGTGGTCAGGAGGTTACACTGGCAAAACAAAAGTCAGAAATAGCATATCTATACTTCTCCACTTGGAACACACCCCCTCAGTGCAGAGAGATGACAGAAAAGCATTAGTACAGTTCATGGTTTCTCAGCTCTGGAGTCCCCAGAGGCCAAATTCTGTAAGTTAGAATATCTTATTAAGTGTAACAGCCATAATAGTTTAATTTTTTTTCAGAAAATCTTGTGCCCATTACAAATTAAGAAACTGGTCACTCCCCCTCTTTTACATCTCTTGCATACAAAAAGGATTATGGAAGCAAATTACATGTATAAAATTTCAAAAATTCCTCTCTTCCTTCCCCCATGTATGTTGGGAAGACCAGCTGTATATTGAACACAACTGTTAATGCTTTCAGTAGGATAACAAAACATTAGCTCTTGCCAAGACACAGATTTGGAAATAACTAGGTTTCCAAATATTCAATGCTCATCAGGATCATCTCTCAGGAGAGAAGTTGTCTTATTGCTCTCATTTAGTCTCTTCATCTGCACTACTAATAGCAGAGAGCTCTTTGCCTGTTTCTTCTTCCTCTTCCTTTTTCCACTCTCAGTCTTAACATTTGTCAAATTACACTCTAAGGACATGTAATATAGTTACTTATAACATAGCTTTTGGTAGAAGCTCATGCAGCTTTCCAGCATAGGTACAATTAATAACAAATGATAATTATATTTCCATATAAAGTATTACTAAAGTCTGCAAAGTCCTTGTTCAATGGAGTTTCATGAATCAACTTTTTAGCAAAGCTGAGATAAGGCAAAACATGCTTTTAAGAAACTAAAAGGTCTCTCCCGTACTTTGGAATTTCCTTTAGCAATGCACTTTTTATGGCAGAGACTTCCTCTGTGTTATGGTCTCTGCTATTATTGAAATTATCTTCTAGAAATATAGTGAGCAGGCTACCCTTCATGTTTGAAATGTGGTCTATTCGACTGATTTTTGAAATTAAAATTTGCCAATAACACAGCTGGATGAGATAGCCTTGATTTACAGCAACCTCTCAAACAGTAGATATTCAGGATTGTTCTTTGCAAGTAAGTCACAAATAAAAGCTTTGGAAATTCAGGGGACTGTTTACTGAACTCTCACTAGACAAAGAAATTGAAGAGTATGAAAACATGTTAAGCTTGTGGAAATTCTCTCATGAAATGCCTTAATTTGCTAAAACAACATTTAAAAGGCCTAATGAAATTTCAAAATAAATGTGAAAAGGACACTTAAAAAAGGTGATAGAGAAACTGCTCAGGCCAAGTACAAGTGACAACTCTGTATCTGTGCATATGATAGGGAAACAGTGTTTAGTCTGACAGGATAATGTCCAGAAGTTATGAAATCACTGATGGAAAGGCTGTTTATATTTTTATACTCTTAAAATTATTCTCTCTGTTTGTCTAGTTGATCAAGGCTCTTCTTTCTCTACTTCCCTTCACCTATTCCATCCTTTCCTTAGACACTGGTCAAATGACAGCTCAGCATTTTCTGTTGAGATGGAAAATCAGTTGTATGCAATGATGACCAATGCTTTTAAAATTTGTGAATGTTGGTCCACACACACCCATGCTATAGGAAAAAAAATGGAATAGAAAATGTGATGGTTTTTCCCATGAGGAAAAAGGCAAAAGTGAAACCAACTTTCAGCTAAAATATTCATATTATGCTTGACTGAGAATATCAGGCTTTTTCACTTCCATGAAAGGCCCAAATCAAACAGCATGAATTCCAGGAAGGACCTCGACCATCTAGGAGCAGGGTTTAAAGGCAGGTGTGTCTTATGTGATGGGAGGAACAGCAAGACAACCCTCAGGATCCATTATAGGAGCTACAAGTCAGTGACTGTGTTTATATGACATAAGGAACATCATCATTAGGCAACAGTTTTCTACCAAGACTTTGTGATTCTGCAATTTTATTACACTTTCCTCCCCAAACATAGATTACAGCATTTTCCATATTAAAAACATGAATTTATTAATACATATAGTATATATATGCACTAAGTGTATATAAGTGAACAGTAGATAATATCAATATATTATATGATGAAGAGAAAAATGTTCTATTTCCAATCCTCTTGGATATATGTCTTGGAAATTGCAATCAGTAGATATAGATGTTAGTTTTAATGTGAGAATGATGAAATTAGCTTTCTCAGATTGTCATACCTTCTAGAAACTGGATTTGTCCAAGAGCATATACCCATCTAGCATGAGAACCACAAACCCAGTAAAGACTTTTATTTTTTCTTTTATCAGTACTTTTTGGTGGTAAAAATGACACAGTGATCTTAAATTTCTCTTCATCATATAATTCTATGCATTTATCTTGGTGATTTATAAAATTTCTCTTATAGCATTCCCTCTGTGTTCAGTACTGGATTTTACTGCTTTATTGGAGAAAAAAATACTCTTGCAGTTAAGGCACAGAACTGAGAACCAAGTTTAATCAAACGCACAGCTTAAGCATCACTCCCCTACTCTTTTTTTTCATTTCTTGGGAGCAACAACCACAAGTATGATAATAAACCACTGTGTTCCAATTACTTCTTAAATCTATTATTTTGACATTCCAAAGGCACAGTCTGTGATGCCCACAAACATAACTGCTGATATAGCTGTAGACCACTACAGTACTTTTACTTACCCTCTGTTTAAACTAATGGCAAAACAGCAGTTTACTGCAATGAGAAACCTGATATCCTGAATACAGTGGAAAACATTACTGCTCTAAGGCTTTTGGAGACAATACTTATAGATGTCTCTGGTTCAGAGAAATTTATCTGTTTGGTATTGATAAGTTAAGGATGTAGTTAACAATATACCAAAATATTGAAGTCCAACATACTATTAATCACTGAAATGCTGATATGTTTCAGCAGCCAAAGCCTGATATCTGGAAAACATGTTAAAAATTTAAAAACCATTCTTCCTTCACTGCTTTCTGTAAATAAATCCTACTAAAGTGTAATTTTTTTGTATATTTTTCATTCCCATTGTCTAAACATTTGTTTAGTGTTGTCATGAACTGCTAAACAGCTGCCACATTTGATTTTGGACACAGTTCTGTTTCAGTGATGAGTGAAAAGATTCCTGAATGTATATTTTTTTCAGTCATTACCATTAACAAAGAGCTTGGCATTGAGTGCCTGCCTGAGCACTGGAAATTCCTCATTTTGTCTTTAATAGCGTCCTTGCTCTGAAATGTAAAACTTGATAGCAATTATAAAGCAGACCACTACAATAAACAGAGTTAATTTGTAATGTTTTCAATAGTTTTAAGATACTTTTTACAGGAGCTGCTTCCACTCCCCCCATCCCCCCCAAACAGCTGTTTTTAAGTTATCTCTTATCTTTCAGTCTCAAAGGTCAAACTCCAGACCTAGGAGACATCTGGAAGCTACCCCGTTGTTATAGAGAGGAATGGTACTTTCTTGTGCAATGCTTATCCTTCACAATAATGTCATGTATTTGTATTGTTCATATTTAGAAAAATGCCAGGAGTAGTCCTGCAGAGCAGACCTAATAGTATGCACACGGGAAAAGAGAATACCTAGGAAAGTGTATGTGAAAATGTGTACTGTCTCTGAGTAAATAAAGCATATTTATCGCAGCTGCACTAATACTCCAACATAAAACCATTGGATATTTACTTATTCAGCCCTTACTTTAGTTTAGATTACTTTGTTACTGGGAATCTTAAGTAACTAAGAAACAGGTAACTAAAGGAGAGGCTTAAGTCAAAATGTATCTGAAATAGCTTGTAAAAGTAGATGGGTGACCTGTTTTAAAAGACCCCAGCCACATCACAACTGTTTGAGTCTTTTTTAAATGTGTGACCTCTTTACAACCACCTTTATACTTCACTGCAAGTATGATATTGTATGTTTATATAGGGGATTATTAATAACACGATTGCGATGTAATCGAATGCAGGATTCAATAACAACATAGAAGTTAAAATATCATGTGAATATAAAATTCCCTTTCAACCTTGCTCAACCTAATTGAGGGACTTCCCCCTGTTTTGTTTTGTTTTGTTTTGTTTTGTTTTTTTTGTGTGTGTGTGTTTTGTTTTTTTTTTTTTAATAATATAATATTTCAGTAACCACAATCTCAGGGAAAGCAAGGAAGGAGAGTGACAGCAGAGCAGTTTTATTTTGGTAACATTCTTGTTCATGTGGAAGAATATTGCATTACATGCAGTTTGATCCCCAGATAAGACGGCTCCAAGAAACAGAATCAGAGGCCAATTATGAGTTTCCAGTCTTCAATTTAAAATGAAGGATTGTTATAGTTTATTTAGGGTGAGAGCTTTTTAGTAAGTGAGTCGTGCTAGGGGAGTGATGCCCAATTAACTAATTGATCTGATAGAAAGCTGAAGCCTCTCATAAAAGAAAAAGGAAAAAGATCACTTTGGAAAATCATGCCGTTTCCTCTTGTGATCATCCTAATAAGCTTCTGATGAAACTGGTAAGTGAAGTAGGAAGTAGAAGGGAAGGATGTGAGAAATTAAGCATGTGCTCAGTTGGAATGTGTCAAATATTTTAACCCAAGGTGTGTCTGCTTTTTATTTCATCTAAGTGCATTGCAGTTTAATGGAACAGCAATTACATTTGAGTTCCTCTATGAGGACTGCAGCCTTGGTGACAGATTTTTATAAACAATTATTTCAAACTATTTTACAGAAGCTTATTTTATTTTTCATTGTATGTATCCCCAAGGTAGCTATTAAGGAAAAAATCCCTAGAATTGTCAGGTGGCTAAATTATTCATTTTAATTGTTTGGGGGTTTGAAATTTTCCATTTATAAATTCGATTATTAAATTCTACATGACCTATGAATTCTTTCAGAACTATGGCCAATGCAAAGCGTACACATACACACCAGTTTCATCAGCTTAGAAATATGACTGGTGATGGTTAGATAGCCACAGAAACAAAAATATAAATCCAAAAGTTTGTTCAGAAATTAAAATAACAGAAAACAATGAATTGAGAAATCTTACCTGGAAGGAAGCAAGATGATTAAGGTGCTGAGTGCTTTCAGCTGTTGAAGTACAAGTGTTAAGAGTTCTTAATACACCACTGGAAACACAAGATTATGGATGCAAGATTGTGGTGGTTACACTTCACAGCAATAGTATCACTATTCATAGTGTAATGTGATGACTTTGATGACGGAATACTGAAGTTCCTTCCTAGGATTTGTGCTTGAGATTGAGAGCTGAGAAAGAAGAGTAGATTAATATGAAGAAAACACGTGCAGGTCAATGAGCTAGTCATGCTCAGTGTAGTCACTTCAATGTATTTTCATAAACTTCAATGTATTTTACAAAAATAATTTTTCTCCCTTTTGAAATATATCAGTGATTTCAAGTGTTGCAAAAAAAAGTCAAAATGGACATAAAGTCCTACCTTTTGTGTGTGTTGTATCACTTCAAAGTTCAGACACATTCTGTATTAGTTCAAGTGAATCACATTAAATTAACGTGGTCAGCAAGATGTAATTTAAACACTGGTAGACAGCTCGCAACATCAACCTGGAAAATTTTTCTTTGCACCTTCAGTTCAGAAATTCCTTGCAATAAAAATCTGAGCCATAATTTTACACAAGTATGAAAAATTACTTTCCCTTATGTTGAAGCTTACTTTAAATGTATGTGGCAGTTTTGCTTTGGCAGAATCTCTACGGCTGCCACATTTGCTTTCAGTTTTTGTTCTCCAGTGTTAAACTGAAATTATTTTTGTCAGCTTATCAAGGCACGGGTTTTTTTCCTTTAAAATTTTCTTTAGTGCATCTGGAAGACTCTTTTATACTGCTGTAGTTTCAAAGCTTATCTTCTTATATAAATGTTTAAGTATGCATTCATGAACATCCTGAGAATGGTGGTAATTATCACAAACCACATTCTCTTCCTCATTTTCTCACTTTATAAAATGTTTTCCTCTACAGAGAACTCCTGCACAGTATTTTGTGGAATTACCATGGGCTAAGGTGCTACTCACTGAGAGCAAGGGATCAGATTTGATTCTCAAAGTATGTTGTGTATAAAGTACACTAGTATATGTTTGCTTTTTGAATTGGAGATGAAAGAGATACTGAACTTGAATAAGAATAATTTGCTTTGGTATGGAGTTGAAGAATCTTGCTGTATAATGGCTTACTGCATTTGACTCACCTTACATTAAATTGAAAAGATCTCTGTTTATTTCTCTGCCTCTTAGTCTTATCCTTCCACCCAGCTTTGGAAAGTCAACTCAGCATGCTTAACAGCTAATTAGGGGCCTTGATCTGAAATAAGAGAATTGTTTTGGGTCAAGAAGGTGATTAGGAAGAACTGAAAGACACAGTATCCTTTTCTCTCCTGTGCCTTCCCCCACCCTCCCTACCCCCACTGCCTTCTTGGAATGGAAGAAAAATTACTATTTTTGTGATATTTCTAGTATCATCAGCTCCTTCATCACTGTGAAAAACGAGGTTCACTCTCCTGTTAGAATTATAAAACAAATTTAATAAAAGGCAGTAAGGGACAAAGATAACAAAGCAAAAGAAACAGCGCCGGGTGCCTGGCACTCAGACAAGAGCACACCTGCCGCTTAGGAGACGCTCTTTACATACTTTTTCTGTTACATAACTCTAATGCATAGTCATGAACAATTATACATATTAAACTTTTCCCTGAACTAGTTTACATGTTCTAGGAATTGTTTAGCATGTCTCCTCCTTGGATCTGCCTTTTTAGGGCATGCGTTTTTTCTGGCTGTGGCTTTGGTTCGTTATTCTTATCCCCTCCGGTTTGGGTCTTGGTCCATGGTCTCTGCAGACAGCAGTTGCTGATAGATGGTGTGTCAGTAGTAGGGGCCTCCAGCACATGTTAGTTGGATGTTATCCAACTGAGCAGACAGTCCAAATTCCAGAACTATATCAACTATTTTACTACTATGCCTAAGTTTAGTTAATAATAGAAATAAAAAGCAATAGTTATGGTTACAAACAATATATATCTCTAGCAAAGCTACCTTAACATTATAGTATTTTTTTAATATTTGCGAAAAACCAACATTTTAATACGTATTTTTCACAATCACCACACTGACTCCATTATCTTCTGTCATCCTTAATCCATTTTTCTGTTTGTAGATAATTTTGGAAAGGAAACAGCAGCATTTTATTCAGTTTTATTAATTACCTGTGAGCACTAAAAAGGTTTCTCACAGATCTTTACTATTTGCAAATTCATAAATCCCCTAAGACTGCACTAACAACAAAAGTCATAGCTGTCTTACTTTTTCATGGATTAGTTAATACAGCTATTAAAAAAATAAATCAGAAAACAACAACACAAGGTGTTTTAAATACTGGTTTAGGTCACTCGTACATATGCTCTGTAGTAAAATATAATCTTCAGAGCTATAAGAAAACCTCTCAGCTGTTCCTTTCAAACTAGATATCTGCAATTTTCATCTAATTTTTGCATAGATCTACTGAACATTCCCTAAACTTTTGAGTCACAGGTATGAATACAGATAGTCTCTCAAAGCAGAAATCATCAACAAAATGCTAGACTTGCGTAGTAATAGGCACAGTGTATCTGATGACCTGTCTGACTTAACTCCAGCTAGAAGTACGCATTTTTCAGGGTTTAAATGAGAAATCTCCCAGGTTTACTTTAATCCCTTAGCCTAGAACTATTTTATGGGATTAAATTTCACAGTTGCAAAGCTTCTCTAGAATGGAATTACATAAACTGAAATGTATTATCAGAGTGATTAAAATATTTAAGCAAAAAAGAAAAACTCGAAGGTACTGTGCTTCTTCTGCCCACTCTAAACTAATCAGTGTTAAAATTGTTCATCTGTGTGAAGGGAAAAGACTATGTAACTTCGTGAACAAGAAAGAGTTGAAAACATCTTACTTAGGAACAAGAAGGAATTGAAAGCATCTTATCCAGGAGCAAGTATAAGATCTCGTTTTCAGAAAGTTGGGTGTTTTCAAAGTGTGAATTTAGCTACAGTATTTGCAGGCCCTTAGAGTGTGTGGGAAACCTGTACTAATTCTATAGGGCATAGACAGGAGCAGGCAGACCTATCTGGGTCAGTTTTTCCCATGTTGGAAAAGAATGGAATTACGTAGGCTTGCTTTTTTTTTCATTGAGGGATATTGGCCACTTACACAAGACCTAATAAGATATCTGACATGGAACCTTAAATGCTAAGCACAAGCATTGAAATCCTTCTGTGTTTTTAAAAAAATGTTTGATTGTTACGTGCTGAATAATGTTTGTGTTTATTCTTTTCACAAAATGTCTTTTAAATTCATGTTGTTAATGTCTAGAACTGACGTAACCTTAACTTAAATGGCAGAGACGTGTCCATGTCTGAAATAAAACACCATCTTGTAAAAGAATGTACACTAGAGAAACCAATGATTGTAGAAACAAGACTTATGACTTAAAATATTTAATTGTTGGCAATGATAAAAATACAATTTTTTTTGTATCTGAATCTGAAATTCTACATTGAAATGAAGTTTGACCACAGAAAAGAACACAAATCTCCAAGACACCTAATTCTTGTACTTTCTAATAAATTTCGTGCTTATCTTCACACTTCAAATATTAATAAAAAAAAAAACTATGTGGATGTTACTTAGCACTATATTAACACCTAAGAAAATAAAGCTAATACAATACACTTTGCACTGCATAGAAATTCTTCTTCACACAGTGTGAGTACATCCTTGACGATGTATTTGGTAAATTGGTTCTTTCCTCTGAATCTTTAAAGGAACTGCTTCAGAAAGTTTCTATATTTCTTTCAAGAACAAAAATTGCTCAAAGTATAAACATATACTCAATGCATATGTGCATTTTGAGTGCAAAACAAAACACAACATAGATAAAACAGAGAACAATTTTCAGTAAGTGGTTCCACAGTGAATAAGAGTTTAGTCATTCAGGATTTTAAAACTGAATTAGAGCATAGAATAGAGACCCAGTATTTTCATCTGGAAAGGGGAAAAGTAGTATACTGCTTTGCTTCTAAAAGGAAACTGGCTATTTTTTCCAGGTTCAGTCATATATCATTATCATTTATGTTCACTTTCAACTGCTGTTGCTACTAAAACCATTGTCTGAACCTATATTTCAGCTACCTTGAAACCTTGGAAAGATCAAAGTTTTATATTTTTTCAGATAATGGAAAATTATTATCTATGCATAAGGTTATTTAATTATATTTGGATTATATATGAAGCTGTGGTCTGAAAGTCTGTCACACATATATTACAATATATAGTTGGGAATAAAAGAGAAGTCGTCAAACTTAGTACTCAGGGGCCATTAACTTGCACATAATACGCTAAACAAACGAGTACAGGGCAATATCTCTGGTTGCCATTTTCCCTTTCTTCAAGATGATTTCAAGGCTGAGGTAACAGTCAAGTGTTAAACTGTTGCTAGATTTCTATTTTTAAGGCCTAACTGAAAACTTTATTGTTTTAATGTCCGTTTCCTACAAGCATTAGCTCAGGAAGTGATAAAGCTGGTGCAATTACCTATGGCCCTTACAGTGACCAACACCAAGTGATTTCCTGAGTCGTTACAGACAATGGATCAGGAAATAAGCCTCGTGACCAGGAAACTTTAATTATTTTTACAGTTTGTTTTAAGGCTAACAGCCTACAACAATGGATGCAGTAAAATAATTTTCAGTTCATGATTGCAATGCCTACAAGTAGTGACGGACAAGCAGTTAAATATCTGAAGTACCCTTTTTAACTCCAAGTTTCTTGTCTGATATTAGTACTTCTAGTCTCAATTATTTTTCTTCATTCCCACTTACACAAAAAATTCAGTATTTTATTCAAAATGCATCAACACGTTTGAATGTAATACAAAATTCACCACACAGTAATCATATGCAAAGTAATAAACATAAACTTTTATATGCCCCACAAAATGAATTTTCATAACCAATTAGAAATTTTCAAGCAAAACTTATTATTGTTGTTGTCATTCTTTAATTTAAAAAAATTATTTTCTCCTTCAGTTCAGCTTGAAAAATTTGAATAACATCCCCATCAAAACTTAGGAAATCTCCCATTTATTTCAATGTGGCTTGATGACAGTGGGACAGAAATATTAGCCCATGTCTGTTCAAATGATATTTTAGCTATTTCTGTTCACAATAGAAGTGAGGAAAACAGCCCTGGGCGAAAGTTATTAAAACACTTTTACATATTTATGTATAGACATACCACTGTTAGTAGTTAGGATTTACTTTGATGAAATTTTAAAGAAGGAGAAAAACTTTATAAATACATAAAATCTAACTTTTAATTTAAATTAATGAAAATAATTTGCTGAATAGAATGGCAAGAGGAATCCAGTGTAACTCTTTGGTGAAAATGTAAGATATAGGAAGAACTAGTAAAATTTCAAGTCTGAATCAAACAGGACTCAAAGAATAAATTATAACTGGAAACAGACAGCAAATCAGCCATGCAGTAAAATGAATGAACAAAAATAAACTCTATTTCCCTTACATAAGATAAAACGATGAATATTGAGAAATTGTGAAGTTCCCTTGCCTCAGTTTCCCTAGGTTTTGATGATATAGAGTGAGCTTAATCTTGTTTGAAAAATACTTTGAAGTATTTTTGTTGATTGATTCTGTAGAAGTGCAAGAGGTTGTATCTTTTGGACATGTGTTATCTGCACAACGGGATGGAAAACTATTTTTTTGAGCAGACTAGTCTGTGGGGGGTTTTTTGTTTGTGTAATATGGTGCTCAGTCTAACTCAATGTTGCTACTGCCTGACTCACCGCTCTCTGTCAGAGTTTTTGAGATCTGATTGAGAGGAAAATATCTGAAAAGAGAATGTATAAACATCCTGACTATTCTTCTATCTCCCCTCCCTGCCAAACAAAACCAAAAAGATATCAGGAAAAAATTCTTTATTGAGCGAGTCATTGGGCACTGGAATCATCTGCCCAGGGAGGTCGTGGATTTGCCGTCCCTTGGCATATTTAAAAAAAGATTAGATGTGACACTCAGTGCCATGATTTAGTTGATGAGGAGTTGTTAGGCTATAGGTTGGACTTGGTGATCTCAAAGGTCTCTTCCAACCTGGTTTATTCTGTGATTCCATAATATGGTACCATCAGTACAAGAGCTGTATTTTTCCTGGTATTAGACCTCGCAAAATAAAAAAAAAAAAAAAAGAAAAAAAGCCATTTTCTTCACAGTGAACTTAGTCCTCAGATCAATATGTCTTTACTTTGTTTTTTTCCTTTCAGCAAGCAGATGTCTACCTTTACAGCTGGTTGTTTGAATTCTTACTTTTGAAACTTACTTCACACATGGGATTTCTGTAAACATAATAAATTCAATTTTCTTAGAGAAACTATATCTTTATACTATTATAGATATGCACACAATATTATTTTTGTTGAAACCATAATGTGTATAGTTGCATATATTATAGCTTGAAGACAAATAGCCTTGTAAAGAACCAAATTTAGGTCATTAAAATTTAACAAATATATCACATGCTAAATTTACAATCCTTCCTGTATATTTGTGTTAAATATTAATATTTTTAATTTGCTGAGAGCCTTGCGGGCTTGAGAATTTATAAAAAGAGGATGAACATATCTGAAGAGTTTTCAATCTGAAATAAAGATCAAAGAAAACTGAAAGCTCAAGAAGGGACCAACTGTTTCAAAGGGTATGATTCCAGTTGTTGACACTACAGAGAAATGAAGGAAACATTTGAAACAGCAGTGTATGTCTAGCGTTTTCCATGGATAGCATGATAATTAAATATGCTCTCAGAGAAAGAAAGGGCAAGGTATGGCTTAAGAAAATTGTGGGGCAAACATGGAGGACTAGGATAGAATAAGGACTTTACAGAGAAGTAAGACTGTACACAGTAGAAAAGACTATTTCATCTCACTTTCCCTGTGGTGGACAAGAAGTTTAAATTAAAATGAATATGAAGTCATAGCAAGGAATTTCCTGTAGTAACCAGAAATACAACAAATAATAACATAAGCAGTAGAATCATTGAAGTGTGGTGTCTTGTGTTTGGAATTAATTGGTATCTGATATAGCACAAGCTCCACTTGAAGTTTAACCATGCTTCCACCAGCATTCCAGGTGATGTTTCCAAGTTTAAACTCTGTACTATTTCATTAAGATTCAGCTAATCACAAAGCAAATCAAGGTGGTCTCTCTTAAACATTTGTTTTTTTCATTTTGACAATAATTTCTGTGAAATAAATACTTGAAGCATCTCTGTCTCTGTCAAAGTAGTCCATTTGGACTATAGACTTAAATTGTCATATAGAAGTGAGAGTTGACAGGCAGATACAGAAAAAGAGAAGGGAACAAACTGTGATCTCATTTCCTCCAGAGAACAGACCAGAAATGACAAAAGCTTTTATAAACACTATCTGAGCTTGTCTGAACCCAAAGAAAGGTTCAGATCAAAATCTAGGCAAAGCTCATGGCTGGATTGTATTTATTTTGAATTACTACACTCATTTTCAATATTGTTTTGAAACAAAAATTACTATGAGAAAACCCATGTAGTAATTCCCATGGCTAGACTTCCCAGGGGTTAAAGTTTCCACAATCTTGAGCAAAACATTCAAATGTTCAGTACTGCTGTCAGCACAATACATCAGTTTAAGGCAATGTCAGTGGCACTTGTTTATTTCATGTATTATATTTATTTTTTTCCTGGATTTCAAGTGGCTTCTGATCAGCTTTCTTATCCTTTGAAAACATCTGTACATAATTGTTTCAAATGAACAGAAACTTACTGCAATATCTATTCAGCTGTCAGACAATCAAGGTCATACAAGGTGCAAAAATGCTTATCTATATGAGAACAGGCTGAAATCACCCCTTACACAACCCCAGTGACTCCAATTACAACTTTGTTTTCAGTGGGGAAAATACTTGGAACTTGTAGTGGATTATTCAGTCATCCTTTCCAGGACCCTTGGCTATTGTGCAGACAGGAATGCATGATTTAGAAGAGACACAGGAGAGCTGTGACTCCTTAGCTTGGAGGCTTATGCATTTTTCAGGGGGGTTGGTACTTCTCTGTGGTCCAAGGACTGAATCCAATTGTATCCATCATCTTTACTGAAAATTGTATAATCAGTTCTCAGATCACAAATCAGAACAAGAGACT
>VZRZ01008718.1:1014199-1192694 GCA_013398175.1 Climacteris rufus | reverse complement strand
AACCTTCCCTTCCCAAACCTTCCCAAACCTTCCCTTCCCAAACCTTCCCAAACCTTCCCTAACCTTCCCTTCCCAAACCTTCCCAAACCTTCCCTTCCCAAACCTTCCCAAACCTTCCCAAACCTTCCCTTCCCAAACCTTCCCAAACCTTCCCTTCCCAAACCTTCCCTTCCCAAACCTTCCCAAATCTTCCCAAACCTTCCCTTCCCTCCCCCTCCCCCTTCCCTCTTCGCCTCCCCCTAAAAGTCTTACAAACTAATTCAGAGTTCTGCTCAAATCTACAGGATATACTATGTCTTCTATAGCATAAACATTGCAACCTTTGGTAGCTTCTAACACAGAATTTAGCTTACAAGTGGATTTTAGCATCTAAATTGATTTGCCGTGTTCTAAAATTGTACTTGAAGCAAATATTTCTGTTTTCTCTCCAATTCAGGAATATAAAGAGAATTGTATACCAATAAAGATCAATATACATGTTAGGCAACAGGTAAACCCATATTACAGGACACATATTCTGAGATGTCTTTGCAATTCTAACTCCTCAGCTCTCCCCACTGCAGGAGTATCCTACATCTCCCTCGAGAATACATTGAGAATTACCTTTGAGAGCAGTACAGATACACAGGACAACATGGACCCAATTTAATATGTACTTGGAACCTGAACAGGGTGTGAACCTGAAACTTGGAGCTGGTGTTTGTCACACAAACTTTAAAATCCTCAGTTTAGATTCAGCTGAATTACTAAAACAAATGGAAAATTCCTTTTTTAACTAGTGGCAGCAAATTAGGAATTAAGACAGTTTGGAATCAAGACCCAAAAGCAGGAAGGTAAAAGGCATGTAAAGGTATGGAGACTAGTTCAGATCACATTAGATTATATTTTAAAGGTGTTTGAAATGAAAGTATTAGCTAAAGATTTGAATATATATTTCAATCCTAGATAATATGGAAATTTGAAGTTTGCTTGTTGCATATGTGCAACATCTTCCTGTAATAAAAAGGGAGTATATCACTAAATTTATTACAATTAATCTAGTTAGATTATGTGTTCACATCTATAGCCATTTCAACATGCATAATTGCATGTGAAAAATCTGTATGGAGCAAATGAGCCAAAATAGAGGAATAAGTAAAAAATTAAGAAAGCTCCTCACATAATGTGATAGAATTTAATTTGTGAATTTTAAGCAACACAAATGGAGAGGCCAAATTATTAATCTTTTTTTTTTTTCCCTTTACAATTTTTCTGGTGACCTATCCTTAACAATCTTGAGCCACCTATTTATAGAAAATGAATATGAAAATTCAGACATGATTAGGAGGTAATAGACTTGTTCCTGTCAGAAAAGTACTTAAGAAAAACCTGAAACCCAAACAGTGACAAAAACTAACCACAAGATACAAATATCCATGAATAATAGCATGCAATCTTAATTCTGTTTAGATCTTCCAACTGACTTGCATGGCCTTAAGCCATAAAAAATAAAATACATCATACATACCAAAAAGATAACTCAAATTTTATTTTCAGCTTGCTTGAGAGAACAGCAGTTCTCTCAGCAGTGAGAGTTTAGAAACTCATACATGGATTAAAAGAAGTTATCTTGGAACAATTTAGGAGTCTTTTTTTGTACTGGAAATCTTTCCAAATCTCTTTACTCTTTTAAATTCAGACTCCTATTATTCAATTTTTCACACAAAATGCCTGTTCTCAGACATGCAGCCCATTTTTTATATGACTTCCTGGTCATTTACATAGTTTTGCAATTGCAGATTTAATTCAGAGTCCCCCAAACTGTTCCTATTAAACTTATTTTTTAAGTACTCGATTATTTGCCAGCATGCTTACTTTACTACTTATACACATTGTTTATGCAGCTTTTTAGTCTCAATACTATTAACGAGGGCCTAATTCTCTGCAAGCTGCATGTGTCATTCTGAATTTTGTTAACGCACCCCTTAAAAAGAAATGGCATCAAAACCAGTAGCCAAATCAAAAGGAGATTCAACCACAGATAAAATAAATTGTTTAAGATCTCACTTACTTCCCTTCTGAATTATGCAAAACCTTGCATTCATCTGGTCAATTTTCAAGCCATTCATTCCTTCTGTTTTTTTTTCTCCAGATTAAACATCCCTTTAGTAGCTGGTATTTCAATAAATAAGTAGCCCTGAGGTAGTTCTAGAAGACAATACAATCACATCTCAGTCTTCTTTTAGATAAGCTAAATGAAATCCTAAAGTCTCTCACTTCCAAACAATTTTTAAAGATCTCGGAGAAGGTAGTTGCTTACTACACTTTAGACAATCTTTAGATTCAATCCCAAATATGCCAAAATATCTGTGAGAGTTACCCATTAAATGCAGACTTGTGGTGAAGCTCCACAATTAAGCTTCAGACACACAGATGGGAGTTTCATTACAGAAGAATCACCTCGTTCTAGTCATAATTATTATGGAAACTCCAAATGATGTGGCAGATTGAGCAAATGTGTATTCCTATCTTATACCCTGCATGTACTCCTCATCTTGTTTGCATGAGACTAAGGTAAAACACACTGCAAAGTTTATTTCCCTCTTCTAAGCAGTTTTCTCACCACCGCTTCTTTACTTTATACACTTTTCCTCCTTATAACAGCTTCAGATACCCAATCTCATTTAAGGCCTTCTGCTCTTCCAAAGGAAGAAACATCTCTAAGCCCAGCACGCATTAAATTCCAACCCCTTGGCTTGAATTCATAAAGAATCTAAGGACCCATCAGAGCTGCCAGAAATAGATTTAGATATATTCAGAAAATGGATAAAGGGAGAAGATATAAAGAGAAGTGTTGTTCTTGGTTAAGATTTTATACATTCAGCATTCATGGTAGTCCAATACAGTAAAATATGTGACTATGATCTGTTTTTCATAGGTTACTGTACTTTTCATGAGAATTTAGTGATCCAATTTGAAAAGAGCACAGGATAAAAACCTTACAAAAAATTCAAACTTCCCTGAGTCATTTTGTGAGATTTATTATTATTTTACAATAAAAGTCTCAGCTCTGCATGACTTTCAAATACAGGACAGCAGTGCAATGAAAGGGGAAAACAGCTATCAGAATCAGGCAGCAGTGGCTGCAATAGTACAAACTCTTCCATTGTCATAAGGCAAGATCCATCATTTAAAGGAGCTCAAAACCTAACTTTGGTCTATTTTAAACCTACCTGGTCTGCCCTTACTGCATAGAGAGCCAGTAACAGATAACTGTGTGTAGAAATCACGGGCAGAAATGGGAGTCTTCCTTTTCTTTTAGGTCTGAGAAGAGTTACTAAAAAAGTTATTTTGCTGAAGAGAAGAGAACTGTGTGGGTGTTTGCATATTGATCAGGAAAAGAAAAGATGTGATAAAAGTCATGGGAATTTATGTGAAATCTTGTGCAGGGGAAAAGATATTCCACATCTAAAATGAAATTGTGAGATAGTTAAATCTCTTACTAAACTCACCAAGATGATTTTCTTTTTTTTTAGCTTTAAAGGTTTTGTGGTTAAACTGAATAACTGAACGCAAGAAAAAATAAGTCACAGCTTCACGTTTCCATTGTATTCTGGTTTTCACCTTAATGCACTTTTTGCATGTAAGCAGAGTTTCTCTTTGTCATGGTTGTCCACTTACTGACACTGAAAATAATTTTTAAAATAACATAGAAAGAAATAATTTACAAACAATTTTGCTCTATGCAGCCATTGAATAGGGATATATCTGATTTCCTTGAAAGACTTTTTTCCAGAGTAACCTAAGACAACAACTGTTCTGTTAAGATATATCTTAAATTACTTAGGGAAACATATGGTGTGCCCTCCTATGGAGGCTATATTTTGGCTATAGCTTTCTGATCTAGGTTTTGGCATGAAATATCTACCCAAGGACATACAAGGTCTTTACATGGAATATAACTTGTAATATGTTATCAATAATGGTTTACAGCTGTGGATTATTAGATATTAGGTTTATCAGGGTTGAGGTTTTTACAATTTGGAGAAATGTTTTTCTTATGTAAAACTCAAAGTAGTATAACATCTGTGTTGGGGAAAGGATATATTTTTCTGAGTCAGTGTTGGTGGGAAATGAAGTACATAGGTGAGGTAAGAGGAAGTGGAGAGAACCCAAGGTGTTCTAAAAAATATTCTCACTTCATATATTATACCCTTTTATTGTGAGCATGTTTACTTGTCTTTCCATACATTTGTAAGCTGGTTGCAATGGCTTTGTCTAGTAAAACTGCTGCAATTGGGGAGGCATATGTACAAGCACGTTAGAGATGTTCATTAATACCTCATTTGTTACAAAAATGACAGTGTTATATTTCCAATTTACAATATTATATTGTCCAGCCATTTATTTCTTTAAAGGAAATCCCAACCCCTGTATATTTTTCCTGTTATGCTACAGCAACTAAATATCATAAGTGATTTGGTTTTTTTTCTAGTTGACGTGGTGGTGATCAGTCAAAGGTTAAACTCGATGATCTTAGACGTCTTTTCCAGCCTGAATGATTCTCATATCCTGTGATAAGCAGCTTTCCTCCCCATTCGTTATTAAGGTGCATGTGGCAGCAAATATAATTTTCTGCTCAATTCCAATTAGCCAGAGCGAGACCATAACTCCTGCTGATTGCTGTAGCAAGTATCTATGAACTGGAATACGTGCTAGAGTCAATATTGCGTGCTTCTATGCTGATTTGTCAATGCCTCACTATGCAGTTTGATTAAACCCCCCACATTTTCAATGCATCTATCAGAAAAGGGTATGGTTATACATGCACATTCAACAATGGGGTTGAGCATTTTGTAAACTAACATCAATCTTAACAAAATCTTTATAGTGGAATTAATGCAGATGCTAAAATGTTTCTGTTAGGTGCTCCTTGATTTATTGAGCAACAACTTTGAATCATGACAGAGGCTGCACCCATAGCCAGACCATACTTTCAGCAGTGCTTTTAAGGCAGCCATGCCAAGAGCATTTGGGAAATTAGAGAGAGCAGAAGCAAGAGCTCTAGATTTCACTTCGAAGTATTAACCTGATATTTTCATTACTTTCTTGACATGAGAAGGAGCTAAACTTGCCTTTTCTAGAAAGACAGAAAACAAAGTCTCGAGTGTTAGAGACAGTCAAATATTTGGAGCTAAACAGTTTTAACTATGAGGTGATAACATCTGCTTACAAGAACATTTGGATGCTCCTGTTTAATGCTTCAGTGCTATCTTAGTTTGTCAGTGCTTGTGTATTGTGCCCATTAACCCTTCTCAGAATAAACAAAAAACATTGCCATCTGACTGGATTAAAAGGGAAATTTATATCTTCTGCTGCTCAGATGGTGTATAAGCATATAATTATACACACATACACACCTACACATATCTATTATATTTTTGCTTTTAACATTTGTTTGCCATCTTTACTTAAATTTGTGTGCAGTTTACTACAGTTTACCTAGAGATAACAGTCTGTTGAGACATCTCATACACTGAAATTGCTATTGTGCTTATATACTTTGCAGTTCTGTAACGCAATAATGCATCCCTTAAATCTCTTCAGCATTCCACCTTGGGGCTTAATCCACTTGAATTGCATGCAGACCACTAATTGACATTGTCTGGTTTCATGACTCTGGTCAAATGTTTTACAATAATTGCAGCAAACAAGATAAACTTGCTGCATAAGCATAATTTGTGTCAATGTCACGAAGATGGGCTGTTGTCTTTTAGAGTCTTCTAGGACAACAGTGACAGATATTTTTTTTCAGTAGCTGTTTTTCACTTGCAGCCGACCATCCTTCAGTGGTGTTAAAACACTTTGACCCTGCTTGATTTTGTTTTCTTCAGTGTACTGTAACCAATGATGTTTCTACACTCATTTAGCATATGCAAATAAAAATGCATGTCTGAAAGTTGTTTGTAGTGACTGCTATGTGGATAATTTCTGCACTTAATTGCTATGTTTACCCCTGGCGGTCAGATCAGAGTTGCTTAACAGCGGGCACTGAACAAGATTCTGTCACATGGTAGTTTCTTAAACGATAGCTTTAAGTATTGTGGTTTAAATAGAATAAGTTTAAAGTTTGAAAAAGGCAGTTTGATAACTGAAACAATTTAATCAGGTTGTGGGAGAAGGACTACATACTTCCTTCCACTACCTCAAACTGAATGCCAAAGCATTTTCTTTAGGTTTAAGGGCAGAAATCCAACTGAGGTGATGAGTTCTTCACCAACTTTGTGAGACTTTTCTCAACAGATGGAAAGGACAGTGAAACAGATCCATGTTTAGCTTGAAGATCTACTGAAATGTGTTGCATAACTGTCTTCTCTTTCTGTGAGTTCTTTTAGTATTTTGACTTTAAAGTTAATAGCAAAAATATTTCAAAGATTCCCAGAAATGAGAATTCTGAAAGGGTTTGTACAGATATACTTCGTTAGACATTTCATCAGTAATTCATTATCCAGCTGATTGTCCTGAGATTAATCAGAAAAAAAAATGTTAAAGAGTATTTCAGTAGTAAAATCTGCTTTAATCAGGGGTGAATGCATTAGTCTTATAAAAATATTCTGGTTTACAATTGTCTTTTCTGTCCATAATAAAGTTAAACACATGCACTATAGAGGATTTAACAAATCCTGCTGTCAGTTAGTTTATTTTGACTATACTACTACTAATAGAATGTCCTTTCCATAGATAAACTTGCTTATTTTCATAGAAGTTGTGCATTGAACTAATTAAGTTCTGCAGTCTAAAGTGTTGCAGTTCTTATAAGGTAGTTCAGGCCTATCTTGTAATGTACTTGGACAAAAGTTGTAGCAGAATAAATGCATATTTACTAAGATTATCGCTTCAAATTACTGGTGAAAATAAATGCTCTCTCTGGCCTTGGGTGGGTACATTGCGGGCAGCCTGTCTCTGTCCACTCAAACTTGCTATTGTGGAGCATGTGCAGTGGAAACAACAGTAAGAACATCAACCAGCTCCGAAGTAATCATGCATTTCAGCAGCTGTTTTCCTGCTTTTTTCATGCAGTGTTTAACTCTTCCTTAACTGGAATTTAGAAGTCTGAAGGGACTGGAACATAACTAACCAGAGTTTATTAGAAAAACTCATGCTAATGCAAGGCTTTATTTCCTATCAAGATTTTGTATCAAGTAAACTATAGCAGAAAAAAAATTGCATAATGGCTCAAGTAAAAATTGCATAATTATATAAGTATCCAATGTAGTGCAGTTGCCTTAAAGGATGAGTTTCTCCTCTCAGACATTTAGCCTATAAGCATTATTACAAAGGATGAAATAACTGCCCCTCCATAGTAAAGCTACAGTCAATTGCAGAATATCTCCTCATCATGGCCTGATACATTAGAAATTGTTTCTGGGTGCTTTCTGATAGCTTTATGGAAATCAAAGATAGATACATATTATGGAACACTATACAAGTAGTTTGTCTAATTACTGTAGCAGTAAGATAAACCAAAAAGGGAAAAATAAACAAGAAGTTTTACTGTAACTGGAAGGAGTACAAAACAGGTATTTAATAGATGAAAGGCAGCTATACTTTTCCCTGTTAATCTGCTTCCTTCAGTCTACTGTTCTTCCCTCAACACACTCCTAGGCTGATGCTTCTTTTCAGTAACATTATACAGAAAGACGAAAATTATTGGCCTAACACATGAATCTGCCCCAATATGCACACAATTATGGATAGAGAATGTTAAGATAACTGAACGAAGGCAAAACTACCATGTGAGGTAGTGCAAAGTCTTCTTGAAGTCTACAGATGAAACGAGAGGAACTGGCTTAGGACCACCCAACCAGAACGATTTAGGCACTAAGCCATGTTGATATGGTTAGAAATAAAGGAGTAAGGGCATGAAATTTGTCACAGAAGAGAAAGCAAATAAAGATTCAGACCCTTCCTGCCAATATCAAATATATGGGATGCACAATCATCATAACGCTTGCATATGGCTATTACAAGTGGTTTTCTTGGAGCTCCACAGCTTCTCAGCTCTGTGGTCACACAGATCATTTTCCTTTCAAATCAGGCTTGTATCTGCCCTAACTGTTCTATGTTCACTTCAACATTGTAATTGATTTCTGTCTTTTTCTTCACTGTCTCACAATCCCTTTTCTTAAGGAAACAATACATTTCAGAGAAAAAGGTTGCAGGATCACTGAAGTCTATCAAACAGGAACAAGCTTAGGCTAATTCTTATTCTTAGTAATATTAATGGAGCAAATAAGTGAACACCCCGGATTGCATCACTTAGTGAGCCCCTAAAAGAACAGGGCAGAGGGAGGTTGTAGATGGTGTTACTGCTTCTTTCCTTTTTTTCAGATCTGCACAATAGATAGCCCTATTAAGACTTGGGTTTTGTGTGGGCTTGGTATTGTGTTCTCTTTTTATGTTTGTGTTTTAAAGACAAATCTTGGACAAGCCATACTCTAGGGATCTACGTCTTTTTGAACTGCACAAGTGAAGCCAGATAGCTTTCTATGTGGATGTTACCTATTTAAGAACTGGGATTTAAAAGTTATAACTCTTTTCCATGTCTTATGTTTCCAATGTTACAGATACTATTTGCAAGATGATATGTGGGAATATTACCCTTATTTGCCCTAGGTCCTTGCCATAAATGTTTTACAAACTAAAACCAGGCATACTCAGTCACCAGAAAAAGTTTGACAAAAGAAAGAAGTACAAACAAGATTTAACCATATCTTGCTAGTTCCCATAGATAACAAACTGACCTGTATGACTTTGAAGTGTTAAGTTAGCTAAGAAACTGTTATCTGTACCTTGTTCTAAACTCCAGTATTTTTATTTTAAATCTAGTTTCACACCTCATCTTTCTGCCACTGACCCATTAGCAACATAACTTTTGTCTGGAGTACTACAATACTGTCAATGCTTCTCAATTTATCATTCAAGAGAAAAACAAGAACAACAGACACAGTCACACAGTGCACAAACAGATTTAGAACTGCTTTTGCTTTCCAAGAGTAAGCTTGGCCTACTTCTCATCTGAGGCACTCAGCTGCTGATCAGCTTCGTGATTTATGTTTCAGTCAGTAAATGCACCTTAGAGCAAGTTAGTTGCACTAATTTAATCATAATAAAATGAAGGCAGCCACAAACATGTATTTTTTTTGCCTCTTAACTGGACAACAAAGGAATATGTTTCCTATTACCTCAACAGTACAATTTGCACATTAGGATAGTTAGAGGTTTCCTTACAATCTTCCATAATCTCTTAAAAGGAATGTATTCCTTCTAAAGCAAAGGAAATACTGAGTTTTTTGGTTTTTAATTATTAATTTTTTAATGTAATTCAAAATAGAAGTGCTCCCACATAGTAAAATAAAAGAAGTATAATCAATACCACTTGCAGGTTACTTCAGTAGAGTTCAATTTAACACAGAAAGGTACGTTTCAAAGTGGAATTAAAGTCTGTGTGGAGAAAAAAGCCTTTTTTGCCTTAAAAATCTTAGAGATTTGAAGTGCCAGAACAAACTTATGCTTGTATATCCAAGGAGTTTGTGAGTGTACCTCATTTTCACATCATTGATGTTCTGGAGAGGGCTTGGTTTAATTGGAGCATGGCAAAGCATCACAAGTGGCAGAGCAGGTTGCTCTGCAAGGGAGGGCAGCCCAGGAATTAATAAGCAGCAGAAGCATGAACACACAGGGTGCAGTCTCACTATATGTGAACAAGATGAGCAGAACAGGTCCAGTCACAACAGCAAGGTGCAGTCACTCCATGAGCACCAGGCAGCAAAGCAAAGCACAGCACAGCGACAACACAGCTCAGGCAAGGAAAAAGCCTGAACTCAAATACAGATCGTGGGTCAATAGACAACTTATGTGTGGGTGAGGACTCAAGGTGGGGCTAGGCAGGGCAGTTAGAGCCTGCTGTGTATGAAACTTTTTGACAAGTACATGAATAAGACATATAAGCAGTTAGAAAATATATTTAAAGCATTGTTGTACAGCTGACCCTGCTCCACTCTTTTTGAGTGGAAGAATGTAAAGAAAAACAGATATAGGTTTCCGTAGCTACAATCTATCAGATAAACAGACAACCCATCTACATAGTTATTATGTAGGGTTTTTTACAGATTTTATTAAACTGAATTCACAATGCCATATGCATCAAAGTATTTTACAGATCATCAGCAACACAAGATTAGTAAGTTACACCTGTGTTTAGAAAGACACCATATAAATTAAATTCTTGCCCAAATACAGACATGTTCTAATCCAATTTCTTAAATGTCAAAATTGTGTGACTTATATGTCCACAGAGAATATATTTGCCAAATATTGATCTATCAATACTCCTTGCATACATCTGGTCATTCCATAAAACACTATTACAGTAGCAAATATCCAAAGCCCAAACAAATCAATAAATTTAATACAATAACAAATAGAAAGTGTATGTATGTACATACACACAACTCAGTAAAGTTATTGTACAGGACTCCTTTTTTGTTTTGTTTTGTCTTGTTTTTTTTTAATACCATGTGCAACAATCTAATGCTTGCAGGATTTATACTAATTATTTTGGGGGTTTTATTGATGAAGTTTGCAAAACCTTGTTAATTCAATTACATCCTTCACACTTAGCAATTGCTAGTTCAGTCTGGCCAATGTCCCCATGCAGTGTTCAAAACATCTATTAATTTTCATGAGAATCTGGTAGTGGAACTATGCAGGGGTCTTAGATTCACTGTTTTGCTCTAGCACATTAAACTTTGGTGATTTACTTTAATAATCTGTTACCATTTCTATTCTACCAAGTTCTATTGGTAGAACTTTCATCTTCCAAATAGTACCCATGTAATATTGTAGGATTTTTGGGCTGGAAGGTGCTTTGGACATAAGGAGCTGGTACCCTGACATCAAGATGTAGCTACCGGGTCAAGTTATTCAGTCATTTCATTAAATCAGGGTGCATCATCCAAGTCTAAGAAAACAAAACAACCCAAAATACATGACCACTATAACCTGTGATCTCTAACTGTCAATTCATTTGACTAGCTTTGGAAACACCAAACATCAAGTATGTGATACAAAAAAAATTAATTATCAGCAAATAAAATAATCTGTCCACATTGAGAACAATGATTATTGCCCAATACGGTCTAGAGCATATTTCCTGCTCAACGACTACAGCATTGCTGATTCTGTATAGCAGGCAATTGAAAATATTCACCTAAGTAAATTCATTGATCATAACTTATGAAATGTGGCAGTGTATGTGGCAAGTCACAGCCCCACAGGCTTAAGACTGGTGGACTCTGCCCCTGTCTGAGCCACACTCCATTGTCAGGGTGAGCTTTCTGGCTCCCCCCCAGTGTTGTTTACATGTTTCAGTTTATTGGTTAATTAAGGCATTACCTCTTGTTCTATGTAAAGTTATGTTCTAGAAGCTTCATGGCTGTTCAGTTTCCCATTGGTTCCATGTAAATCCCTGTACCCCAATTGGTTGCTCTCCCCTGCTTGTATCCCAATAAATCCCCTGTTTTCCCCATGCTCGCTGCCTGGTCCCTGAAGCCTTCAGCTCTTCCCGATCCTCGTGCGACCTCTCCCGGACCCTGGACCCCCCCCCGCCGCGCTGCCTCTCCCGGACCCCGGGCTCTCTCCTGCCTTCCCTGCTGCCTCTCCCCCGGGAAATAAAAGATCTGGAAATCATACCAGAGCCATTCTCTCGGGTCTTTGTCCCTGCCTGCACCCATAACATCAGCCCAGAGCTTGCTCTCCCCAGAGGAGCCAGCACCAAACGAAGCTGCTGGAGGATGCCCTGCTTCTGGGGAAGCTGCGAGCCGCAGCCCCTGGGAAACCAGGGTCACTGCCAGACTAACACTGAGTGGCCTTGAGCAGCCACCCGGGAACAGCGTAAATGAAGAACCTCTGTGATACAAAATCTGGATTTTTTCCCCCCCTAGTCTAGAACATGTGTGTGCCGCGGGTAAAAATCGTGAGTAGCAGGAAGCCTTTGGTGGCGATCGCGTGACCTGAGAAAAGCGATTCAAGCCTTGCCCAGTCCCCCTGGGGGGATCGCTGCTGCTTAATTCTTCCCTGCTGGTGTTTGCAGAAATTCACACACGCGGTTTAATTGAGGCAGTAAAAGTGAAGAGATGAGGAAGGGTTCTTTTCTGCTGGAGTCCAGATGATTTTATTACTGAAGTTGCACACAGGGAGTGGATGAAAGACAAGGAGGGCTGGCAGGGGTGTCTATTATCTCAGGGAAGTGAGGGGAAGGCAGTCGGGACAGAGCCAATGGCTGTGGAGGATTGGAATGACTGACAGGGGCACTGGCCAGTCCTGCAGCTGTCCGCACCTAGCAGAGCAACCAATGGACTGCCCTTTCCGGCAAGCACCGCCCCCTCGCTGAGGTAGCTCTGGAGAGGCAGTCACAGCACCAAAAATGCTGTCCAAAAATATTAGTTCACTCCTTGAATATTAATTATAGCTATGCTGTAGTTAGCACTATACTGCTTATACTGTACTGTGTGTCATAAACAAGTGGAAAGGCCTGCAATCCTTTACTTTAGTTAAGACAGCCCTCACTATACCCTGGCAGTTAATAAATACCATATTTCAGACCTTTACTTTTTTTCAATAGGCAGATGTGTGACAGCAGAAATAACTGAATTTTTTAAAAAATGATCATATGATAAACACTGAGGCTGCAGCGTTGTGTAGAGAGAACCTTAGAAGACAAGGGTCTGTCACCTGAAATGACTCTGAAGTTCACAATTCTACCTTACTAGCTCCCTTCCACTTTATTTGGACTGCTATATTTTTTATAGTTGTCAGAGATTTGGAGCCCTGAACCTGACACTTGCACAACATAAGTAAAATTCCACAGTTTTGATATTTAAAAAAAAAATATAAAGAAATGCTAAAACCATAGTTTGTGGGCTTGAATATGTCACAATCAAATATTAAGACAAATTATTTACAAAAATATCAATATGTGAATTCCAGAAACAAAATGTTTTTTAAAATGGGAACAAATGCAACAAATAGTTATGATGACAGTGGTAAAAATTATAGCTAAAATTTGTGGGTTTAGGAACTACTAACATTGGAGTAAGAAATAGGTACTCTCAAAGGTTTTCTTTGAAATCCTTGTCACTTTCACAAGATGAAACATAATAAAAAGGAATAAACCGACAAAAATAATAGTAACAGTATCTAAGCCTTAACATAACAATACTTTTCTCTGAGCTTCATGCTTTAGCTCATTTTCTTCCTTACTCCTTCTGTGTTTAGGCTGTGCTGTTCTATTTTTGCTTTGCTTACAGACATACAGCAACCCAAGGCATGGGCCCATGAATTTGCTCTATCTGACGTTTAGGAAACTGCTTTAAACCTTGTATTTCAAGTGCTGCTTAAGGCTTGTCTTCTGCCTGTATTTGCGATGATCACTTCTGTTACACCTACATAACTTCTGAATAAAGAGCAGTGGCTAGGCCTGCAAAATTCACAGTGCCTGTGTGAAAATTCCCATCACAGTTTCTGAATATGAGGGTGTGTTTTCATTTAAAATAGAGGTGAATTCACATTGATAAATTAACAAAATCCCTCAGCAGCCACCAAATTGCTAAAAGGAAAGTAACAGAAGGTAACCTAGGAAAATAATACCCCCAAATAATACTCTCATTAAATTATAATTATTTTAAAATTTCAAGTAATAAAGCAATAGAATAAAACATTATTATACTTGACACTGTGGTCCATTTATGTTTCTCGTTACCCTGAGAAAGAGAAATAAAGGGTTCTCTCTCTCTTTGAGACATAGTTACTCAACTAGCCTTTGAAAGATTAAGGACACTGATAAATGAAGTTCCCAGTTCTGCCTGGATATAAAATCTTACACAGATTTAATAGGCATTCAATAGGCATTTCCAAAGATGCCTAAATCCTGTTATATCCAATTGCTCTTAACATTTTAATGAAATCTTTCCAACTTTTCAGAACTCTGCTCCCCAGATATAATGATGTTGTCAAGAACAAAAGAAAATTAACTTATCCACCTATGCTTTATACTCAGTAAGTTCTTTAGATTTTAGATCAAGTTGTTTAGATTTTCAGTTTATCTCTGACTCCCCTTCCTATTCTCAGTTCAAAGTAAACTAGTTTGAAAGTTGTATTGTGGTATTTCTGTGTAAAATATGATTTGAGATTAATTACTCACAAGAGCTTTAGGAGTCTTAATCAGGCATTGGTACATTGACATAATAAAAATTACTTTTCCAAGAGCTGTCTGAATAGTACTTGCCGTTTTTTTCCCAGCAAAACATAAGTCATTGCTTTAGAAAATCGTATCATAACCAACCATATTAAATGTGTATTATACCAATAACACCTACCAAATGGAGAATTGAGTTGATCATGCCTATTATAACACAAACATTGTTACACCATTCTTAAAAGGGTGGCTGTGGGAGCACCTGAGCACTGATATGTTTACAGTTCTGCACAATTCTTAACTACATGGGCTGGTCTAGGCAATCTGCACACTGATTGCAGAAATACTGGCAGGTGTTTTGCCTGTTTAGGCTGATGTCAAAGACTTAAAAAAGGCTGCTGGACACCTGAAACAGAAATACTTTCAGAGCTGAGATTAGTAGAGGCAACAAATCTCATGCCATTGGAACTGAGTTTTAAGTTTACCACTAGGCATTATATTTGGAAAGTAACATCATGATCATCTGGAGATTTGCATTGCTCTAATGCAGCCCCTCAGAGAAAGTGACCATGTTTGTGATTAAACCATCTGTCATGTCATGTTGCTTTTTAGAAACTGTGTTAGAAGTCATGAGCCATCTCCCAAAGTCACACAGTTGTTTTAGACGACCATTAACAAACCTGATGCTGCCTTCCAGCTGAATTTAGTATGTACTTTGATCTAATTACCTGCTGATTCCAAAAGAGTTTTCTGTTAATGAATAGGGAGGTCTTGAACTTTAATATTGAATTTAGCATTAATATATTTTCTTTGAAAATAAATATAACTTCTGAAAACACATCCAGTGGTTGGAAGAAGTAATTGTTAAGGAAATAAGTACTCTCTTGTTAAGGTGAGACTTTAAGAGTGCTTTTGAATTAAATCTCAACACGATGATGCATGGTTTTTGCAAAAGGCAAGTGAGAATGATAAAGATTGCCATGAAAAGATTATTTCACTAGATCACAGACAATGGTGCAGAGAGCTGGATAAAAATTTAATAAACATTATGAGAATAGAAAGATAAAGAAAAAAATTAACTTCAACTGTTTCAGACTATACAAAACTTTTGAATATAGATAAATGTGCTCTTCAAGCTAAACTGCATTTGCACTAATAGTATTTACTATCTAGTTCTTACTTTTAAAAAAACCTAATTCATTAGTACTAGATGTTAAATTGGAAATATTTAAATACGTGAGATATAGTTTATAAAGGCTTTTATAAAATTTGGGTCACCTTTGAATTAAATATTTGCTTAGAAAAGGCTGTTGTATTCACTTGTTTTCCTTGAAATGAAGACTGTGCTTCCACAATGAATGGACATTTCACATTTCTTCATTGTTTTTATTTTGTTGTTGATAGTTTCTTACAGAAATAATTTGAGGTTATTTTGTATTTTGATCCCTTTCACTGTTAAGCATCCAATGCTTTATTCTTAAGTTGAGTAGTTGAAGCGTTTAATTGGTCCAAAATATGTAACATTATAAGACTAACAAACCAGACAAGCAAGAACTAAATAAAATTAAGTAATTCAGAGTTATTTAAGTAGTTAATCTTTTGTTAGAGTATGTGTGTGAGCAAACTCCACTAATTAATAAGTTACTTCTAGTTTTGGTATCCAGCCCCTAACATGTCCTTCCTTGAAGGCTGGATTGAATTTTTTTGCTATTTTAGTGATGAAGTTTGACACAAGACAAAGTATTCAAATCTTCCTACATTTCCTGAAAACTGTAATAGCTCACCACTTTAATTTTTTGTATGCTAATCTTCTATGAGCCAAGATGAATGGCAATGTATGATCCTTGGCAGTAGACAAAAAGATATGAAGTTGTTGTGAAGCTCACTGAATGAGAGGCCAAACTGTGTTACAATACATTGTAGAATCGAGTTAAATCAATTTGTTCATTTGGATTGCATCAGTGTGACTATGAACAGTATTTATAGATGAAATTTTCAAGGCTCTGTGTTACATAGTGTGTGGTTTCATCCATCAAGTTTAGTTTATATGGCATGAAGGTAAAGCAGAGGTGAAAAGAGAAGGTGTTTGTTGTCTGCTAGCATGTAAAGTGAGAAGCATCATAAAACAAGCTTAAAACAAAGAAAGTGGTGTAACTTCTCTTACCAATGTGGAATTCTACTGAAAGGTAAAAAAAGTGTTAAAAAAGGACTGACAAACTCATAGAAGAAAAAACTTATGTTACATTTTTAAATACTGTGCTATGATTCCTGTTGTAGGACATCCCTAGAGCAAGAAAGTGGGCAGTAGAACATTGGGAAATAAATATTAAAAGAATATATATATATACTTTCTTGTATATACTCTACTGTAAATATTCACAAACTGTCATACAGTATTCAGTAAAGTGGAATTTCAGGGGTCACATTTGCTGTGTACAGGACAAGACCGGGTATGTGTTTTAAAATGCATTCTTTTTCTTCATGAGGAAGAAACGTCTGTATGATATCCATATCTATTTTGTTGGCAGTTGACATAAGTCTGAGAAACAATTCTATTACTGTGCTAGAAGAAAACTTGATATTTGGACATGTTGGTAGTAGATGTGATTCTGTATTCAGTTTGGCTATCTTTTGCAGGGAGAATACATAAAGAATAAAGAGGCAGATAGTGTTTGATTATCTGTGAGACTTGAATAATTTTGAGACTGTATCTGTATGTATGTATTGTATATCTACTTGTTATATGACGTGCAGCATCAAGACGTATCTGTAGTCAAAATTTTTCCAATCTTGAAAATGAAGAAAAATAGGAACCTCTTGTGAAAATGTTTCGTGTCTTTGCTAAAAACTGCCTTTTGCAGCAGGATAGACAGACACTTGCTGATCCTCCTACTGAAAGAAAAAAAAAACCCTTAGAATCCCCCCACCCAAATTAGCAAACGTTATGTTTAGAGTGTTCTCCTGATACAAGAGGAAAACTGCATGCTGAGGGCCTGAATGGTCTAGATTAGGAGTCTGCATGAAAAAAAAGGCATGGTGGCTTTGTTTTGTTTGTTTGTTTGTTGTTGTTTTTCTTTTTTCTTGTGGTTTGTGTTGGTTGGTTTTTGTTTTTCTTCTTTTCCTGATGTCATAAGCATATGAATCCTACATATCTGATATATAAAGCTAAAAGTATAAAACATTCTCCAGTCCACTGATTTGATTTCAGACAAGTTTATTTATTTATTATTTTAACAACTGTGTCAGAAACACTTGGGGAACTTGAGACTGTGGTTTAAACTCTTTTGTAAATCTGGGCTAAACATCCTGAAGCAGACAACATATATTCTTAATATTTCCGATGTTCTGTGTTATTGTCTGCTTTCCTTTTATATATAGCTTTTTGAAAAAAATTATGACAAGTTGATCGTATGAAGGTATTGCAGGCTGGCAAAGTAATACAGTCTAAATCAATTCTGTGCACTTACATAATTAGAGAACTGAATCTATTTATAAAGGTGTTCCTGTCACAACATTTTTCCATGTTATTCTATGCCAATAAACTCCATTAAAAATTACTGTGCTATACTTGAACAGGTATCTTTATGATTAAAAGACTGCTGTTTGGCTGTGTATACTTGATTTGCCATTCATATTGGACTTCATTTTCACTGTGGTCTATTATAAGGATTTTTCTTTGTTACAGTCACTTTGTGTGGCTCCTTGATAGCTCTTACAAAAATCAGGACAATATTTTAGAATGAACAGCCTATTCATAGCATAGAGTGAACCCACAGCTGGATGGATTGTGAAGGGTAAGCCCCATAGGGCAGGTGAGTAGCATTCACGTTAGCCTTTGTTGTCCTAAAATATTTATTCTAGATAAATGAGAATCAAGAGTTCATAAATATACAGGTTGAATCCTGATCTTGATTGGACATACCGTCTAGACTTACTTTTTCAAATATACATCCAGTGCCTTAGAAATCTATATTGTTGTTTTCAAAAAAGCCACAGAGAATTCACTGAACAGTCCATAATTATTTTTTTTTTCCTACACATATGGGAAGAGAGTTCCTTTTGCTTTCTCATGCATAAATACAACTAAAAGTACATGCAGAGCACTTGCAGCATCCTGGTCTCATCACATTATGCTTAATTGTCCCTTCATCTGCAGAACTTAAGGCTTAAGCAGAGGACACAACTGGCAGACGGTACAGCACGGCAAAAGGTACCATTTACAAAACATATTTGTCAGGCAGTGGTGTAGAAATAGATTTGTAGTGCCTGGTTTGTCTGCATTATTTGCGTATCCTAACAATGTGCAGGACAGCTGGGGGCAACAGGAAACAAGGGTTTGAGAGTGCACTGCTCACATTGCTTCCTTCAACACATTCCAATCGGTAAGAACAATGAAAGCCTTTTGTCAGATTTAGTAACTGACTTGCAAAAGAAAAATAACAAAACATCTAGAGGTATGGGAAGACAGCCTTCAAAGGGGAAAGAGCAAAAATGCCTTTTATGTATTGTCTTGCTGGACAGTGAAAGCTCAGCACTCTGTCATGTTCATGGAGGGACCTGGTATTTCTCTTAGGAGATCAAAAGATGCAGATAGCTGCAAAATGTTTCATATCCAACTTAAATCAAGTTACTCCTTTGACAGATCCAGTTGTAGTTCACGTAATGTATTCATCAATGTGGAATGAATTCTTTAAATAGATGTTTAAATAAAGAAGGTGGAATTGATCCTGCATGGCTTTTAACAGCAATAATTCCTTCAACTTCAGAGGTGCCTCCTGTAAAAGTTGTGCTGGTACTGAAGGCAGAAGAAACAAGTGCTTTGTCTTATGTATGGAACAAACAGAAGATGGTTGACTGAAAACAATATTTTTTAATATTCTTCTTGTAACAACAGAGGCTGACAATTTGTTTTTGTTTTTGTTTTGTTTTGGTTTGGTTTTGGTTTTGTTTTTTTTTTTTTGGTTTTGGTTTTGGTTTTTATTGTTTGTTTGGTTTGGTTTTTTTTTTTAATTACTATCTATACTTAAGGAATCTTTGTTTTCAAAGCTCTTTCCTGAACCTACTCTGATCATTAGTTTAGCCTGGTGAATTTTTGTAACAGGGGCCAACTATTTTATGTGTCATTATCCTTAGATAAATATGTAAAATTATGTTTCTAGTTTTAAAAATAGAAAAGAAGTGCTGCAATATGTAGAAATATGTTGAGTTCTGAGTTATGATAAAAAGCAGAGTGAACTCTGAAGTCCAAATATAAACCTACACCTCTAAGTAGAAGGAGACATGGATTAGGCCAGCTTTCCTAAAAATACTTCTTCCTTTGGTTATGCTTGTACTTAACATTTAGTATGTGCTAATGTTACATAGCTATTTGTACACTGACATACATATATGCTCTGTCATTGCTCAAAAGACTCAAACCTGAGAAGGAATTTGGAATTATCCAAATTTTTCTTAAACTCTGTCAGGTTTAGTGCTGTGATCACTAGGGAGCATATTCCAGTGCCCAGGTACCCTCCGGGAGGAAGAACCTTTTCCTGATATCTCCCCTGACACACCTTCAGGCCATTCCCTCATATCCTGTCACTTGTAACCAGAGAAGTGATCAGTTTCTGTCTCTTCTCTTCCCCTCACAAGGAAGTTGTAAGTGCAATGAGGCCTCCCCTCAGTCTCCTCCGGGCTGAACAGACCAAGTGACCTCAGCTGCTCCTCATATGGCTTCCCCTCAAGGCCCTTCACCATCTTTGTTACCCTCTTTTGGATGCTCTCTAATAGCTTAACTTATTAAACATTATAAATTTATAAAACCATTGGGGTTTGAGTTTTTTTGTTTTTTTTTTTTTGTTTGTTTGTTTTTGGTTTTTTTTTTTTTGATTGATTGTTTATTTTGGTTTTGATTTTGTAAAAGCGATTGCTGGTAGTGTGATCCTACATACAGAATTTCTTGAAACTCTTGGAATAAATATTGACTGTGTGTCTGAATGAGGAAAGCATATTGGATGTAGGAAGAGTCATCCATAAGTAATTTGAGTGTGTTCATTATGCTCTCAGGTTCGTTGTTTCCATGGCTGAAAGTCATACCTCTTTACAGTGATATTTTGTTCTCAAAATAGTCTCAAACTAATTTTTATATGACATTTGCAAAATAAAAGAATCAAGTTTACTAAATGACTAAGATGTTAAAGACTTTTAAATAATATATCAACTTCAAAAAATCCAAAATATTAAGAAAACAAAAAAAGTGTAGAAGTTGAAACATTAATGTCAGAACAATATTTATTTTAAATGTTCTATTATTGAGAGGGAAACATGTAAAAGATAAATGGGCAAAGTATTAAAATTTTACAATGTAAAACAATCTTTATTTGCATTTAGATCTCATTGACTTTTAAACTTTTTTTAGTGATTGTGCCAGCAATTTTGACTTGCACATCTTCAGCACAGTTAAAATGACCATATCTCTTTCATTCTACTGCAAATTCAAATGAAAACCTGAATGTCGACTAATGGAAGTTAAATATTATGCTCTGAACCTGACTGGAAGCATATAATCTGAGTTTTAGTCTTCACTCTAAGTAATCAAAACCTTTAATTAGATTTGTTTCCTTGATGAATGGAGTGAATTTATCAAGAAAAAAAAACAATAAACCAAATGATCTTCCTTTTCTACCTTTTCATATCTGATTCTCTCTCTGTTGTTGCTGTTACACTTTTAATTTGTAAATTTCTGTAAATTACATAACATGTTTTTCCTTCCCCTTGTTTTTCCTCTTTACACGTGTAGCCAACCAAATTTATCAACATATAAAAGGCATAACTAGAAAATCATGTATTTTGTCTGTACTTTATTCATTAACTTATCACCTAAACATCTGATAGATTGTTTTTCTAAATACTAAAGAGTTTAAATGCAACATAATGCTTTGCATAAAACATTTTAAAGAATCTTTCTTCTTACTAAGATTCTGTAGAAGTCTGTATAATCAACACCAGAATTGTAATCAAAGCCTGCTTAATCAAGTGGGAAGCTGCTTTCAGAGATCTAAACCCTTTACTGATCATCAGATTTTATTTATAGTAATGGAGACACGGTTTGAATTTTTCCCTTGAGCTTAGCTTTGATATACTGATGTAGACAGAGATGTGATTTCTAAAGGTAGATTGAATAGATCATGCAAGATGTCTTTGGGAGATACTTTTGCCTGGTAAATAGACCAGCTGTTCCACAATTCATAAACACGGGATAATATAGAACTGCTTGATCAGTGAAAATAAGATTCTGAAAAATGTTGATGAAATTAAAAAAAAATCTGACTTTGATGTACACTTACTAATTTCAGATGCCTGAAGTTCATTAATCCCTCAAAAATACTGTTTTAGAGTGACTTTTGATGAATTTAATTGTTATCCCAGTATAAAGATAATGCTCCCTTCATTTTAGTACCACTTTACACAGTTTTCCTGGTACTTTTTGCTTGTACATAGTTATGTTATTATTTACTTTATCTCTCATTTACATCAGTGGCACTCCAAACCAGGGAGACTAGGAACTAAATCTGTTTGACTTCTTGGTTATTTCAGGCTTATTTATCTGTGGTTTACTTGAGTTTCCACTGTATTCTCTCTAACAATGCATATGAATGTTTTATGCCGTTTGGTAAAAAAAAAAAATCAGTTTCCTTAGAAGAAATTCTTTATTCTTTAGTTTACAGCACAGTTGATGTGTCCAAGACTATTTAGTCTCTCTGCAATAAGGCCTCGAACTGGGCCATGCTAGAGAATCAAGCTGGCACATCTGCAGCTGGGCACTATGAACAATAATACATTCATATCTGGTTGCTTCTAGCTGCCAGACCAAGGAAATGAAGCCAGCACTCATCCTAGACTGGATCTAAACTTCAATTTCCCTTTTCCCTCTTTTGAAAACACTTTCCATTGAAAAATACTTAAATTGTTGTTGACTTAGATGTAGGGCAAAGCAATGTAAAATGTTCATCTCAGCAGCTCTAGTCTCTTTTTGCTCAGTTTTACACATATTTCCTGAGTTTCACTGAATCACGAGTTCTAAGTCTCTAAGGAAAACTCCATTGCAATCAATGCATTCCATCAAATAGATTAGATGAAGCATGCTAAAATTTCTTAATTTTAGCATGAAAACACAGACTGCATTTAATGCCTTTGAAACAGGCACTTGCTTCATTTAATGAAGTTAGACAGCCTTTGACTTACAATAAGATTGCAAACCATGAGGTAAAAATGTTATTTCTTATAGAAGAAATAGCCTTATTCAATTTAGATTTGACTCTTGAGGGTTTTAGCTGGTAAAAGCTCAAACTTAGCCACCATTTTCATTTCTTACAAATATATGACTCCCATTTAGAGCGAAACCTTTCCTACTCCAACATTTATTTGGTTTCTATGTTAAAGAAGCCATGGCACAAAGCTTACAGACAGTCCCTTGGTTTCATATGACTGTGACCATTAAGATGTTTTTACAGTTGCTCTCTTCCTTTTCTTCAGCAACCCGTTTGCATCCAGCCAGTCAGATTCCTACAGTACACTGCTGGCTAGAGATCATACAGAGACAGCTGTGCAATGCAGGGCATGTATTTTTATTTTGAAATAGGTAAAGCAGGTCATATGAGCTCTGTATTACAAGTGACTGGTTTTTCTACATTCTCGAAACTACTCAGGGTTTTTTTAATCTTGTTAAAGTTGCTCATGAAAGTTATAATAGTTGATGAATATCCCACTATTATTTAAGACAGAAAATAATTGATTTCCATGAAAATAAATCCTTAGCCTTTCCAAACTACCTCAAAGTAATATACCTGGAGATGTGCAGAAAGCTCTGAAAGTCAGCATTGCATTTTTGCACACCTTTAACTAAAGATGAATTGATAGTTTTGCACGGTTTTAATAGTCTAAATAAATATCACAGAATCACAGGATATTCTGAATTGGAAGTGATCCACAGGGATCATCAAGTCCAAATCTGAAGCGAATGGCAGGGATGAAACCTGCAACCTTGATATTATCAGCATCGTGCTGAAACCAACCAAGCAAATGCGAGGATTGTTTTCCCACAAGATCATGCTGATCAGTTACTGAGCTTTGTGATAAGATGATCAAGTCATGATTCCAAGCAGATTATATATTCTAACTCATAGGCAGAATGAGTTAGATAAAAATGTTTTAGTTTTGTTTTTTCCACGCCTTAGAATATTTTACTGTGAGATATAGACAAAAATATATTTTAATGTATTTTAGCACTCTCACCTTTGGAAAAGGAATTTTTTTAAGCAAGATATTTCAAATTAAAATCTAGATTTTACTTTCAAGCACCCTACTATACAATTAGGATTTTGAATACTGCATATGCTCACTACACAGAGTGGAGAGACAGAGCAAAGGAAGTGCAGCAAAAGCAATCTGTGCCTATTGTATATTTAAGAAAATTATGTGTCTCTGTGTTCATCATATAGAATGTCTTTTGTTTGAATTTCCTTTGATACATTTGCACTAATTGGTGACAAATGAGAATCATTTATCACTGTTTCAACAGTGCTTTAAAGTATTTTCCCTTTTACAAGAGCATGTGTAGATTTTAAGTATTGTTATGGAATATGAAATTCCAATGTCTTTTGCAAAGACAATATACTTGCTTTGTATTTTTTCTTCTAAAGTATTTTGCTGTTATTTTTATCCTCCTATTTATAGCATATAATATGTTTTTTTCTAAAGGAAAAACTCTTCCTAAATCATGACTAGCATTTCCAATCAGCCAACAAAGATGAATTCCAAATAATAAAAATAAAGTAGAGACTAAACTGAGGTATATTCACACTTTATATATATCAACACATGTATAATTAATATACTGTGTAAGAATACAAAATAAAAATTTCAAAAAACATTTGTCTTCTATATTTTTGCTGCTGTATCTTTCAGCACAAGCTGTGATTTCCAAACAGCTGGAAGGCTGAGGCCTACCACAGTTATGTTATTCACCTGATTCTTTTTTGTCTTGATTTAGGTATGTACTATACACACAGAGTATGTTTAGAAGACAGGAGCATATTTGAACTGATATTTTTAATACAAAGTGAACATCAACGGCTTGACTTCATTTTTAAATCCTTGGAACAATTCATATGACTTAAAAGACTCAGAAGGTGAGACATTTAAGAGATTCAATTTAACTATGAGCTAAAGACTTGACTACGCTGTTGCTAAGATCTCTTTTTATGCATAATGTGCTAAGGATCTGTAACATGCACAGAAATGGGACATTTAAAAATAATTTGGTACTGTTGAGGAACTTTTGCTCCTGAATATCTAGATGCCATTCTTTAATGGTGCAGGGGAAAGAAAGGAAATTGGACTCAAAGTATTATAATCTTTTAATTACATACCTATTATCCTTCACTTTGAACAAATTTGTCATGCTTGTGGATACATGATAGGTCAATGGAGGCTCAGCAAGTTCTTTATCTTATGTTTAGATTTTTAAAATGTCTTTGTTTTAAATTCTTCATTTGCCTGTGCTAAGAAAAAGAAATCTGTGAGATGTACCATGGGAAAAAAATTATCTTTGAGAAAAAAATTATACTTTTTGCCAAATCCATTGCAAAATATTTCTTAATTTGTCCAAGGTCATCTCACCTTTTTAAATCAGCAACTTATACCAATTACAATGAGCCTCATCCAGAGAAAAAAAGATAACCAAACAAAACATGTTAGAGAATGAATATTTGATCTTCCTTTTGACAACTTTGGGTTTGTAAAATTATTTGATACTGTCATTTATGCTAACCTTTTCAGGTTACATGACAATAAATCATGAGAACAACTTAAGAGATGTTAGAACTCCAAGTCTCCTTTACAGAGTTATGCTTTTTGCAAAAATTCAGTCAATTAGCTATAGTATGCATCAAGAGAAAAACAGTAATTGGAAAGGACGTTCCTTTTGTATTATGCAAGCAATAGTGTGAGATGGAATCCACCGTGAAATATACAATTAATCCATAGAGTGTGCTTTATTTTTTCTTAATATACTGTGCAACTTAGACCGAAGAATTGCTTTTCTGCTCTTCCCCTTGTTTACTATTTAATCTCGAAGTAGATGGAAGTTAGTGATATGTTCCTGGTAAGATGTTACTGATTTAAACATGTGACATGATCATTAATAATTACATAACATGCAAACAAAGATGTGAAGTGTACTGTAAAGCCAGAAAAGAGCACTGCTATTTGGTTGCTTCTTGATTCTTTTTTTATCTTAGTATCCATACTATTCTACTGAGATTAATTATTTTAATAAACTATGAAAAAGATACATGTATATTGAAACAAATTGCTGCATTATATATGCCAGTTAGCTTCGAGACAGTCCTTACAAAAAACAAGCAAACAAAAAACAAACAAAAAAAATAAACCACAAGCAAACAGAAACAAATCACAAGTAAAACCCCAACCAAAACACAAAAGACCCCACCAAACCAACCAAAATATTTTTGGTGATTCTTTTATCATAAGTGACTTTGTGCATAGCAGTTTTCTCAAGACAGAGTAGTATTCTCATAGATTGAAAATTTAGCACTTTATTTCTATAGTTAAACTAAGCAGATTCAGGCAACCTGATGTTTCTTCATTTTCTCACATTCACATTGAGGAGTTCAGTGTTGAAAAAAGTACACATTTTTTTTATAGAAACAAACACACTGTCTCTTGGGCAGAGGAGGCCTAAAATCCCTTAAGATGGTCTAACTCTTCAGCCTAATTAAGATGTCACCCTTGTCAAAAATATTACGTCTGCTTTTTTTTCAGCCATCAGTATATTGTATTTTAAAAAAGAAAAAAAAATGAAAGAAAATCAAAGATGAAAATTCAACTGTTAATACCCCCTGAACCAAATAGCACTCTTGGCAATGTGTTCTTGACATCAAAACAAGCTTGGAAATTTCTTCTACACAAAAGGTTCCACAATTTTTTAGCCACTCATTGACATGTGTCCTAGCAGAGCCTTAGGCTTTACTCTCACCTGTATCACCCACTGTTTCAGAGGTCATACATGTCAACTTAGCAATAAAAACAATGCAAACAACAGAGAGTTCTGACTTGTTCCTTGTTTCATTGCCCTATATATTGAAAGTGTTTGAATTGTTCAAGTCTCACAACTGACCCCCAGAATTCTGCTGCTGAAGACCTGCTACCACCTGCGCTCTAAATGAACATTTTGACACAAAAGTATTTTCGGCCACATTCCTATGGCGACATCTATCCATGGTATAGGTAAGAGCTTGCTTCTTTCCAATGACATATCTTCATTTCAGACAACATCTCAACTTCAGGAAGTAAATTTTATGCAAATTGAGAATTCATTCTTTCATTGTCAACATCTTAAGTGTAATTTATGGAAAATTATTCCTTGTAAACTGGATATTTATTGATTCTGATGTAATTTAATAGTGTAAATTCCAAGGTCAGTATAATATCACATGGAAATTAATCCCAAAGGTTCTTTATTAACTGTTTGAAATCAGTTTGAAAGCAAATTAAAACATTATTTATATTCTTTGGAATCTTAGCAGGTTTTTTTCTCTTTCTCTCAATTAATTCCACTTTTGAATAAACAAAGTTTATTATTTGTGTGCATCATTGAAAAGTTATGTTTCACATGATTTTCCTAACGTGTCATAAAAAGGTACCTGCTTCTTACTTTCATTTTATCATATGACTAAAATTAAATACAAGCCAATTTGATGCAATGACCTGCCATATGTTTCTATAACTGAATTAAAATACACCAGCCATCAAGGCCTTCACAGTCTTTCCCTAATCCTAAATATTCCTTCTTTTTGGTCTTCCTTTACAACTCAGTACTGTATGCTGAGCAGAATTTTTGTTCAACTCTCACCCTGAACCTGATTTTTTTTTCCTGGATTGTCACAATATCAAAAGATGTTCACCTTTTTCAATCAATACTAGAAATCAATAATAAAATTACGTAAAAGCATGATGAATCTGAGAGTTTGTGTGACAGGCCAAAGTTAGATGGCTTGTCAGATGTCTTTTTGCTATCAACTTTGACAAACATATTCAGTCTGACTAACACTCCTAAGGTAGTTGCTCAGTTGATCAGTCTCAGAAAGAGATGCTATATCAAAACTGAGATGAATTAATTAAAATGTAATTAAGATTTGGCACTTTAATATATCTAAATATTGAAAATTTAAAAGTGGACATAGAAAGTTCAAAATTTTATAACACTGATCTGAAGAAACTCTGGGAAGGATTGTTTCCTTTCCTTCAACTAAAAGTACAGGTTCAGAATTTTTTTCAAAATACTGTGTCATCAGGTTTTGTACAGTAACAGCATAATCTGCTTCTGAGCTGGAGGTATTACATCTTTGTGGCAAAGTTTGCAAGTAGAAAGCCAATAAACAGATCCCAAATGGAGTCATTTTACTGCCTTCTTTACTGGACTGTTTCTCTTAATGATTGTGCTCTCTGCTCAGCAATATCTAGCAACAGTTTTATCTTATTTATAGTAGAGGTAGTTAGCTTGGGACATGCTATAAACTACACCTCTTATAGGAAAGAAAGACAATGTAAAATCTGTTCTAGTAAACTCTGTCTGATGATTAAATAGAGGGAATGAGGAGACAGAATTAAAGGGACTTCAAGCTTGTTTTTTTGAAGATGATATTTGGTAATATATTTTCAGCTTGAAGACAATTCATTAGTTTTTCATTTATTGTTAACTTCCAGGCCTGAATAAGAACAAAAAATCTGAAAGCTAGACATCTCCAACAGCCAAAACTAAAGACAACCTCTGCCTAAAATTCATGCAAGGTTTGATCTTATGAAGGTGACAAATTCTGTCCTGAAATAATTGATCACAAATCTTCTCATAAATTTTTCTTAACTGTTGTATTAATCTTTGTTCCAATAATGCCAAACAGATGCTGCACATGCCTTATCCTCTGAAACCTACAAAGCTCTTTAAAATAATACCGTCACTGGAAACTTTATTAATGCATGGGCCAGAGAGAGTAAGATAAAACAAAGTTATAAAAAATCTAGTTGTGAATTTTGGATTCTTTGTTCAGCTATGCCAATAAATCACTGTAAGAGTTACAAAAGTTATTTAGCTTAAAGTCTTCCTTGACAAATTTTAAGTAATTAATTTTTAGGAATTAAACTTCTACTCCAAGTGAGTCTGTAGCCTTTTCTTATAGTCAGTAGAGATATATGGGCACATCCTAAAGACAATTCTTTAAGCCTCTTTGAAATATATTTATTCGTATGTAGTATGAAAACCTCTCTGTAGTTTCCTGATTTTGTCTTAACTATAGAATGAACTTATCCACCCAAAATTTATGCAACACTAATTCTATCCATAAGCATATAGTGCCTCTATTTTCACCCTTCTAAAAGGAGGCAAAATTAAGAAGAAACAAGTTTAGTATTCATTGTAGAAATATTTGGAAGTGCCAATATAAAAATGAACTATGAATTCCAAAACCTTCTTACCTTATGTGTGAAAGAGGAACTGAGGTGCCTATCTATTTTGGAATCCTGACCTATGATACAACCTGCACTTTATAATTCGGTATGTCAGATACATAACTACTTTAGAATCTAATTACCAAAACTTCTAACAGGACCTGGAACACCCATAGATGATGACAAGCTTACTGCTGTATCCAGATGCTGTTTGGAAAGCCTGCATCTTTGCAACTGCTTAAGTTTCTCTCCTGCTGAAATGTGCTATTGTAAGTTTTCAGCCCTTCTCTTCTCTTGAACTGAACATAACAAACTGTATTCTGCAAGTAATTGTAGTTTAAAGGGGCAAGCAGTATGTTATTTGCTGTAACTGCTGGGACTTATGTCCACATCTGTAACCAAAATCAATACTCATGTTTATCTCTTCCTCTTTTCAAAGACCTCTTTATTTATAGGTGATAAAATTCGGTACTAGGTTTAAAAGGCTATGAATCTCAAACTTAATTAAAGCATCTGTTTATCACCAAACATAACAAGCCATAAATTATATAGATGTGTCAGTTTATTTTGCACTACAAACATGTCATTTTGATCGATAAGGATTTGGCTTCTCTTGTGTACAGGAACAGTCTTGAAAGTGACAGCTCGCATTTTTTTTCAGTACAACAGTAGGAAAACTTGATGAATAATTGTCAAACATGATTGACTGGGAGATTTTAAAAGGCACAGGTGCCTGATGCCTATTAGCTATCAGTGGAATGTAGGTGCCTGGCTCCTGTTTGTCTTTGAAAGTCTCCTTCCCAGATATATCAAAAGTCTTAGACAGAGTTATTTGTCTGAATTAGAAATGACCTTCCATATTTTTAAAAGGGGCTGAAATTTACGGAAAATAAAAAGGGACTGTGTCATAGCTTTATCAGTTAGAAAAGTTAGAAATTCTGCTAGAGATGTGAAAAATCTTGTTGCAGGGATTTCTTATTGAAATTTAAAAGAGGATATAATAACTTACAGGTGGAAGACGACTTTCAGGGAAGATTTAGGCTCTAAATCAGTACGGAGAAAAACTAATTAAAGGAGTTGATTCACTTTTGCTAACCTGGAAATAGACCTTAAGAAAATTGAATAAGCTAAATAAAAAGTAAGAGATCATAACCATATCTGGAAAGGACAGCAGTAATTTCAATTCCTTCAGAATCAGCCTAATATTTTTTTTTAATATGGGGAGAGTAGGCTATTATTCTGGAATAATATAAGTTCCTTCTTCTGTGAGTGTTGAGCAAATAGATTCTACTTTAAAAATTGAAGCAATTTATAGCATATGTTTATAGAGTGACAGTAAGCAACCTTTACCTAACCTGTTAGAGTACAAGTGCCATTACAGTGCAAGGACTAAAACGGTCATTGTAACATCCTAAATGCTCACTTCTATCTTTTATTTACCATCTTATGACTGCAAACATGAAGGGTCTTGGTTTTGTATAGATGGGTTATTCTAATAGATATCATCTAACATCTTGGCATGACTGATGATAGTTTTTATCCTACATTAGTGTTTTTAGTACATGTAAAAGATTTTGCTCAGGCTTCCTATTTGGTAAGGGTTTCCCACTGAGACTGCACAGCCCCTTTGGAAATCTCACCAAACTAAGTGTGAATCCAACAGATTAGTACTTAACAATGATCAGGAAATGTAGGAACACTTCATAAATCTGTATCTTGTTGATTGAACACAGTGAAAACAGCCCTCATTTAAATTCCAGGAAGTTTGGTATTTTCTCTTCATCTGTATTCATCCACTTTCTTCAGTGGATCTTTCTGGACATAAGTCTGAGTTGATTTTTGATCATAAAATATGTTGACAAGTGATAGTATATATCACTTTTTAAACCACATTTTTCTCTCAATTAAAAAAGTTTTAGCCAATCAACAAAAATAAAAACAGTTCCATGTGATTTAGCTCTCCATCCATTCACTCTGAATAGAACAAACTGCAGTGCAGGAATAATCTATTGGATCACAATTATTTGAAAACTATTTAAATTTGAAATTATTTATGAAAATTAAGATTAAAGAGATACATTTACAGAATTTTGGTCATATTCCTAAAGAAGAAACAAATAGGAAAACATAGTGTTTAGCTGACTGATTCACTTTGTTCATTATGACTCATATGCCACATTTGAGCTTTGTGGTTTAATAGGGAGAGAAGGTTTATATTAGATACTTTGACAAGAATTCCTATACTTTAGAGATAATTTTAATGACTTCTAAATTTGTATTTTCCTACTTAGAAAATACCTTGTAAGTCTGCTTCTTACATCAGATGTCATCAAATGTAATGTCTAAGGAAGAAGAGCAAAAGTGTACAATATATTTTAATTAATTGTGAATATTTATTATCCAAATATTATTCAACATAATAACATTCAAATCAGTGCTCTCACTGATATACTTAAATACAAACTACTTACAATAAAGTAAGATTTTAAAAACTCTTGTTTGTAGTAATGGTAACTGTAATTCTGCTAGAAAGCTTTTTAAATTTTTACTAGTTTAATTTTGGGTGGATTGGTATTCCTCTTTATGGTGATCACTAAGTATTTCTTCCCTTGTAGCTCAGCTGGATTGTGAGTGAACACAAATTAGCAGAGACATGGAGGTGTTTTGAGTGTTTTTGAGTGTGTTCAGTGTCAGATAAAAGTTGGTAGGAAGCTGGATATATGAGATGATATTAAGTTGACAAAACTGTTCTGTGACATCAGAGTTCCAAAGACGGCAAAAGTTATATTCAGAGTTGTTTGCACAGTAGAGAGTTTTATTATCTTCCTAATAATACAAAAAATGTGAGAAAGTTTTTTTTTCAATATGAAGGTATTTAAATTAGGTAAGTGTCGTGGTTTGAGCCCTGGCTGGACACCAAAGCCCTCATGAAAGCTGCTTTCCCCCCGCTTCTGCTCAGCTGTAAAGGGCAGAAGGATTTTTTTTAATGATGTATTTTTATCAAGTCAAGATTAGGACCGTTCTGAAAGAAAAATATTCTAATTAGTTCAGGCAAAGAAGCGCAAATGTAAAAGTGACAAAGTGAATTTATTACAAAGTCAGGAGGAGTAAAAAAACCAAACAAGCTTTTAAAACCCTTCCTTCCCCCCAAAATCCCTCCCTCCTTCCCTTATAAAGCAAGAACTGGGGGAGGGGGGTTTCTGGCCAGTTCATTTTCAAGGTGTTTTCCTTCTTAATAATTAGCTGGGAGAAGAGGCAGATTTTCTTCCTGCCAGCACTGTGGCATCTTGCGACATAAATTTTGTTTTTCTTGGCCAGAAGCCCGTCTGGCAACTGCTGCCTGCATTCTCCACTAACAAAGGTACCATCCTTCCAAGGCCAGGTTGGTCCAAAACTTAGGGCGGGGAAAAAACAAGTCCTTTTTATCAAATATGACTCCCTTCGCTCTAAGAGCAAAAGCCTTGTTATCAGCGTCAGCCCCCCCCCCACCAGACCATAACCCCTCCTCTAGGATTCCACCCCTCATGCTCTGGTGTAGACTCCTTCCCCACGGCTGGGGGTGGATCTCTGCTCCTTCATGGACCCTCAGGATGAAGAGAGACACTGCATTTTAGCACAGTCCTTACCACAGGCTGCAAAGATGTCTCTTAGCTTTGGTGTTTGAAGCACCTCCTCCCCCTCCTGCTTCTTAGCTGACCTTGATGGTGTCCATATTTTCTGTTTTGTCTACATGTAGTACTCTTTGTTCTTTGTTTAGCTACATCTACTGTTCACATGCGCACTACCGGTGACTCCTTAAATATGCTGTCACAGAGGCATTACCTGCCTCTCTAATTGGCCCAGCTGTGGCTAGTAGCACGTCCATCTTCAGAGCTATCAGGCATTGGGCCCTGCTGGACAGCTGTGGAAGCTTCTGGCAGCTTTTAACAGGAGCCTTCTTTTTGGCCCCACCACCACATCCAAAAAAACAGACCCTGTCAAACCACCACAGTAAGTGATCCACAAGTTGCTTTTCAGCAGCATAAATTTCTTACCTTTATTTTTTCATGATAATAGCTCTAAGTTCTGAACCTCATCATAGTAGCCTCTATATATGCATAAAATCTGGACAATTTATATCCTGTTGGTCTTACAGTGCATTATAATAGGCATTATAAGGAAGCCTAATATAGAACTTTGAAGAGATAAATGAGAAAACAAAACATGGAATCAGTCTATTCTAACTACCACACCATTGTCTTGATTACCAAACCATGCTGTCTGTCTTGTGTCTCAACCTAAACATTTACTCTAAATTGAAACCATGTTTATTTAGAACTGTTAGAAATGCTACCATTTCTAAATTGATTTTTCAAATATTATAAAACTTAAGCATATGGAGGAAAGGGGGGAGGAGGAGTGCGAAATGAAAAACATATCAAGAACAAACAACTGCTGGGCTCTAATGTACCTGGACCAAACAATGGTGATGGTGTGTGAACCAGCAGTATATTCTGATAAATTTCATATTGTCCTTTTGTCCAACTACTTAAAGTGTCTTAAGTGCAGGACCCCATGTTAAGAGACTGGCAATCATAACACTTCATTTTCATTTTTAAACAGTAGGCAATCATTGGCTGTAAGCAATTATCTGAGGCTGACAAAAGATGAAAGCTTGTTACGGTAGATGGGTAAATTGTGCAGATCCTTTTTTTATGCAGCTAATCAAACTTTGTCTTTAAATTGTTTGTTTGTTATAGTGTTGCTGAGGCTGACATCCCTTAGTGAAAATTCTTGTGTTTATGAGATAACACAGCTGCTAGGCAAATGGCAAAGATTTAAAAATGTTGTTGAGCTGAAATTTGGAAATCAGTCTTCATATAACAATAGTCCCTCATGCTCACCCCACTGTGAAGTATAATCCAAATATCAATTTAAACCTTTTAGAGGCAGGGAGAGGGGAAAAACACTACCAAACAAACAAAACCCCTCCTCTTCACTTTAATTTCCTTCTATTCTCACAAGAATATTGTCACATTTCTGTAAGTCTGAGACATGAGGTAAAGCTCTAGAAAATGTGTCTTTTCAACTAAGCACAACCAGGTTATTTTGAAATTATTGAGCTATATGAGATCATATGAGAATAATAAAGATTTACTAACTTGCTGGAGTTTAGCAAAGGTGTAGAACTCACACAAAAAAAAAGGAAGTAATTTTGTCACAGGAACATAAAGCTGACAGATAAGCCAAACCATCCAAGGCCTTTTGGGTATTTCATTCATCTACACCTACATAAAGACCTGAACAATGGCTGAACCTCATCTGATCTTTTCTTCTCACCCTCATTTATTTTATATTCTGTTTCACAAGCCTTTGATTGCAATTTTATGGTAAAATTTAACTTTTTTTTTTCATTTCTGTATTCTTTGCTCAGTAAATCTCTGCAGGTTTTGCTTATTTTTTTTATTTTAGTCTTGCTACTGATCAGTGACCCCTTACAATGGAAGGCTCAGAGGAGGTGTCCATGGACAATGTGATTTTGAAGTTTGGGAAGGATGTGCAGAGTGACTGATCATCGTTGTTTTAAAGGATGCTGAACTCATGGCAAAGGAGACCAGAGGGGAGCCTTTGCTTTGTATGAATGGCTATATCAGATGTTTGGTAACAGTTAAAATCTTTGTTAATGAATAACATGCAAAACAATATATATGACATAGAGAATTAAAACCGAGAAACAAATAAAAGACCTGTGGGGAAAGCAAAGGTCTGGAGCTGGGTTAAACCCATGTATCCTTTGTAGTGCCTGGGAATGTCTGGTGTCTTGATGGTGAGATTGTAGACTTCAGGAAATTCTTGTTTTATTGTCATTCAAATTAATAATACAATGTATAGTGGTGTGCAGGGCTGAGGCCACAGCAGCCAAACCTCGGTGTTGGTGGAACAGGACTCAGCACACCACCCTCTAGAATTCCTACTCCAGTTAGGATGACACTTCATGTTCACCCCATGATCCCCTTCAGTGACTGCATGTTTGCTACTATTGGTTAGTATGACCGTTACCTAATGTTCTGTGTTTGGAGTTATTCTAGAAAGTTTGCATCTCTTTGGGTTCTTATTGGTTCTATTGTAATCCCTGTACCCCCGTTGGCTGTTTTCACACACTTCCTGTCCCTTTAAAAATTCCGCTGTACCCCGTGCCCCCTGCCTTTGCCCCTGGATTTGCTCCACTTCGCTGCACCCCCGTGCTGCTGCTCCCGAACCCTTGGACACTCACACTGCTGCTCCCGAACCCTCGGATCCTTCCCCCCGCACCTGGAACCCAGCCAGACGTCGCCACTTCCCGCTGCTTCTGCCCTCCTGCTGCTCCTCGCCACTTTTCCCCACTGCTTCTCCCAGCAATAAAAGAGCTGCAAATCCATAAAGGTCCCTCTCGAAGTCTGTCCCCATGGGCTGTTGAAGAACACCAGGCTGGGTCTGGCCTGCATATCAGAGGAGCCGGCAGCCATAGCTGGAACCCTGCGCTTTGGGGAGTATCGCTGCAGCGGCAGCTTCTTCCACCCCCAGCACATGTGGGGAAAGCGAGCGCAGCTGAGCGACCTTGGGTCGGCACCCAGCGGCAGCGAACCCCACGGCAAAAACAATGGCTTCAGTCTGCTAAGCATAATTTGTATTTGCACTGAGATTCAAATCCATGCCTGAATCTCTCTGTTAAATCAAAATCTGACATAATTTAAAATAACTTAAAAGACGTAAATTCTGTATTACACATTGATGCCTCATGTGTGGAATATCGAAAAGAATCTGGTCAGAGTCCTGCATTCTGGCACCACCAACAGTGCATAATGTCCTCCCTGACCTCCAGATTCCCAGAGCACATCTATTCTGTCAACTCCTTCACTCATCAGAAAACACTAGTTTCCCTCTTGGCCCTGGACTTTTCTCCCTACTTATGTGAAGAAATAGTACAGAGTTTTTCATAAGTGCCTCACAAAACACACTTCTGTTGTGCTATCTCCAATGAGTTCACAAAAGAAGTGGTAGGTTGTATAACCTAAGAAAGAAAATCTCAGCAGATTGTAAGCAGATTGCTGTTATGGGAAGTGGTTCCAAATCTCTATGTGAAACTTTTCTAGTTCTCTTCGTTTTCCATGACCCTTAGTGATGAGCTTTAAGTCAGCCTCTCATCCAGGGCAATGAAATAAAAAAAAGCAGCTGAACAAGTTTAATATCTTTGCCTTGGTGCTTTCATGCAGAGTTTACACAGTGAAAAAGAAAAAAGAGCTGTTAGAGGTAATAGGGTGAAATTAAAATCTGATCAATCTTTCATTGAAATAATTGCTAACACTGCCTTTGATTCACAATGAGCAGCATACAATAGTAATGCAGGCTCTGAGGGCCTTTCCAAAATTTACATGCTTTGACATTCTGAAGAAGATAAGCATTTGAATACTCAAGAGGCTTGGGCTTAGGTGATAAATCTGCTCTTTTCTCCGATCATGTGTGTTTCCTAAATCTTTCTCAGGAACCAGCCAAAGGAGATTTTTCTTTATGCAACATATAGCTAAAAGTGAAGCATTCTGTCGTAGGAGGTTATAGGGGAAAAAAGTTCAAAGAGGTTCTAAACCTTATTGGTTAAAGTGGTAGAATTCAAAGGAGACCAACTGAATTAATGATGAAACTCCATCTTGCTCTGAGAGTCCTTTAACCACTTTAATGTGGTGTAGCCCTGTGGGAAGTATTGGTAGATGCTTGTTCTGTTTTTACAGTCTTACAAAAACTTCTACTGTCCATTTTAAGAGACAAATCTTGAATAATCTTTTCCCTAACTGATTCACTCATTCATCTGCTCTAATGTTCTTTACAAGGCACAGTAAAAAAATACTCTTAACTATTGCAAAGATGTCACCTTTGACATATAGTAGTGGAGGGGGTGAGGTGGTCAGGCAAACTGCCTGAACTTACAGGATGAAATCTGAAGAGTCAGCAGGCTTTTATTCCTTCCGTCCCACTGTTTCCTCTACATCTACTAATAAGCATATAAAAAAGTCTTCAAACAGTACTGCATAAACCCTGATTTATCTGCACTGTGGGCAGGGTAGATGTGTACTTAATTCCTAGAAATCTATAGATGGCCTGCTACCATTTAAAAGAGGCCATGGAGAAGTAGGAATGTAGATGGCAAAGACTTACTTCCAATCACTTTTTCATCCAGTTCTTCTAAATGTTTTGACTTCTCCAAAAAATATTTGATTATAAATCTGTGCAATTTATATGCAGAACCTAAACATGCCAATAACAAATAGCTGTCCGTGAAAACAGTAGATGACCCCTTAATACAAATACCATATGAAGGGTACTTAGTTTTATAGATGGTTTGTTAGGTGAAATGATAAAAGCTCTGCATGAAATTCCTCAGTGATTTGAATTTGTAACAATATGTAGAAAGCCATGTGGATGTTATTGTAGGGGGAAGTGGAAGAGTTTGGTATCCCTTTGAATTCCTAATGGCTCTTAGCATAAACCAGCCTGGGTCTACTGAAATAATACTACATTTGCCAATAGTTGTGTGACCAAAAATTTGATTACTGCTTTTTATTTTGCATTTGTCTGGTCTGTATGATCACTTCTTCCACCACCAAAATCACTACAAGGTGGTTCACTGAAAGAAATTATTTTATAATATATTCTCTAGCTCCTGAATAACTAAACCTGGTGAAAAATTCTTAAACAATTATTTAAGGATATAATTTGTGGTGCCCTGGAACATAAACTGAATCAAAACATTCATTCTCTGCATCTGCTTTTTGTCCTTAGCTATTTAATATCTCTCTGACTCTGTCACTGCAGAGAGAAAAACTAGAAAATTGCTGAATATTGATATTGAGACAATAATAATGCCAACTATACCTCAGAGAAAATCTATTTTCTAGATTTTTCTAACCTCTGTCATGCAGTTTAGAACTGCTTAAACATCAATGCCTCTTTTTGACAAAATAAGACATATATTAGAAAGTCTGATGTTAGTGGAGATTTTTAATAATGACCAGTGGTGAATCATAAATAGATTGTCGGTCAAAAGTATGTACCAATGCTGAGAAATATTACAGTATGGGATTAATGTAGGAAAGATAGAGAAAGACTAAAAGGAATAGTTACACTTTTGAATATTAATTAATAGGGAGCATGTCCCTTTAAAATCTCAGTCTTGCTGAGCACTGGTTTGACAAGAAATTGTAAAATTATTCTATTGCTGTGCAAGACTGTTTCTTCATGGCTGGCAGAAAATACGTTGAATTCTTTTAATGCATGTAAACTTTCTAGTTGATAAACAAAAGGCTTAGTACATACGATGTTACATATTTGGATACAACATTTAATATCTTATGTTGTGAAGAATTTTCCATTCATTTATAACGAAAATAAGTGAAATTCAATGGCATCTCAAAGTTGCTATGGAAGAATTAGCAGACACGGTGAATGGCAATAAGAAATTGCAGGGCAACACTACAGATAAGGAGAGACTAAACCCATCAAGATTTATCACACTCACAAAGAAGAAGGTGAATAACAATATGAAAGAGACATACAAAAAGAGAAAGATCTAGATAGGATGAACAAGGGAAATTATTCACTCTCACAAAAGGAAAAACAGGGAGCACAAACTGATGTTACTTGACAGCAAATGAAAGGTAAAACAAAGGAAAATGTTTTTCTTTCACCAACATACATAGCTAAACTGTGGACTTCATTGAGAAAATATTGTGAATTTCTTGCATTACAAAAAAAGTAATACTTAAAATTTGCATAAATTAATGAAAAGCAGGCCCAGCCTTGGCTATATTAAATGGAATGATCCAGTTGAAACTTTCCTATACAGCAGCTCTCTAAAAGTAAAATGTCTAAGTGTACGAGTTTATGCCATGGAAGAATTATTCTCTTCTTACCCTATTTTAAATCTTTCTTTGGCCCACATACATAGTTCCAGTGGACAGTGTTCTAGACAGAGCTGATCTTTGAGATGATCCTATGTTCTGCTGTTCTAAAGGCAAAGATTAGAATTCTAGCTCCTTTGGAGAACCTGCAGGAGGATGGATATACATGCAACATGGTTTGTATTTTAATTTCAGACAGCACAGTAGACTGGATTGTACTGGACTCCATTTGCCTGAAAGACACATTTTTTTAAAGATAGTTAAATGTTAACTTAAGTCTTTGAGATTTTAAAATATAGTCCTCAATATTTTCAAGCTAGAGAGAAAAAAAGAGGAAGCTGTTGATTTAAGAGAGGTCGTAGACCTGTAGGAAGGCCAAGCTCAAGTAGCAAGTACAGATTCATATCCCTTTCAGGTGAATAAATCAAAGAATAAGGATTGTGGCTTCTGTTTTGGTTTTGGTGTTCTGGGGTACCATAAAATAACAGAGCAAATAGTTCAAAGAATTACTTAGCAATAGGTTAATAAATTTATATCCATGGCATGGGGCAACTTAGTGAAACTCCACCACTGTTACAATTTTATTGCTCAAAAATCTCATTTTATTGTCTGTGCTCAGTAGCTATAACTTATCTTCCAGTCTATATATTGATTATCTTTGCTTCTGAGTGCATAAAAAAGGGAGAAAATTCATTTTATCAATATTAGGTAGAAATCCTGAATTACAATATTTTAGTTAAGTGGTTCAGCCATGTAGTAACTGTAAAGTCTTGAATATAGTTTGTTGAAGCATTCATAGGTTAAGCTGCTTTGTTACAAGAAAATAAACCAGCAGTTTTACAAGAGTTTGACTATTGCACAGATGAGGGAAAGAACTCACAAATTTAGTCAGCTTGTACCTCACTTATGGAATATTAATAAAGAACAATAACATCCAGGGAAAATTATTTACAAATTTTTGTTGATCCTGGATGTCTCCATTTATTTGTACTCAAACTAAGTTTAAAAATGTTACCAACTGATTTTCAGGAATGTTTAGTCCTTCAAAATCTTCTAAAATAAAAATTGAACTGATGGATTTTCAGGCTCCCAAAGAGCTACATCCATTGTAGTCAGAGTTGAAATGTCTATGCCCGAACTTTTTTGGCCACAAACTTTTAAAAATAATTTTCTTGCTAGCTAAAGTTGTCAGAGCAAAAATGTATGAGTGAGAAGGCAAACCTGGAGGGAAACTGATGGTCTATACCTGTGGCTGCACAGAGACTCTTTTGAGAAATTCTTCTTTCCCATGCAAACTATGAAAACAAGAAGATAACGCTTGGACACCTGTTGTTTGTCCTGAGATGTTTTGGTTCTAGACCGAGTGTGTTTTGGTATTGGGTGTTGTGGGGCTCCAGCCAATCACCCCGGGGGGTGGTTGATCACCTGATGGGTTCTTACCATATATAAAGGGGAATACAATAATAAATGTGGCTGCTGCCGCTGATGCTTCTTTAACTGCACTGGCTGTGTCTCTTCCTTCCCGGTCTACAACGACATATACCCACAGTGGTAAGAACCTCACCACAGAGATGGACAGATACTCTCTACATACACAGAATTTGCACAAAATGCAGCTCAGGCTAATACATTTTGTTTTACAGTGATCTGCTGCCACTGGTTCATCTTGACTAATCAGCTCATAAAAAGGATCATATTTTTAATGCACAGGGTACACTGGACCTGGCATGTTCAAGATGCTCATTATTTGCACAGAAACACTTAATTTTTTTTTCTTGAGAGGGGAGACACCCTCCACTGCAGCTCCAGTAAAAGAGGCTAATCAGGGGCAGGCTTCATGTCTGTCTGGCAAGTTAGAAACAGAGCCAGTAAGTATACCACATACCTCTGATGCATTCAAGTGTGCACCTGGTGTTAGTTAATTGGGTGAAGATTTTTTGCCTGTGGGTGGAAAGGATTTAGTGACAGAAGGTTTTTCTATTCTCCCACTACCACTACCCACAATGAGAAAGAGAACATGATGGACTGGCTTATTTTGCAAGACTATCTGGTTCAGGAGTGGGAAATGTTCAAGGTGAAAAGGAGAGTAATTTGATTTGTAAAAAAAATAAATAAACAGGTTCTAGGATACGTGAGACAAATAGAATTCTTCTCCCAAGTAAACCTTAAATTCTCACTGACATGGAAATGAAGAGTGGAGTAAGAAGATTCATTACAGTGATTTTATTGCTGATTTCTCTGACGAGGTGTTTGGAAGTGGGTAAAACACAGCTGGTTTCTTTTTCCACTGCATGTGTCTATACAGAGCATAGGAGCGCGGCTACTGGAAAACAGTACACTGGCTTCTGGCAAGGATAATAAATAAATGACAGTGTAAAAACTTTCCAAGGTTTAAAGTATGCTAAAAATATTTAACAATTTCAGATTCACAGCAACCATCTACTTTGGTACTCTTTTACAAAAGAGGGAACAGAATCACAGAGCTTTGAGGGCCAGGTCCGGCACACTACTCTGTGCTGTGGAAGACCTTGTGCAGTGCACAGGTTGTAAAGGTCTGTTCAGAGGCCCATTGTGATTTACAGGTCAAAGATATGAAGTCGTTTGGTAGGCAGCACAAATGTGCTGCAGTTCCTACTGTACTGAAAGGAAAGATGTGACCAACTAAAGTACAAAATAACATAACTTGTGACATAAGGGTTATTCCTGCCCAATGCCACTTTGCCAAGCATGTTTATTCATGTTCACAAATAGTGGGAAGCAAGCATTCTGAGTCCTCTTGCTGAAATCAAACTGTAAGACAGTAAGTGATTCAGTACTTTGACAAAATATGAAAACCTTCTATTCCACCAGAAAAGGTGGAAAAGCTTAGTGCTAGTAATGGAATTGCAATTTTACTAAATCCTCATAAATCGTCAAGTTCATCAGTGTACTAAGACAAAATAATGTGCTGTGAGATGAGCCTACAGAGAATTTCAGAATTTTTTTTTATATTTTCTTTTTTAACATTTCATGAGCAGGTGAACTGCAATTGCAAATAAAAGAGCTTGCTAATAACAAGCAACTGGGAAGAATGTAGGGGAGATTTAGAAGTAAACTGTAATGATTGGTGATCCTGAATTAGGAGAAGCTGTGGACTCCCTCAAGTGCAGATAGGCTTATATTGAAATCTGGGTAGACTAGAAAGTTGGGTAATTACCAACTGCACAAAATTTAACAGCAAGGGCTACATTCTTCACTGGCATAGGGTAATCCTTCTTATACATACAAAGGAAGGGGGGGAAAGGATGGAAAGCAACCCCCACAAAAAGAGATCTGTTGTTTCAGGTTGATGGCAAGTTTAACATAAATGCAACAGGGTGCCTCAAGAACAGCATTGTCAACTGGTCGAGGGAGGTGATCGTCCCACCCTGCACTGCACTCATGTGGCCTCATCTCAAGTCCTGTGTGCAGTCTTGGGCACCTCAGTATAAAAACATTAAACTATTAGTGTGTTCAAAGGAGGGTAACCAAGACTGTGACAGGTCTACAAGGTGTGTCTGAGGTCACTTGACTTGCTCACCTTGGAGAAGAGGAGACTGAGGGTTCATCTCATGACACCTACTGCTTCCTTGAGGGGGGCAGTGGAGGGGAAAATGCTGTGGTGACCAGCGTTAGGACCTGAGAGAATGGAATGAATCTGCAGGGTTCATTCAATAGGGGCGGTTTAGATTGGATATTAGGAGTAGGCTCTTCACTGAGAGTGTAGTCAGTCATTGAACAGTCTATACAGGGAAGTACTGGAGTATTTAAGGAGAATCTGGGAAACAATCTTAGTCATACGGTTTAGTTTTAGATAGAATTAAAGGAGCAGGGAACTGGACTTGATCCTCATGTGTCCTTCTCAACCTGAAATATTCTAAAATTCCATTATTTCATAAAGGTGTGGAGCCAGTCTCAGTAATTTTAACTGGTTACTTCAGAGTTTCTAATTAGTCTGTGTTAAGATCAACTGCAATTAAAAAAACATTTTTTAAAATTCTTTTTTAAGATGAAAAGAAATCAGGCCCTACTGAAGGCAGCCCTGTTTGACACAATTACAATAATTTATGGATGGAGGCACATAGATCAAGTGTTAATTGAACAAAATAAGAAATTCAATTTCCTCTGAAAGCCATAGATGCTTGTCCACTTGAGAATTTGGTGTAGCTCATAGTTTTGTCCAAGAGAATTTTCTTATATTTCTATATGTTTGGTTTTTTTTTTCGGTTTCCTTTGATGCTTTTTTTACTGGGAGGTGGAAAAGATGTTAAATTCTTCAAAAAGGAAGCTGTCAGGATCTTGTCAGTATGTTAAGATGTAAAGGTTGTAACCATGCATGCTGTGATTTTAAACGGTGTCTTCGCAAGGCAGTTAAAGAGCAACCTGAGTATTTGAGTCATCTCTTTAGAGACACATTTTAAAGAACTGTCTCCTACTTAATGTGTCCTTGTCACTGTACATGTTATGTATCATCTAAAATGAATCAACTTAAATTCTGATCCCTTCCCTAACCATTTGAAACAGTTCTTCAGCCTAAGAGAGGCCTGGAATTTGTGTTGGTTATCTGAAATATTTATTTTACCGGTATGCGAAAAATATTAATTATTATCAGAAGAAATTGTATGAAATGAAATGAAAGGAGTTAAGTCTCAGGATCATTAAAATAGCTACCAACACAGTACTGTGAAACACGGTAAAGCCTACACATTTACAAGTTTGTTAGAGCACCACAGCTCTCTGCAGTCTTCTATAGCCTTCAAATGTGTAGGCATAGGAGAACACAAAAAAAGGTCACACTGTTCTGGTCACTCCCACCCATTTAGCATTTTCTCTGCCCAGACTGCCAGGCTGTAGGGACTCAAACTTGAACTAAAAAGACAAAGCCATTTTACTTAGCTACCTAGTTCTGGTTCTGCTTGATAATTCTGCTCCAAGTCTCCCTATTTAGAGATTAGATCAGTCAGAAAATGAGGTTCAAGTTACTGTCCCTTCTGAAAAGGTTATGTTTGGTAGCACCCTCTTCTTGAGGAAAAGAGAGTGATTAGGAAAGTCATATATACTCTGTTAGTAGCATTCAACAACAGGAAAAAGAGTGAGGGTTTAAGGTGTTAGTGTGATTGTTTGGGAGATTTTGAAATTAATTTCCAGTCAGATGTGTTTTCAGTCCTGTCTGGTTGACAATCGAATGGACAAAGTTACACTCCTACACTGGGCCTGATGGGAGGCCAGAGGATCTCCGTAATGTGTTGGAGCATTGGCAGCTGTCAGAATCTTATTGCATATTCTTAATTTCTTTCTGATCTTTCAGAACTGACTCGGACAATGTGTAGTTTCAGCAGTGGTATAAGAACACTGAAAATAATAGTAGAAGGCCAACAACAACAACAAAAGAGTCATTTTTTGAGGCAAGAGAAGATGAGTGTCAGAATGCATTGTTGCCTTGTCCCATACTTTAGGATGAAGTACTAGCAGTAGTTGCTAGTAGGTCTATGTCAGAGGTAGCTAGTAGGTCTATGTTCATGCACAACCCCAGTGACAGCAAAGTCTTTTTGTAAACCATGTTCAAGTGCAGCCTAGCAGAGGACTTGGCTGAAAATTCAAGATGGCATCTAAGGTTTGTAAGGAAGTATACTAGTATCACATGAGAAAATGAGAAATATTAAAAGTGCCACCAATTACAATTAAATTGCAAATTAGTCTTTGGACTTTCATTATTCATATATAAAAAGTATTACAAATTAATATGGCTAGCCACAAAGGTCCATTAGAAATGGTTTGGTTGTCTCTAATAAATACTTTAAGTCAATTTTCTACTTTAGATTCAAAGGAGAAAGAGCAATGACTTGAGAATAGAAATTATATTATCTATCCATCTTAAGCAGGTTAAAAGTTATTTTTAATACCAGACATACTGAGGCAAGAGCTGTTATTTTTGAACTTTCAAGTCATTCTGTTTAAATCCGTGATCTGATATTTTTATGAGGTATTGTTGAGCTTGGGGGAGGAGAGTTTCCTGTCTGACTGCAGCTAGCAACTTTTCCTTCAGTTTTCAAAATAGAGGTCCAGCCACAGTCATGCAAAAATTATAATAATAAAAATGTAATGGAAACCAGGAACTTGTAATTCTGAAATAAGATGACCTTTTTACCCTTCCAAATCCTCCTTTGCTGCATTTCTTCAACGTGTTAGATGTCATTTTCTGTGGATCATCATCAAACAGCATTTTGTCCCACATACTTTTTGAAATAGCTCTCAATATTTGTCTGTTTTGTAAAACAGACATATTTTGAGAAAAAAAAAAGGAGTGCAAGGACACAAAAACATCCCTGATAGTTATGCCTGATATTCCTGGTATTAATCCCTGAAATGAAGCCTGATTTCAAACACCCTCTGTCTTTGACCCACTGTCTCTAAATCATAAGGCATTGTATCTTGTGTTTCTTAAGGACTAACTGCATAGTCAGCACCTCTCTCTATACTGTTTCCCATGGATTCCTTCCTGGCATTCAGCAGAGTCATCAACTCCTGCATTCACAAAGTTATCAGCAGTTGTAGCAATACAAAGTGGAAACTTAGGGACAGATGTGTTAACTCACATCTCTCTCCTTCTGAGTTGCTAAGGCCCCAAGCTACCTTTGAAACTAGAATATACAATCGTGTTTTTTTTTAATATCATCCATATACCAGCAGCTTAAGGAGACAGTATAATATCCTACAGAAAATATCTGTCACCCACATTAACAGTTATTTCCAAAGGATGCAGAAGGGAGCTAGGGAGGAAACAAGAGCAAGTAATGAGAGAGTATTTAGAGAAACAAGAAACATTATGAAATATTTATGAAACAGTTGAAATGTCTCCAGTGCAGCAGATGAGTCTCATGAGTACAATTCCTTGTATGATACACAAAGTAAGCACTTTTCAATGTCTTGATCTTTGACTACAGGTGGGGAATAAAGCAGTTTAATAATTAGAACAGGGGGTTCATTCAGGATTTCAGAGCTGGTCTTGAGTTCACATTGATTCAACAGTCAATGTAAAAAGAAGTCTTTCCACTTAGCTATGTGCAATGGACAGGCTCTGCTACTGGATGTGTTTAACAGGCCCTGCTACTGGATGTGTTAAATGACTAAAGTTTCAGAACGAAAGATGCTGTAGGAGTGTAAAGTAGTTTTAGTTATGAGTTGAAGAACATTGATGCCTGAACAATTTTTTTTTTCATTTTGCTGCTTTAATTTCCTATGTAGAATTCCCAGCAACTTTCCACTGCTGGTGTTTACCTGATAAGAGACCCATACCCTAGAATTGTCCCTGCTGCTCTAGCCATAACAGGGGCATGTTTTGGTCTATGATATCCCCACTGTCTCTGGAGAGACAACACCAAGAAAACACCAAAGAGAACATCATATCTCTAATGATGGGAGCAATATGGGAGCAATATGAAAGTAACCGGGGTCCAGTTGGGGAATTTCTGTCAAGTATTTGGATCATAATACTCACTATAAATCTTGGTCTGCTCGGGGGTCACTCACTCTTGCACAGGGTGGCTCTCTGGGGAGCCACCACTACAGCCATGGGAACGAAGGGGGATGCCCAACCTCCACCTCCACTACAATTTTGCGCAAAATAAAGGTGTTGTTTTTCCCCTTTTTCTCCATAACCTTGTGTTTCCAGTTTTTTGTCTTCTGCCAGCCTGCAAAAAAGGCATCAACATCACTTTACTCTTAAGAGTCTAAGCCGTCATGCCAACATTCATATAATGTTCTTCTCATCTGCCTTTTTTTCTTATTAAACTCTATTTCCTATGGCTGAGAACTACTTCTCAGGATGTTATTCTCCATATAACATTATATATTCAAGTTACTCATAAAAAAAAAAGAAAGGGAGGGAAAAAAGGAAAGGGAGGGAAAAAAGAAAAAAAAGTGGGCATTTCTTCTTTCTCCCTCTTCCCAGAAAATAACATAGTACCTAAGTTAAGATGTATCTTGACAAGACTTGTGAAGAATCATTAAGGAACAAAAGAAAAGAAACAAAAATACACTCAGGAAATCATGCAATAACTTTCACTGATCATCAGAACCATAAAACTACTTACTTTGTAAAGTTTTTTAAGTGCTGGATAAGATTTGCATTTTGGATTTTCTGAGGAATAATGAGATTTAGCATAACTGAGTTTATTAATTTCTTCCTCACTGTTCAGCATAGCCTTTACATGCAAACAGGACAATAAACACAGCATTGCAGGAGAGAACAGAATATCATCCTTTTGGCTCTATAACTGTTAGCTTCAAATTTTCTCAGAGAGCCAAATAATTATTTGTGGTTCTCAAATCCAGATATCAGTTGATATCTGAAGGCAGAAACTACTATGAAATTAGTCCCTCTCACCTTGAGGTGATTTTTGATTGATAGAGCCTTGTTTTTTTGTAGATATAGACACCTGAAATTTCATATTTGTCATCACATGGTTTGAAAACAGTGATTATGGGATTATTGAGTGTGAGTTATCCCAAGTTTAGTGGGAATGATGAAAAAAACTGGTTTTTACTGAATGGAAATAGAACAGGCTGAAAAAATCTCTATCAGAAATCCCGAAGATTATTTTGAACAGTATTTATCATATATGATGATACATTGAGTGATGTGTCTCATGTAAGGAAAAAGAATCTGAGGTAAGTAACTCAGTTCTTTGAAATATAAAAATCTTAATGATGTTAATGTAAGATAGTGCACTGGTGATCGAGACCCTGAATTACTGGTGTTGTTTTTACTATAGCCTGTTTAACTACAGGCCATGTTTTACCCCTCCTGTTCAGTTTTACCCCATTTTCTTCAACATTGTTTCAGATAACTGCTCAAAAAAAGTGGGTTTATGGTTGACAGTGGATTTTTATCTCCATCATTTGTTATACATTTGACCTTTCTGGAAGATACATTGGGGTTTAATTCTGCTGTGGGTGTTTACTTACCAGGAACTCCGAGTGAGATGCATACAACCAAGTTTACATAAGCTGAACAGTCGTTAAGAGATAATGACTTTCAGTCAGTACTATTTGAGACTGAATTTGAAGCAGCATCTTAAGGGTCAAAGGCTTTGACATGTATTTCCTTTTCCTCTCCTTAGCAATTTACCAGACTTTTACCTAGTTATCAGCAGCTGTTTAAACAAGGATATGAAGAGACATATTTATTCTCTTGAATGGATCAACAAGAAGCATTGTGAGATGGCTATTTCTTCAGATGGGTTTGAAAAGGCAACAAAATAATATTTTGCAAGTTTTTTTATTGGCTTGAACTTAATAGTGATTAAAATAATGGTAAGCTCCTGAACATAGAGTTCTTGTATTTAATGAGTATGAAGGGTGTTTAGCCAACTGTGGGAACAAAGTCCCTTCCCTGTACTAATGAACAGCAGCAAAAAAAAAAAGAATTATCTGATACTGCTTCATTCGTGTAACTTAGTTTTATTGTCTATTTCCTATGGAGTCAGAAAAAGCCTATGAATCCCTGAAGTCTTCCTGACAACACTAGTACACAGCTACGATACATTCTTTGGCATTTGGTGCTTTTTTAGAAGTATTATTGTGTAAGCGGAAAATTACTGAAATTGTTTTCCTTTGCTGAAAAAAAAAAAGCAGGGAAAAAGTAATATTAGTGCTGAAACTAAATAGCAAATTGTTTGCAATTGTTACTCTTGTTCTATTTTTGATTTAGAAGCCAAGGGGTCAATGAAGCAGTTGAGCAGACATATCAGCAATATCTCACGACTTGAAAGTTGCTTTTCTTGAAAGGAATAGTGATAATCTCACTGCCTGCAACAGGATTCATATTTTCTCTGTAACATTAAAGGATTTTAAAGAAATATTGAAATTTTAAAGAAATATAATTTTCTAAGGAAGACAAATAGAAAACACTTGAGAAAGTCAGGCATGGCCCTGCTTATCTAGTGAGTAGATCCTAGTAAACTGCTCTAAGTTCAGGAGAGAAAAGATGTAATTTACAAAAGCTTATGCTTAGCATGAGAGATAAATTGTTGCAGACCAAACCTAGGATAGATTGAACCTAGATTTACTCTTTTTTTGCACAAATTTTTGTGTATGCTAGAAAATGGTCATGTGCCTTTTTTTCAAGTTGATCAGAAGCAGTGGTCTAAAAGTGGAAATTCGAGGTGTAATTTTATTAGATGATGCCACTAATAGAAGGAGCTCTAAGTTCCAGCACACAGGTTGCTCCTCACCTCCTAAAACTCTGAAAATCATACCTCCTCTACTTTCCTGTTCTTATTATTCATCCCATTTCCTTGCATAATCCTTGTTTTCTGTGTACTGTGTGTACACCCAGAACAGGCAATGTGTAGTCCAGCTCTTTCATCTCTCTTTGATATGTGTTCTAAGTTCCCTGAAGTAGCTTTCCTCTGAGAAGTTAAAACAAAGTGAAAGACTTGAGAGATGCTTCAAAGAATATATGCTTTCATTGAAGGGAGTTTTTTCTAGAAACTGGTAAGAAATACATCAAGCATTCAATGACATACCCTTGCAATACAATGTTTCCAATCCACTTCGTAAAGAAGATGCCCACAAAACCCTGGGAACCATGATGGGCACAAATACCAAAACTTTATAATTAATGCTTGCTTGTTCAGCCCTTGCTATCTTATGATTGAACGATTGACCTGTTACTCAAGAGTAGGACTCCTAACTGATCCAGGAACATTTTAGCTAATGGTAATACTAGGCCAGAAACACTGCATGACGTTTGAGAGGAACTAATTTCATTTCTGTTTATGTCTCAACATTACATGGGGTAGAAAATTGCCATGTGCGGGAGGGAGTGAGGACGGTGGAGGGTAAGCCTGTCCCTGCTGAGACTTCGCGTGGCAGACAATCAGGGGAGAGAACTGGGCTGCAAGCGACTCCCCACTTGCAGGCGGGCCAGACCCTGGATGCCCAGGGAAAAACGCCCGGGAAACTGGGCTATACAAACAGTGAACTGCGCCTCGAGGGTCCGGCCATTTTCAGTTTCTTGGTGAGGAAGGAGTGCTTGGGGGCTTCGGCTCCCTACAGAACTACCTCTGCCCTGCCTGCTCCTCCCGCCTTCCCTGTGTGTCTTCACCGAGCAGCCTGCTGCCACCGCAACCTGTCCTTCGCCCAGCGGAGCACCCAGCAGCAACCCACGGTCACCCCCGCCAGGAGCCCGACAGCCGCCTGCTCCCTGTGCAGAGCCGACAGCACCGACCCGCGGTCCCCCCGCCGGCGCCCGCTGCCTGCCCTGCGCCGATGGCAGGGACGAGCCACCGCTGCTGCGTGGAAGCTGCGCCGAGCCACGTGGACCTCGCAACTCACAGTGTGCTTCGAAGAGACGCCGACGGGGCCCCCGGCACTCTGGTGGTGACGTTCTGTCCGTTTTCCCCTTTCTTTCTCTCTTTTCGATCCCTTCTCCGGACGGGACATTTATTAATAAACTGTTCTCAGATATAACATTTGTCTCGTTCGACTTAACTTTGTCTCAGACCATCGATTTTTAAAATAACTCTTCACAGTTCCCCATACTGGAACATGACAAAGAAAGCATGATCAAAATTTACAGATCTTTCTGTCTTAACAAAGTGGGAAATTAACTGGAATGACAAATTTAATAGCTTTCATTGTGGACAATTGTAATTTATTGATTTCCAAGTGCATAAAAAAGTCTTTAATTTTATGATTGTGAAAGGGAAAGTATTTTAATAGTCAGACATGGAAATACATTCCTCAAAATCTTCTGTAAAGTAATTTCTGTAAAATGTTAATTTGAAGTTCTAATTGCTTGGATTTCGTTATACATCTGATATAATGGATGAGATGAATTCCTTTTAGATCCATTACTTTGTAAGAAATGCTGTGCTTGCAGACCAAGAAGGAATAAAAATGTATTAGAGCAAGACTTCCCATACATGAAAACTGTCAGTCTGTCAGTGCATTTATACATTATAAGAGAAATAAAAAGATCATTTGGTTTGGAAAGTATGAGAGTCTGTTGTATGAGGAGTGTTCAAAGAAAGTGGTCAACAGCTCTAAAGTAGTGCCATATCAATAAGTAAAAGAATAAATATGGCAGGGGAAATCTCACTTCAGAACGGATTGTCTTGATAGAGGACTGATCAAATAGGTTCTGTCTGAATGAGTTATACTGAGACTTTCACTACTGACCAGGTAAACTCCAAGGCCCAGCTGGGATCTCTGCATATATGTAGCTATACTAGGAACACAGCCCTGATTTGTAACTGTACGCTGGCAATTTGCAAAGGTCACACGCCTGTTTTTGAAAGCTCAGTGCATGTCACTCCTGCTTTTCTCTTCCTCAAAGTCCTGCCATTCCATAATCTGCTTTCCACTAGCAGTTTTTTCTCATTAAAAAAAAAAAAAAATCTTCTCTTTAGCTGGTTGGCATCTGTCCTTATTTTGCAAGAAAATTTGGAAACCTGTAATTCTCAAAGCCACCCTGTCACTAAGCCTCCAGGTATCCTAGTTACTTCAGAAGAATGAGGTCTTCTGAATATATATGCTAGAGAATTTTTGGTGAAGGCCTTGCCCTTTATTACAGAGAAGAATCCCTTTGTTTCCTTATAATTCCTTACAGTTTTTGCACTATAAGCATCCTCATCAGACTAACATCCAGAAGGCAATAGTTTTGCTTACTGATTGATCTATCGATTTTGGATTCGTTTTTGCAGAGACTCCATTAGCAAAAGTTACTTGATGTGTTTCTAAGTCTCAGAACATGGGAGAAGAGTCTTTTCAAACTTGACATGTAAATTACTGTGTAGAGAAATGACTGCTGACTGCATTTATTACCTCCATTATTGTCCAATTTGTCAGCTACTGCTGAAACCACTTGCTTGTTCTGCCAGAGAAAGAAAACATTCCACAGCAGGAGTAGAGGGAGGAGGTAAACTGTGAGAAATCAGTCTGTGATGTACCTCTATAGCCTCAAGTGATGAGACAAGGAAGAGAGTAATACCAAAGCATTAATGCACTAACAATTTATTTATCTTTCATTCTGCCACCACCTGTGTATGCATGTGTGTCCCTTTGTTGAGTAATCAGTCCCAGCTCTGCAAACTGATGCAGATTGAGGTGCAGACTGAGCTCTGAGTGGGAGCCTGAGACAAGAGGCGGTGAACTGCCATAATAAAGGGTCAGACAGGTGAATGGACACTGGGAGATACAGCAGGAGCTGAGGACTCAGGAGAAGGAGAAAGTGAGTGAGTGAGTGAGTGAGCCTTGTTCGGGCTTAGGCTATGAGGGGATAAAAGCCCAGGGGCCCTCTGTGCAGTGTCCTACTCTGAGGCAACAGCTCAGGCTGTTTCTGTGTTAATGGTGCTGTGAATAAATGGCTTTATAGAACGAGGCATCTGAAACCCTGCTATGGGAAACCTGGAGTGGAGCCAGTGAGAAAACCCTGTCCATTTTTGTGAGTGCGGAGTCAAACGGGGACCTGTTGGACCACTGGAGCTGCACATGAGGTGAAGGGGCTTTGGTCTCAGCAGTCAAAATCTCTGGTGTTGGGAGTGTGATGGCCTGAGAATCTTGTGAATGGTCAGACTGGGAAGTTTCCTTTACACCTTCAGTGATGGTGGCACATGAGCCAAATATAATTGGATGTTCAAGCGCTCTTCCTTCAGTGTCTGAAAAAGAGAACATGATTATTAGTGCAGAAAGGTAATTTACCACTCACTATTTTCTACCAAAACGGTTACTCAGGTGAGCAGGTGTCAACTCAACTGTTGGTGAGACATTTAAAAAAACCCCTCCAAGCAACTCAATAGCAGCAGTGAAACATCAGCTGTGTCCCTGGCATCTCATACTAACAGGGCTTGTTTCTGTGAAGAAGGCCGTTCACTTGCTTGCTGTTTTATCTGGCACTTGTCCATGCACAAAAATCAATCTCCAATTCCTTTTAATGTTTAGCACTAAATCCAGAAAGCAAAACAAAGCATATGAGTCTTGAATTTATTATAGCAGCCCCTTGTGTTTGGCTTCAGGGCAGCCTTCTAATCAAGGGAATGAATAAACAGTCATTGATTCACTTTCAGGGAATATGGGAGACAGCTCAATCTTCCTGAAGACCAGCATAGAGAAGGGGCCTCCCAATCATAAATCAAAATACTATCACCCCGTTAATTTAGCTTGGCAATTATTAAGATGTTAAAGAGTTTGTACTACTGTGTTTATTGATGGAGGCTGAGGCACAAATGCAAACTTCCTTTAAATCTCTATCCTCATGGAAAATGGAAGTATCTTATCATCAATATAATATTTTCAAATACCCTTTTTTGGGCTTTTTTTTCAAAGATTTTTATTGGCCTCTCTTCACCTAAAAGCTGCAGAAGAATGAACTTGTTCATGACCGTATACATATGTGTGTTTCTACATGCAAATAGTCATAAACAGGCATAAAAAATGCTTTATAAGACAATGACATTTCATTCCTATTATTTCTTGTAGAGCTCATCTATTCCCTGGTGTGGTGGTTTGACAGGGTCTGGTTTTTTGGGTGTGGTAGGGGCCAGAAAGATGGCTCCTGTAAAAAGATGCCAGAAGCTTCCACAGCTGTCTGGCCAGGGCCTATCCTTGATGGCTCTGAAGATGGACATGCTGTGGAAGCCACAGCTGGGCCAGTTAGAGAGGAAGGTAACGCCTCTGTGACAACATATTTAAGAAGGAGTCACGGTAGTATGCACACGCGCACCAGTAGATGTAGATAGACAGGGAAGAAGGAGTACAGCGTGTAGAAGAAACAACAGATGTGGACACCAACAAAGTCAGAAGGAGGAGGAGGAGGTGCTTCTAATAGACATCCTCGAAGCCTGTGGTAAGGACTGTACCAATGCAGTGTTTCCCTGCACCCTGAGGATACACGAAGGAGCTGAGATCCACCCCACGCTGGAGCAGGAGGTGTGGACTCCTACAGGAGGGACTTTNACCAGGGGGACTGCTTGCCAAGAGGGAAAAAGGACTCCTGCAAAATGCCACAGTGTTTGTGAGAAGGGGACCTGCTTCCTCTCCAAATAATTGCCAAGAAGAAAAACATCTGAGGAATGAACTGACTAGGAACCCCCCCATTCCCCCCCAGTTCTCGTTACTTTCTGAGGGAAGGAGGGAGGGATTTTGGGGCAGGGGGGAGAAAGTGTTTAAGAGAATGTTTTGCTTACTCCTTTAACTCTGTAATAAATTCACTTAGAGGATTTTTTCTCTCAGTATCCTTATCTCACCTTGGAAGAAATTCCTTTCCTCTGTCCAGCTGAGCAGAGGGAGGGGAAAGGGAAGCAGCTTTTCGTGGGAGTTTTGGGGCAGTTCAAACCACGACACCTGGATAGTTACAGAAATATTTTTGTTCTTGTTCTTTCTTTGGTTGTATGAATCTTAGCTACTGTGATTTCTTCGAAATGAGTAGGAGATTTCCCACAGTTTCCTTTAGACTGCTCCAAGGACATATGAGTAGGATCACAAAAGACTCTGACCTCTAATCCAGAATCTAAAAACTGAGTGATGTCGTATTCAATTGCTCTTTTGACCAGTATTTGCTAAATGAGAAGTGGAGTATGTTCCAGGTATACACAAAGAATCTGGGAAACTTTTAGACTCTTGTTTTGGTTTTAAATGATAGTTTATATTCTTCATGGTTTCAAGATCTCTTGAAGGATCTATTCAATGAGAAAAATGTAACCTTTTTATATTTTTACTACTGTTTAATATCACAATTTTCAAGGTCTGCTTTAAAGTGCTTTTTTTTTAGTGTTTGAGGTTGGTAATGAGCTTAAAATGAAAAAAAACCAAAAAACAACCTACTTTAACCATCCTCATATTTTGAAAATTTTCTAAAACATTAAGTTATTAACTTTAGAAATTTCACCTGAAGTTGTTTGTTTTTTTTAGAAAAGGCCTTGCAATATAATTTCCTCTTACTATGTGATCTGCGACTCCACAGGTTCATGTATGTGCATAATGATCTGTTCCCAACAAAAACACCATCGTTTCTTCCAATTTTGAGTAATGCAACAGCACATCGGACAACCTGCTGCTACAAATACTTCTAAATATTGTATTTGATAAAGATTCTCTTTATTAAATTAAGATTTCTCCTTATTGAAAATTTAGTTTTCAATCCATATAGAAAATGAACAGATGAAATCTGAATGTCACAGAAAATAATGGAAGATCAGTAATCCCAGATGGCTCATCAGGCTAAACAGATAATGTAGAATGGTTTCGGCCAACAGCAACTTTTGATTTACCTGCCCAAAGGAGGAAGACAATATTTCAAAATCTTTTCAGTCTGTGGATTTTTATATAATATTTCTGGTGTTTAGCTGTCTGAATTCAGTAGTCTTTAAAAATTAAAACAATTTTATTAAGTTTGGCATAACTGTAAAGTATGCTTAGAATCTAGAAAAATACACATTCATCTAGCCATTCAGTCTCAGTAATTCTAATTACTGGTAATGCCATAAAATTGTGTATCATTGCTTTTTCAAATTATTCTTCCTGCTTGTTGTAGATTTGTCAAATAGTTTTGTACATAATTTCCTTTCCTTTCTTGCTTACTTGTTTGCTTTCCTCTTTTCTTGCTTTCTTTTCGTTCCTTTCTTTAACTTTCATTTCTTTTCTTTCCATTCTTTCATTCTCCTCTGTCTCTTTCTCTTTCTTTCTCTTGTTTTTTAAAGTTAGGATAGAACTGAATCCCAGCTGGGACTTTTCAAATACATCTTCTTAAGATGAAAATATCCTGGTCTTTCCACTGTCTATCCTATTTCATTGTAAAAAAGGTGACTAAATGAAGCAACTAATATTTCAAATACATCACTTAGTTACAGTTGTCCCCAAAATAGATTCTTTTATTTTAAATTTCAGAAGCTATAATCAAAGCTAGTTTTCCCGATTTACCAACATTTTCTGTTTTAAATTATATAGAAAACATGAATGAAAGCAAGATAATTAAAAAGGAAGAAAAAAAAGAAGTAGAAAAAAGATGGAATACACCTGTTTAGCAGAATTTATAGTTCAGCTCTCTTGGCTGTACCAATCACTTAGAACATTAATTTGTCTTTTAAAGGATTAATGTGTTTAATTAAGTTTATGAAGCAATTCCTTAAAAGCTAAGTCCATATCTGGCAGAATAATGAATTCTTTGTAAAGAAAAATCCAAACAACAAAGCTTCACCCTAAAACAGTTTTTTATGTCTTTTTTTCCACACAATAAAAAACCTTCTGAGTTAGTTTCAGAATACCAGATGGTTCCCTCCATTGTATTTGCTCTTTATTATATATTCAGATTATGTGTATGAAGAAAATACTTACACTTTAATATGTTCTCTGTAATAGGCCGAGTCCTCTCTAACTCTTGAAATCAGAATAAAAATGGTAACTGTAAATGATGAAAATGTAACATCATCTGTTTTTGGATCTGTCAGTTATTTACTTGACAGGCCTTTTCTTTGCACAAGTATGAAGACAATTCTTTTGCGTATACTGGTAATAGACCTTTCTGAAGGATTCTCAACTTCTTAACTTGTACGGAAAAAATTGTGAGGAAATGCTGGCATTGATGCCTCCAAATGGTGAAATCAGCTTCATTCTTTAACATTTTGACTGTGTCTATTTTCAGCTTGACCTTAATGTTATGAAATTCCAATATGTAGCAATCTAGTAAGTGCAAACATCTTCAGGCCTAGAAGACCTTCTCTGACAGTCACACGCCTTTTCTGTGAGGTTTTGCAAGCTGTACTTCAGGCAAATAAATTCACTGGCAATTGTCCCACTACTCTTCTGTTGATTCCCAAAGAACCAACTTCACAAAATGTTAGAGAACCAGGTTTTCTGATATCACATATTTATACTTTTACTTTCAGCTACTAATTAACAGTATAGACAGGGGAAATGTAGCTTATGGGGCTTGTTATCTGAAGCTGATATTAAAATTATATTAATTTTCTGGGTATGAATATAGTTGAAAGGAATTGAATTACTACATGTTACTAAGTAAATATTATCTTTTTTTAATGTATAGTGATCACTTTACTCATCACCTTCCAGAGCTGGAAAACAAAACCAAAGTCATAAATAAAAATCATAAATAAGACTTTTGCCAGATTATTACAAGACTAATACAAAAATGGAATTTGTTCTTATAAATGCTTTTGTCTGCATAACTGGATTGTGAAGAATTGTATCTGCAGTTTGGCAAGGTAGACTCAAGTCATTTAGGTAAGAATTGTATTTCTTTTCATACCAATGCCTGTTGTTTTGGTTTTTCTCACTTTATCATCATTAACAAATGAAATATCACATTCAAAAATACTTTTCCACAGTCATGCTTAGTCCAGTCATGTAAGCTGGTATTAAATGTATGCAAAATTCAACACACAAATGGCCAGATTATATTTTTATCTCCAGTGACTTGAAAAATTGTACACTGTGGAAGCTACAATGAGGATGGTGGGTATGCCCATATGTTTTGTGAAATTTGAATTAACATAAATTCCAGTTGAGGTCCAGTGATTCCTTTCTATTGCTTAATCTGTGACAGTGAGATGGTTAATTCCTATTGGAAAAGATATTATTTATACTGATGTGCTACTGTCTTTTTTAATAGATATCCTCGTGTTTCATTAAAAAGTATGAAAAATGACATGCAGTTGAGGATTGGATTAAATGGAGCTTCAGCTTTCCCCCAGATGAGTTCAAATGCTGTAAATGTAGTAGATTTACAAAGTGTATCTGAGTATTCAACATGCCAAGGGCTACTGTGTTAGTAATTTTGATGTCAGATAGCTCAGTGTCAATATTTAGAATACAGATATAAACAGGTGTTTGGATCTTAAAGTTTACCTACATAATGGGATCTGACAATTTTTCAAGAGTGTACGAACCATGAAAACCAAAATCCCCTCTTGTTTTAGCACTTCATTTCCCGTCAGTGTTAGTAGAAAAACAGCAAATAACACTGGACACTCACACTGTCTTTGCCCACATTTTCTTCAATCTGAATAAAATATTTCCCTCTCTAAGGCTATAATCTAAGGCTTTCCATCTCCAATTTCACTAATTATAGGAAACAAGCATCAGGAAGGCATTAAGACACTGGGGTTGATGTCACTAAAAGATACAATCAGTTCGATGCTGGACATTCTCTTCCTCACTGCCTTTTATTTTTTTCAAATCTTCCAGTCCTCTCACCCCATAAAAACTTGTTAATAGAGACCCTTGTTCTGACTAAACATTAGAAAAAAATTTCCTTCAGTTACATGTGCAAATCTTCATGTCCACCTGGTTCTTATTCCATGTTTCAAGCCCATCTGTCTTCTTTATGATCTAGATGCTCTTTCTCATAACACTATCAATGTGGTAACTGTGTTCATTTTTTTTAATGATCTGGGAAATGTTTTTCCTTGAGTTTCTTATTTTTTATATTTTTGTTTCTTTCTCCAAGACTTATTTTAAGAACTTGTAAAGGTCTTTTAGCTTTGTTGTCCTCTTAATTTTTCCAGAGAAGCTTCATTAGAAAAAAAACAAAAGGAAATCTGCTCAAAAGTCCTTGGTGGTGACATCAGAACAGGAATGGAACATAGGAAACTCACTGTACAGTATTCATCTATCACTGGACAGTTAATAGAGACTTAATATCAAGTGGAACATTTCCAAGTTTTGCAGTATTGCCTGTTGTCCTGTTCCGCACACCCTCTCCTTGCCAATACCCCTCCTTTGCAGAACCTCTGGACATAATTTTACATTATTTAAGAAAACAAACAAACAAACCGAAATAATCCTCCTTTTATAGTCTTACAAAATAGATAGGAATGTAACAATTTGTAGAATAAAATAAATTAGTTTTGTTGGATTCAGAATTTATAGATACATATAGTAATTTCTATGGAACTACATTACATTAATCTGTACTTCATTTTAAGGGGGATAGCATTTTCCTTTAAAAAATAGTGGAAGACGAAAAGGCAAGATGGAAAGACAGTGAGAAATGGACCTCATCTTGCTCCACTGAGTTCATTGACTTCACCTCAGGAAAACACTCTGTGTGGTGCAAGAAGATAATAATTTAACAGAGACCTAGAAAAAAAAGTATTATGTTGTAGTGCCTCTGCGTGTGGCTTGCGGCCGGGACCGTCGGGTCCTTTCCCCCCCGTGGGGTGTTGGTCCTTTCCCCGCTCCCGCGTGGCAGCTGGGATGGTGCAGCCCCGGCTCGGCGGGGGCTGTCCCGGCCCAGGGCAGCAGAGACTGTCCCCACCCAGGGGAACAGCTCATTGGTTCCCATGCCGGCTACTGACGCTGGCTCACTGGCCGGTGCCCCTCTCAATCATTGTGGTCCTCCGCAGTGATTGGCTCTCCCGACTGCCCTCCTCTTGCCCTAGTTTTATAACACGCCCCGGTCGCCATTTTGGCCGTCTTCTCCGCAGCATATTGCAGGAATAAAACCTACTGGCGATAAGCGGAAAGAACCCTTTCTCCTTCTCTTTATTTCCCTGCATAAATTAAACCGCTGTGCGTGAGCTAAGCCAAGATTCTGCGGGAGTTCTGATGCTCGGCTCGCCTCTGATCGGAGACTAGATAAGGCCTGAGTCGCGTTATTTAGGCAAACAGGACTGACACAAAAGACTCAGAGTTACTCGCGCTTTATACCCGCGACAGTATTATATTTCATTATTATTTCCCTAGCTCATCATAGAGTTCCTTAGCACCACTGGGTTCCCTAGTACAAATGTATGTAATACTTTTCAGCTTACTGTGGTCATTAAATGTTCTGCTTCCAACACAGTCTGAACTCAGATACTGATTCTCTTTAATGAGGTTGATATGGAAAAAATGGTGCTACAGCAGAAAGAAACAAAAATTCCTTTAGTTAGAGGCTATTTTTTGTCTTATTACTAGCATGCTACAATATCAATAAGGATGGAAAAAAAATCTCAGTAAAAGCTTGCATATACTGATCCATGAGAATGGATAGTCCTGTTATTATGGTATTTGCTAAAATGAGGACAGCCATAGTTTTAAAAGACAGTTTATTTAATTGGAAACAGATAACTGAATTTCTCTTCCTCTCTATGTATGGAAAACATGGTTAAGATAGCATCTAACTTTCTAACGTAAAAATAGTAAATGAGTTTTCCCTACTCTGGCAAAAACATGTTTCTTGTGTAGAAATATTGCACTTTTAGCTTTTTATGATGTTGTGGTGGTTTTAAGTGAAAAAGCCTTCTTGTGGAGAACTCCATGCTACAGTCATAGAAATGTCACAACGAAACTGTAGTTAGTCATGACTAAGTTCCAAGGCCGTGGTGTTGGTATGTTTATGTTGATTACTTGCTTTCTGTTATGGATTGCTGAAATATACTGCCAGTACCCTATTTCTTAAACCAGCTCTGAGATAAGGAAACAGTGCACATACATAAGTCTATGTTGTTACACTCAGAAATCCTTTGGACTATATGTTATCAGCTCTTTCTTAGCTCTGTAAGAATCAACAAATGTGATTTAGGCTACCAAAAATTTATAGTGTTAAGAATACAGAATCTTAATTAGCTTCACCCTCAGATTGTTGGTTGGAATGATGGTTTTATACTGACAGGTTTTTATTTGTTTTTATTTATTTATTATCTCTAGGTTGAACTGTGAATTCATGAAGGGATATTTAGAAATTGTCCAATAGGTTTGAGTAAATATCTGCTCTGATATACATATACAGTATTAGAAACTGATCATTTTATTCTTTAGCTTCTGTCTTTACCATGCTCCTGTGTCTTACTATTTTTAGGGTTTTTGAAATAACACTTAAATTCACTGTTTGAGAGAAGCTATTGGCACAGCCTGTCCTCCAAAAGCAGCTCAAATTTGGAGAAACCTCCTTGTACAAACAACATTCCATATTTATTTTGTTCTAATGATACCTCAGTATTTGCTAAGCATACAGACAAAGTTCATTGTCTAATTGACTAAACCTGACTCTATTGTGGTAAACCATGTTCAATTTCATAATGGAGACAGGGTGAGCCATGTTATTTTACCATGTGTGAACAGGCACATAATACCAGAGTTCAACTGATACTGTTTTCCCTAAATAAAATTCCTTCCTGCCAAGAAGCTGAAATCATCTGGATGCAATTCACAATCTGAAGACCTGTTGTGCTGAGACTTTTCTAATTAAAAAAAAAAAAAAGTATTAAGTGTTCTCCTTCACTTTTTGACCAATTTTGTAAACACTGTCTAGAAAATAATTTCATGTGCTGCAGAAGTGTCGAGAGAGCATGCTTCCTTTAGAGAAAGCATAGATTATTCACTACAGATTTAGAATTCCTTTTCTTATTTTTCCCTCCATGCTCTATGCAGAAAATAGCAAGAAAAGATGTTAGAGTCACACCGGAGAAGCATCTTGATAAATGTTCAAAGCTGGAGTCAATACAGGTTGCAACACATTATGGAAAGATCAGTTGTGGAAATAGGTATTTGATTTTGCCTCTACCAATAACATTTTGAACATACAGCTGGGAATTCTTTAGATACTATCTGTTTAAAATTGCAAGGGTATTAATTTTAAAAATAACATTTAAAAAGGAGAAGTGATTGGACAGACTTAAAAAACAGCAATCAGAATTTCACTCATCATGAAATCAACATTATCCATTATGCTTTTAAGCCTTCTTTCTTTTTGTTCCAAATAGTTTAGGCTCATGAAATTCAGCAGGGTTTTATCACTGATTTCAAAATAGCCAAGATTTCATCCTGTGATTCTACCAGGATTAATTTCAGCATAACGAACTACTCAGCTTGAGTAGCAGCAAACAAATTTGGTCATGGAATAAACTAAACTAATGGGTTTTAGTTTCCTTTTGCTATGATAATGTTTTCTTGTACTGTTAAGATAACATGAGAGATTGCTCAAGACCACATAGCACTTTCAAATCAGCCAGATAAAGGATGCCTTCAACAGGTATAGTGTGAGTTACAAGGGACAACATATGTCTTAATTCAAATGTGAAGGAATTAAAACCCACATTGCTTTCATAGTGTGTAGTTCAAGCTTTTCATTTTCTTGGCAAACTGCCTCTCCTTCTCTTTAACAACATTATGGTCATGTTTATTTAAAATACTCACATCTTTCACAATTTAGAAAGAACTCTCTCATTTATTTACCCAAACTAAGGCAGTAAAACTGATATACTGTATAGGGGTCTTTATTCTAACCTCCTTTTTCTCATATATAAGGCTACTGTGGCATGGTTTTAAATTTTTACATCCTTTTAAAAACTTACAGTCATCCCTTTTGTCTTCTCCTAGAAGTGTTCCTCTACTTTTCGAAGCAAAATATGGTGATTGTGAGAGGCACTAGACTGCTAATTGAGATTATCATGCAATGGAAAAGATAAAGAAAGAATAAAAAAAGTTCTCCATTGATATTTGGAACTATTGACAATGTGTTTCAGACAACATCTAGGTGGCACAGAACAAATTCAAGTTCTATTGTCATTATTGTCAATTGTCTTTCCTTGATAGCATTGTCAGCTATTCCAAAAGTGAAGCGTAACACTATTCATGATATTGGTTTTGAAAGCTGAAGGCTTATTTACACTGGTTTCAGAACGTTAGTCAAACTCACAAAACCTTAGATGACAAGACCTAGCTGATAACATCCAACCCCTTATTAATTATTCTAAAAGATTACATTTCATCTCAGATACATATGCAACCTGCTAAACATTTGACCTTTTTTTTTCTGTCTTCTCTTTTTCTCTTGCTTACATCTCTTTCTTCATATTTTTGGTACACAAGGAATATTATGCTACTTTTACAAATCAAAGAGGATCTACATCATTATCTTTCAATTACAATCTATTCAGTTTCAAACTGCCAAGAATCTCAGTTGCAGGTTCTTGTCTAGATACCATTGATGTGACATATACTTTAAACATCCAACTACACAAATACCAACATTTGCATAGTTATGTCAGCCAAATTAGGCAGAATTTCTTTACACTTTTACTCTTCATGACCATACTTAAAATGAAAACATAACATGAGATATCCATTAGGACATTTCAAAATATCCAAAAAAAGCAAATTTGTGTATTCTATCACCAAGAAAAATGTTAAAGAGTGATCACTGGAATCTCCATAATATCTAAATATATAATTATCTAATGAGTGAAGGCATTCAAATCAGGTTTGAATAAAGTTTTGAATCACATTTGTTGATGCAGGATCAAAAGTCAAAACACTACACTCAACCCTCTCTATACAAGAAAAAAACAAAATAAAATAAAACAAAACAGGAGGTCAGGGTGATTTAGGAGTATTTAAAGATCTAGCTTCCTAAAAGTGGTTAAGGAGTATTTTCATATGCCAATTGATTCTTTAAGAAAAATTTGATCCTTACCTTTCAGAAAAAAAATAAGACTCCAAACAAGTCCAAGTTCAGGGCAAATTTTCTTAAGGCTAATCATGTGTGTTCATATCAATTGCGAAAGATAACCAAATGGTGTTGATGAACAGCATCTCTTGGGACACAAGAATGGAGGTAGAAATGTTTGTCATTTCATGTTTTGAAAGACCTAAATTCCTTAACAAAAAACAATAGTAAAACAAAAAAAAAGCATCTGGAGAAATGTTTTAAATACAGAATGGATAGGTCCTCAAGGTCCACAGAAGACACAGTCTGATTATTGACAAAACACACATAAAAACACACACACAGACAGCCTCGTTTCATTTGGAAGAGTGGAGAATTTGTTTGTTTTATGTTTTGAAATAGAGAACAGAAGAAAAGCATTGATAATAAAATATCAGCTAGAGCAGAGCATTAGACACACTGTGTGCAGTCATAACATGGATACAGACAGACACAAACACACACAGAGTAATGGAGGGCAGGGAGAGCTGTCAATAGCTAATAAAGAAATGCTTAGACGGGAGGATAGAAACTATAGCTAACGTAAGTAATAAAACTCCAGGAAAGATATGTATAAAAAAATCAATGTAGGGTAGAATAAGACTGCAGAGCAACTATTCTCACTGTCATCCAGTGACATGACAAAAGCATGGAGACACATATGCAAATACGTGAAAATCCACTTCTTTTTTTTTTCTCCCCCACCATTAGAGTAGTCAAACACTGGAACCTGTTGCCTGGAGAGATTTTTTTATGTGTATCTCTGTGAGATATTTAAAACTTGATTTGATACAGCCATGAGTAACCTCTTATAGCTGACCCTGCTTTGAGTGGAGAAGTTGAATTCATTGTCTCAGGAAGGCCCTATTAACCTTAGACTTTCTGTGATTCTGTATGTGATTAACAGAAGTAACATAAAATTTAGTTTTCAAATCACATAGCAAACAAGAGAGCTCTTTGACTTTTTGGTCACGTACCAGTTGGAAATAAAGCTATTATCAGTCTTATGAACTAAATAATAATTAAGTTATTTGGAGTTTTGAGAGGATATATTCATATCCCTATGATAAGTATCAAGTTTTTAATCTTACAGTAAACAGAGTTGCAAGTCTACACTGCTTTATATACTGATCTGGAATTATCATGTCTTTATATCTTCTATCCAAGAAGAATTTGGCTGTAATAATGATTTTTCAGTTAATTTTGGAAGAGTTGGAAAGGTCCAGTCAAACAGGAAATACATAACATTTTACCTATATTTAAAATATCCCAATGAGACTATCAGGTGATGACAAGACTGTCTGCATGATTTCAATTTAGTGTTTCAGTGACATAAATGACTGCATTTTAGAAAAAGCTGGCCAAGAGCAGAATGAAAGGTCCCAGTATAGTATTATGGTCAAATGGTCCATGTGCTCCTCAGGCATAAATACTGAGTAGAAGTGGAATGACTATAGTTATCGTATCATTTGAGTCCTGTAAAGTGGTTACTATAACATGGGGCTTATTTTGGTGTATATCATTGAAAAAAAATTGACAAATCAGAGAAGGTTCAATGAAGAGAATGTGTTTAAATACAGAATATCAAAAAAAATGGTGATGTTCATGCAAAGTAAGAAATTTTATTGAGGACTTAGGATTTAAATGCGTTTTGATGAAAATGAAATTATTTAGTTATAGATTGCTTGTTTAGATATTTATTTGCATACATTGTCTAGAAACCTATTCAGAGTACAACAACTCAGACTAAGTTAGCTTCTCTTGTAACCCCACACTGAAGAAAACAATGTATGAGAATGGCTTTCTAGGAATTAAAACAAAAAATAATTTTTTTTATTTCTTTCCTTTTAGAAGATATTTTAAAATTAGATCTTTACTTCATTCTGTATAGGGTACCAAATTATATGAACAAAATAATTGAGCATCATTCAGTTTAAAGACATCTGAGTTAGTTGTCTGAATAAAATCAACTAGCTAGATCTGTAAAGCATCGTAGTTGCAGTACCATGCAACTCCATTGGGACTGATTTAACCACCTTTTTGTAATAAATTGACTGTGGATCTGTAAAGTAAACATATGCTCATGAAACACAAAAGTAATTAAAAGAGAAAAAAATTGAATTTTGATCAAATAAAACTGAAAACAATCTAGTTTATATAAGCGGTTTTTCAGTATTTCAAAGATGGTGAAAAGGAAGGAAAAAATGGATTCATCTTATGCCACACATTACTGTCAACAAACTTCCAAAGAATATCCATGGCACATTGATGAGCTCAATATAAGATTTTTATTAGTATGTTTTATAGAATCTGAAAGACAAGTTTTACTGGCATACTTGATTAGAAAAAAATAAATAACACACATAACAGGACAGAAACATGGAAACAAATGTCACTTTATAAATTTCTAAGCCACATTTATTTCTATAAACATATAAAATATATATATATATTTGTCTTTGTATTTATGCATATACTTTTGTTCATAGTGATGTGAAGCTAGTGTTAACTATGATCATTATATTGTATCATTTATCACTCTTGTAGTGATTCCTGACAATAAAGCAGAAACAATACCAAAAGAACTAGGAAGAAGCGTGAATATGCAGGCCTTCATCATGCTAAGTGATTACTAGTTCGCAGTCTCTCCCATTACCCTTATTAGTTCCTCTTCACATTAAAATTGTATCAGCTCAGGCTGAGGAAAGCATAGACTTTTGAACTTTGGAGAATTTCTTCAAACCCCAAAACTACTTCATTGAAATGTGTGCACATGCACCAGCAGTCAACACAGTCAAGTTTTAAGGGAAAATATCATATCGTTGTTACCTTAAGAAGAGCCTGATGCTAAGATGGTGTGTTAAGATCCACCAGATTACAGACTCTTCACTGAAGCAATACTTGGTTTCTCTACCTTAATCAGGTTGAGACATTATTTAAGTGAAATTTGCTCAGCCCGACAAATCACAGGCTTCACTTCCAAATATGCTGAAATATACAACAATGAACACCTTGGGAATTTAAAATACAAAGGCTGTGGCATTGAATCGCTTTCCAACAGTAAAATGTATACCAAACAGGACTTTTTGTCAAGATCATATTTTTCAAGGTGGGCAACTAAAATTCACCATTCTGCTGAAGTGCTTTGGATGCCACTTTTAGTAAATAGCAGGGCTGTGAAGGATGCACTCTTTGTTTTGAGTTCCCAGCATGCTTATGTACTGTAAATCAAACAGGCAAACCTCTTCATGAAACATCCTGTCTTGGGCCTCTTGTGATTTATGGATAGAATTTCTGAAGAAGGCTAATGCAATTTTTTTCACACCAGTTGCAGTGGATGTAGTGTGTTTGATGTAATTGGAGAATAAAGAGAGAAGTGCTGGGATTAACGTAGCAATTTCCTGCACTGAACTGAAACCTTGTTAATCAATTTTAAGTAACCAGCTAATGCATTTATGTAATAAACTAATCAATCTTGAATACACATTTTACCATTTGGATTGAATTTAATATCCCAGCATGCAATTAAGTGACATTATTGACAATGGGTTGAACATGTAACTGGTGATTTGATATTACAATTGGTGTTCTGTGCCTGAAAACAATTTTCTAATAAATTCACTACCATTAATTTATTCCTTCGTATTATTCTGCAGAACATATAGAATATAAAAAACTTGGGAAATACTTGGAAAGCACGAATATCTGAGGTTTTAACCACAAAATTCCTGACTTCGGTTCTGTTTCCAAAGATTTTGAAATAAATAAATATTTTTTGAACAAAAATAAAAATCCCCAACCAAGCAGAACACTTTAAACAAATGTTGTCAGCATCTCTCTAACTGTAAATAGACTAGAAATATCTTGCAGTATATTCAACTGAAATAAAATTGGGCTGAATCTATATACTTGTTTGAGACATTTTCTGTGATGTTAAATAACTACAGAACTATGTACTCAACCCTTGTAAATTTTTGACAACCACCATGACACTAACACTGTTGGAGTAGAGATAGAAAATGTCTAGAAGTGGTACAGATACAAATGTGTGCCATAGAATAAAGAAAGTGTTGATATTTAGAGAACACTGTCAGAAGTTTGGGAAACCAACCTTTAACCAGTTGACTCATTCATTTTCTCATGTACTGAACTTTTCTGTGTGAAATTTGATATGTTCCAAAACCTCCTGGGTAGAAGAGATCTGCTTCACCTAGTGAGGGCCAATATTTCAGCTGCACAATCTGTATGTTAGATACCAAGATCTATCTAAATAATGGCAGAACTGGATGTAGTTATCAGTAACCTATGTTTTCTATTTGGTCAACTGTTCTAGCCATTAATAATCCCAATTATAGCAGTTACAAAACTTCCCTTGACAGCTTGTTCCATTGTTTAACTACTCTTTCAGTAGTAAATCTTTTGTCCTAATATTTAACCTACATTTTTCCCACTGAAGCTTGAGGCAATTATTTCTTGTTCTGTCTTTCTTGACGATGAAGTACAATTAATCTCTTTCTTCTTTATAGCATCTTTTTATGTTCCTGCAGTCTTCACCAAAGTACTGTTATAAAATTCATTCATATTATTTATTTCTTTCTCAGCACACAGAAAATAAATAAAATATGAAAGACTGAAAACAGGAGAATCAGAAAGATGTGTGTGTGTGTGTGTGTGCGTTTGAATATGTTTTTTTAAATGTCACAAGCCCAATCAATATGACCTAAAGCACAACTTTCTGTGAAATTCACACGGCTGTTCAAAGTCAATGACACAATGTGACCTGTATGTGGGCTAATTATTTACCTTCCTAAGTACAATTCTTTGACACATCAAAATGAAATAACATTATCAAGAGGAAATGAAGTAGATAAATGCAATTGCCAGTAGTTCAAAGGAGATGGACAAAGTACATATATCCCTTTTAAAATTTTTGAGTGTTTAAATTTCTGGAATTTCAATTAACTGGAAGAAAGCTCTTTATTCACATACAATGGTTGTAAATTTTACTTGATTTCCAGTCAGTACACGGATATTGTTATAATCTGTATGTTTTATAGGTAGATAAAATCTGCTTAATTTAAGATGATTTATAAACATGGGGAACATATTTTTGCTACAAACTCTAAACACTCGTTACACCCAAATCAATTTTCTTTGAACATCTTGAATATTGAATGCTCTGTACTAAAACTGCAGTAAAATCAAAAGTTCTTGCACAGTTTTACATGATTATGTAGCTTACTGAAACCGAGGATCTTACATGAACATAAAATGCATCGTGTTTTAGGACATAAGCATTTTTTAGACATCAAGTGTCAACCTTACTCGTATTTAATTTGACTACTGAGTGTTTAAATGTCAGGTCTTCTTCATAAAGTAATAAAACAATCCTCATGTCTCTTGCAAGGCATATTCTCTGTGCTATCAGGCTCTCTCACTGAAACTCACTTGGTTTCAAGAACCTACCTGGTTTCATCAGTGACAAAGATAACTTTCATATGAAAATTCTTGTACCCCAGTAGACAACTCACTCATCCAAGTTATGGGTGATACAGTTTGATTAGTCTTTACCACTTTAAGGGGAAAGGTTCTCAATACCACTGCAATGTGATATGTCCTTCTTATGATAGATAACAGTATTATCAAGCTCATGGATCTCTACATATTGACAGAATTAGTTGGTTGTTCTGGTATGAGACACAGTTAAGCAATGAAGGACCTGATAGACACCAGTGCAGAAGTAAACAGCTTTGTCAGTGAAATTATGTATTCTCTCTTACACACAGATATTTTGAAGGGTTCTTAAGTCACTGATGCTGATCAAAGTATTTCTGATTTCCATATACAGTTACAATATATTTACCAGATTCAGGTCCAACAAAGCACCAGTTCATTGTTAAAAGCTTTTTCTGTGAAGGTAGTATGGTCCCTAAATTCAACCATGATCTGACTTTTTAAAATTCTTACTCATATTACACAAATTTAACACATATTCCAGCAACTTGGGATCTGCCTGGGAAAGAATGTGACCTCTTGTACTAGGATATAATCTAATAAATGTCAAGGCTGTTTGGTAGCTGTTTAGCTGCAATAAAAGACTGCAATGACAGTATGAACATGTGCCTAGGAAGAACAAAGTTTTCTCACACTTAATGTTTCGTCTGTAACACATGAACACTACATTTGTTCTAGTCCCAAGACAGATTTTGTTGATTCATTCAAGGTATGATCTAGTCAAGGCAAATAGGAAGAATGATGTGGTGCACATGATTCTGTTTATGGAGTAAGAGAGGGGGAAAATAGTAAACCAGATATAAGCCTGTGCTCAAAGATAGATCAATACTTTTAGTTCTTATAAAAATAAAAATATTGCAATATCTTGCTAAAGACATGCATATGTATATCTCTTTGCACTTGGGTCTTTCAAAATGTTTTATCAATAATTTAATAAAATAGTGTGCCTATTGGAGCTAAGGAAAGAGATGTTGAACAGAACCTCAAATGAAGTCACCTGATGCTCCTCCTTCCCGGAAAGCAAGAGACCCTTACTTCCACCCCCAGTGATGAGTGAGTTGGTATAGAATAACAACCTACATATGCCCACATGGCTCCAGGCTTCACCCTTTCAAGTCTAGTGCAAAAAAATTACTCTGCCCAAGACAAGGCTCATATAACTATAACTTCATTGTATAGTTGAATTATGGAAAAAATATAAAGTACAAAAGAAAATGTTTAAAATATAGGATGTTTATGCATGGGAAACTTGAGTTTCTGCAAGCTGGAGAAACATCTGTAAGATCTTTTAACAGATGTGAAAAGGGGGGGAAAGAATTTTGAAAGACCCCAATAAAAGTGTTATTATTTACTTGATTTATTAGATATTATTGTGGTTCAATATGCCTCCTTAGGTGTTTAGGATCAATGGCATGTTATAATCAAACCTTTCCACCCAGACCATGGTGAGGTTACACAGGTTTCAAGGAAAAGGCATTACATTACTTGCTTTCACACATTTTTAAGATCCATCTGACCCTCCAATGTGAAATGTACCCACAGCAATAGAAAACAAGCTAAAATAGTGATTGCGGTTATCCATTTATACCACTTGAGGTAAATAAATGATTGCTGAGTCACAACAGAGTTTGGCTGTCCAGCTAATAGCACAGAACTGTACGAAGCAGATACAAAACTTAAGGTGTGGTTATAGGTTAACTAGGTTCTAGGCATGTGCCTCTCTTTCCCTGGCAATATTAAATGTATTAGTCAAGACCTTGATTTAAAAAATCACTCTTTCCATGCTGAGACAAATCTATTTATAGTTGATTTAATTAAAATTAAACTACTGAGTTTGCAAGACTGAATGTTTTCATGGGGAAGGGAAGAGTTTGGGAGTGGTGAGGAAGTGAATCATCATCATTATGGACTGCAGATGAGGATCCTCTCTGTAGATATTCCTAAGAAAACTGGAAAGAGCTTTAGAGCTTTATTCTGGGCAGAATTATTAGTGATTACTCATCCTCCAAAAAAGGGAGAAATATTCATTTTCATTATTCCTATACATAAGAAAGACAGCCTTACATAAGTAGTTTGAGAAACACAGATGGGATCACCACAGGAGTGAAGGATGCATAATCTACCTTAATTTCATTTCCTGGAAAGAAATGAGAAAATTTTGGGGGTTTTGTTGGTCTGGTTGGTTGGTTTGAGTTTTTTTGTTTGCTCGTTTGTATATTTCTTTCTTTCTTTAAACTTTTATTGAGAGACTTCTTGAATTAAGAAGTGTTTTTGAAAGCCATCATGCATGTCTTCTAAATGAGATAGGAAAGAAGTCACCCATGCTTGTTCTTCCATTTTCTTGACCCTCTTTAGAGCAAGACAGCCCCTGGCTAGGGCATAAATCAGATCGAAAGAAAATCCTTTGTGCCAACATGACTGAAGAGAAACATAAAAAGATGTAGGGATAAAGAACATTAAAACAAGAACATAAAAGCACTCTCAGCTGATGGAGCTGATCCTGTCAGTCACAGCTGCTGTCTCTCTGGCCGTGTGACCGGCCTTGCTCCTGAGGGACAGCTCATTCTCCCCAGCTCCCTTGTGCTACGCTCAGTTTCTGAGGCAAAGGTTCCTGCTACGTACATAAGGTCTTGTATATCATTTAGAGAAACAGATGCAGTTCTCTGATGACAGGCAGAGAAGAATTTCTGTCTCCTTAGGTGGTGAACTTAGCTGTGATGGCAGCTGGCCTAGTGCCCCCCTTGGCCTTTCACCAGAGTGCTGTCAGATGTTCCAGCCATCATATCCCCAGACACTTTTGCCATTTCCTTGGGTCTGAATTGAGAAGGAGCTTTTCTGTCTCAGGATTTCTTGACACATATCTCCATGCAGACCCTCTGCATAGCACCCACCACCAAGATTTGACTGTTACTTTCCAGGCTAATTCTGACTTCTCAGATTACTTTTGGAGACTCAATATGCTATTGTTTAAATGGCAATAGTGACTTTTCATTAATGCCTTGCCTTTGAGCTCACATAATTCATGTTATTTCACTGCTTAGGTTTCTCTTTTTCTTTGGGACCACTCTAGGGTTTTTCTTTCACCTTCATTTAAAAAGGAATATCTTGTCTTTGTCTATTTGCTTGCTTATGTTCTATACAATAAATACCTTGCCAAAATTGTGCAAGGCATTTTGCAGGACAGTCTATAAACACAGGTGTGAGCACATACACCTATTGTCACTCTGCTAGGGTTCTAGAGAAGCCTGATTTGTGGTAAATGACAGGCAAATCACATCTTGGATATGAGAGTAATAATATCCTCTTATAGGTCCTCTGTTCATAGAATGCTTATGTGAAGTGTTCTTAATCACACTAAGGTTATGAAAAATCCCAGGTTGATATATTTAGAGATTCTATACCAAAATTCCTGTTTTATTTCTTATATTTTTTCAATAAAATTTATATATATCCCTCAAATGGCAATTTCTCCTCTCCTCTCCTTAATATTTACTGATACTTTCATATTTATTGATGGTGCAAATACATGAAAAACAAAGACCTTAAAGCTACTGAACTTCAGTACTATGCGGTGTTATGTACAGTTGGAGTGAGTGTTAGACTGAGGCTGGGATAAGGCAGCTCATATCACCATTACTCACTGGGTTGAAAGCTGTTGTGTCCACTTTGTCTGAACTCCTCTCCTTCACACACCTCATTGCCATTCAATTAAAACTACAATTTTCCCCCCCATTTTTATTCAACTTGTACAACTTGTTAAATTTCTTCTGCTTCTAGGATTTTTCTCTTTCCAAACTCCCACAGTAGCACATAGAAACTGCTGTAGAACACAGGGCTTGAGAATTTATTGCTCAAATTTATATACTTGCTTCAGTTCTAAATCTCTATTGCCTTGTGCAGGTATTAAAAATTCATATAATTTTGTTAAAGAGCACCACGTGTAGATATCTCACATGTATTTTCCGTGTCTTAGCCATACACATATGTATGTATCTTGTTTGATTTATCACAGAATTTTTATTTATAACTCCTTGTGTCCCTTCAGTCCCTTTAGTGCTTATAAAACTTTGATATTTTCTTTTCAGAGTTACCTAAAAAATTAGTGTTTGTAGTTTTTGAAAAATAAGGATTAATATTGCATGGTTAAGTGATAAAACGTCTAGGAAAGGTTTTCCTTTCTGTTTCTTAATATTTTCTATTGTAGACATGATCTAAACATTTTTATTCATTTATAGATGTAAATGTTTAAGCCCATTTTATAACTCGTTAAAAAAGGTTTTTTAGGTGTTTCTCTTACTCATTCTGTTACTTACCTGAACAAAATCTTACAAATTGTGTAACAGTTCTCAGGTTGTAAAAATATGCTTGAAATTTTTCTTCCTTGTCCATAAGACAAGCATTTGAATTTATTTATTTTTTATTTTCAATTTTTTACATTTCATTTCAAGTTAAAGAGAGGGAAAAGCAAGACTATTATCTGATAGCCTGATATACCTGATCCTACCATGAATACAATGCAAAAGTCTTTAAAGAGTTCAAAAAAGTCAACTTCAGTAGTGAATCTAAAAAAGAATTTATGTCAGCTTGCTTTGGTAGATGAAAATACTTTCATTAAGAATAATGTTTTCAAAATAGATCCTTTGTTCTCCATTTATGTGATATGATTCATTCTGTTGCTTTGTATGTCTAAATATACTTGATTTTCTAATGAAATGAAAGGGAAATTCATACTTGTCTAATGGATCCTGCATGCTTGTTTCTGCTCCTTCTTGGCCAGCAAAATAGCAATACTTGGTATTTACATTATCATCTAATAATTAGGTGCAATGTGGCAGTGTGCGAGGCTAGAGCCACAGCCAGCAGGCCTCGACAGTGGTGGAAGGGAGCTCAGCACACTGCCCTCTGAGACAGTTATTCTGGTTAGGGTGACACTGTTACCCCATCCATGATTCCTTTCGGTTGCTTTTTGCATAAGTTGTTTCCATTGGTTTATTACCCAGTTACATAATGTCCCATATATGGTTATGTTCTGGCAAGTTCTTGTATCCTCGGTTACTCATTGGTTATATTGTAATTTCTGTTCCCCCATTGGCTGTACCCTCCCCTGCCTTTCCCTATATAAAGCCCTGTCTTTCGGTGAGCCAGGTCCTTTGCTCCGGAACCCTTCAGCTCACCTGGGCCCTCGTTCCTGCTCCTGCTCCCGCTCCCGGACCCTTCCCTGGACCCTCTCCTGCTGCCCTGCCCTTAATAAAGAGCTGAAATCACTGGACAAAGGCCCCTCCTTTGGTCTTTGTTCTCACCTACCGCCTAAGACCACCGGGCTATGGGCAAACCTGCTCACCAGAGGAGCCGGCACTGTCCAGCCAGGCGCGGCTGGAACCCTGCTTGGGGGAAAGGCGCTGCGGCTTGGCAGCCAGCCCCCGTACCACCAGGGAAAGCCAGCGCAGGACGCCGTGCGCCCTCGGGCCTGTCCCCAGCCCTCGGCAGAGCGCGCACCCCAGTGCGGCTACAGTGCAAAACTACTTTCCAAATATTTCTAAACAAAACTTTTGCAACTTAGGTAAGCCATGTGTGTTCACATATAGTCACAAGTGGAGACAACCAAAGCATATAGAGCTTGGTTATTTTTAAAAGTCATCTCATTCATAAACAGATTTTCAAATGAACTTTACATAGTCTTATCTAGCCTGTTCCTTAGCAGCTGTTGAGGACTGTCTAATTTTGAAACTATAGCTACTACTATATAAATAGACAGAAATTTGGATCTTTCAAGTCAGCTGTGGCTCTTGAACACACTAGAATAGGTGGCTCAGAACTCCCTCTAAAATATTTTTGAGTGCTAAGGGAAATCACAAAGACCTTATTCCAATCCAGAAGTACATTTTCTTCACAAATCACTTCAGAAATTAGGCCAAAAATACCTATGTCTGCTATACAGGCAGACAAAATCTGTACAAATGAGCTATGGATGTGAAAACAGAAGCTCAGTCTTATCCTCTGTGCATCACTTGTAATTGTTTCTGTGTTAAAGTGCATTGTTCAAAGTGTCTCTTTCACCAGATTTCTGAGACCAAATGCAATGTGTCAGTTTGACTAAAAATTGCAACATGCAAGAACAGAATCCAACAAAACAGCTAAATACATTCTGTCCTTATGAAAACACAGTTCTTCTTTTTGTAAATTGAGTGTACTAGATAATAACAATCAACTTGATTTCTAATGCAATTAGAGTTTTGTTGTTTGGAGTTTTTTTTATGAAACATTCCTGGACAAACTACAAAATCACAGAAACAGGTCAGAAGTTGTTAGTCTGGGAGATGAAAAGGTATTTGAATCTCCGGGGTCATATGTGTATGCATGTGTGTGTAAATATTATTCTCTGCTAACCTTCAAACACAGAAGTCTTGTTGGAGTTTACTTTGAAGCATTTGCCTTGGGTAATTTAACCCAATATAAGGGAAAATTTAAGATAGTGGAAAAGCATATGAAATAACTTCTAGCAAAAGAGTCAGTTAAGTTTGAAAATAGCTATTAAAGCAATTCTTATCAATAAAGAAGTACAAAAATAAATGAGTTTAGTTTTGAAACTCACCATAATATCTCTACATAGCCAGTATAAATGCTTGTACAGTCTCCAAAACACTAATCATTATTATAGTACTGCGATGTCATGTTTCATCAAAAATTGTTTTGCTTATTTAATTTTGTCTAATTTTTGTTTTGCTTTACTTTGTTTCAAGATGTTCTACACAGTTTTGCTGGAAAGTGTTATTCTGTTTTGGACAAGGAAGACTCTTTGAAACAGCATTCCACTGAAAGCAAAAAAAAGTGTTACACCTGCTAACATGAGATTACAACACTTCCAACCCTTTCTCAAAAGATAACCTGTCTCAGCTTTCCTCTTCCTTCTTTCCTTTTCTCATCTCTCTAGCCTGTCCTCTGTTGACTGTGCTTTCTAGTGCAAAGTACTTCTTATGTTTGAGTATTAGAAATGTTAAAGAAAAAAAATTGAAAAAGAAGATATTTTCCCTGAAAGCAGAAACCACTCAAGCCAATATATTTCATATGAAAATGAAGAATTTTCATTGGTAGCTACAGTGCTTTTGCACCAGCTTCATCTAATGTTATATGATCTCTTAGTAGTTCAAAACTTCTAAAACATTGTTTTCTGATTTCCGTGGATAAAACTCTGAAGTCCTTACTGATTCTCTCAAAAAATAGCACTAGAATTTTAATTTGGGAGTTTCAAGAAGGTTTTAGAAACTCTCTGAAAGAATTTCTACTTAAAAGGTAAGGTAGGAATTCTTAGAGTCGGCTTTGAAATTGAGCCTCTTTTCTCTTGGAGTGATACAGTCAATAACTTCCTATTTCTGGTGGCTTCATAACTGCTCTTCGTATTCTGTCCACTATTTTATATTTTCCTGGTATAACTAGCAGGATGCTTATATTTTCTGAGATGTATTTTCCTGCTTTTATAGGGTGTAGTAGTCCTAAAGGCAATAAATGCAAAGTTAGTACTAGTACTAGTAATGAGTGAGAGTTTTCATAATCAACTGAGAAAATGAATCATAATTTTCAAATGCAAAAATGCAGTGGTAATTTCCAAAGGGGTGTGGGTGAATGGCACAGTCCATGGTCTCTTACAATGTTTTGTGATGTCCTCCATTCCTTTTCAGAGATCAAACTGTTCTAACTGTGTGAGAAGACTTATTTTTCCCTCCCTGGAGAAGAGAAAAAAGAAGCAAAAGATTTTCACTCCTCTTTCAGTTATAAAAAGAAGTGCAAATGTAAAAAATAAATCCATGTTCCATTGCTGCTGTAAACAAACCAACAAAGGGGAAACAAAGAAATTCTCTAAGGAAACAGAAGAAAACGATTTCTTGTCTGTGTTAGGATACAGTTCAAGCAAGTGGCAGAGTTTGGAAGAGATGTAGAATGACACCCCTGTTTTGCTGCAGCTGGCAGTGGAAATGTCCTCATCTGTTTGCAGTTCACTCTCCCTGTTAGGGTTGCTGCAAATTGGCTATAAGAATGTGGTAAGCTATCTCCCCTTGACATATTTGTTATGCCACATATATATGTAAGTTTACTTCTTTCCTACCCTCTGAGGACATACAAAAAATCTTTCTTAGTTGTTTAGCCAGTATTTTCCTTTCTGTCATATCCTTATGAAACTGATATATATATATATAAATATATAACTGTAGTTCACAATTTATTTCATTCACTGTAAGATAGAAATGTCTTCTCTTGTCTTGTCTTTTAGTATTTGTGAGTCAGATAACCAAGGAATGCATTAATCTTTAAGACATAATTATATTCCCAAGAAAGATACACAGGCACCTCTTAACAAAAAAAAAAAAAAAATTATTGTCAGTGGAAATAATCACAAATATTTTTACTACCATATCAAGAAAAATATAAAAATATTTAGGTCTTTTATATATATAATTTCAAAAATTCAAAAATTTTAAAAATACAGGAAAATTCTAAAGAGTCATCCAGTTCTAAATCAACTTCTGGAATGCAGCATCTCCTCCAAAAAAATAAAATAAATAAATAAATCCACAATTCTTCAAAAGTTATTCATGAACATAGTAAACTGAATACTAAATGATTTGGCTTCAAATTTCGCATGTGTTTATTTTAAAACCTTTAAAATCACGATTACAGTTAGTTATGTGTAAGAACCTTTATTTATAGGAACACAAAGTTATTACTGTAACACAAGAGTTCTGAGAAGGCTGAAGTGACAGCATTATTAAATGTAAGTTATCCGTGTCTACTTATTTCCTACACAGACTCTGGAATCAAGCCTAGGACAACTATGGATACTTCAACTAGACATCTCAGTGGAATATGCCCATTTTACTACTAGCAAAATTAACACTGCAAATTTCCCCTAAGTCATCATGAATGTAAAGCTGGACAGTTTGGAAATGTGTTTAAAGGCTAGTAAAATAACTGACTGTCATTGTTCAAACAAGTACAAGAATGTCAACTCCAATCTATTGATCTCTTATAAAACCAAGGAAATTTATAAAGTTAAAGTAACTTTACACAAAAACAAAAAGTAATTTCTCATGGCTTATATGACTCTGGAAGGACAACTAATTAAAGAAATATTAAATTTTGATGTGAAAATACTGAATTTTCTATTTTATTTAGAGATAGTTTTTTTAACCAGTTCATATATTAGGTGGCTTTGGCTTTCTTTTTTTCTTTTTTTCTTAAGGATGAAGGCATAAGGTTTACAATAAGATAGGACACACTATCCATAGGCTTAATATGGAAAATAAATTATGAAAAACAACTTGCAAAATGCTTCAGAGGCATTTTTTCATCAGAAAAATGTGTGGAAGAGTGAAAACAAAGCAATGTAGTTTAAAACTATTGAGTGTTTTAGGGCCTTGCATCTTGACCATTGAATGAAGAAATTATATATTAATAAAGCAATGTTGTGCATTACCAGGTAGAATAACCAATAACTTCGTGATAATAACACACATCATTTATATGGAGAAGGCCAAGAACACAAATCTCAGTATCATACATATCCAGCAATTAAGGCATTGATGCTACTAATTTGTTTAGATTTTTTGTTTAGATTTTTTTGTTTAATTTGTCCAGGTCTGAGACATTAATTCTCATATATTCTATAAATGTAAGGAACCTCAAAAATTTCAAATAATAACAACAGAAACAAATGAACAAAACCACAACTAAACCAGAAAACATACTGTCATAACATTAAACATTTACTACAATGAAAAATGAAGACTACCTTAAAATAGTAAAGAAAAATTACAAAATGGGTAAGAATATTGGGGGAAAAAGCCCTCATTCAATGCAAATAATTATCTAAAATCAGCTTCTTTAGCTTCAAACCTCAGGTTTCTGGGAAAAGTTAAGATAAAAGAACAACAAACCAACAGGAAGAACTGCAGCGGCCAGGAGCTTGCTGCCTGGGGCTACTTGTGAGAAAAATCCTTCTTTCCCATGGGAGGTATGAGAAACAATAAGATAAAGCACCTGTTGTTGTTGTCCGGGTATGATATGTTTTGGATTAGGGCAGTGTAGAGCCCATCCAACCATATTGGGGGGGTGTTTGAGTTTTAAGCATATCATGTATCCGGGTTCCTACTATAAAAAGCACAATACAATAAACAGGGCTCGCTCACTGGCTCTCGTATCTCTGCGAACCATGGTATGTGCCATACCTTTATTGCTGCCCGCTGCCACAAAGAATGAGTAATTTGGGTAATACTAAATAACACTTCACTGTTTTTCAGACTAATATGTGTTCCAATACAGTAATTACTTTAATTATCTTACTTGTTTTTTTTAAAAAAAAGAAGCAAAATATTGGATATTAAATTCTTCAGGAAGTTAAGTATGGTTACAGACATATTTCATAAGCATTCATTCATCACAAATAGCAAAAACTAAATTGGTGGTTTGGATGGTCTAACCTTCACACCTCATTGCCAAAGATTTTTTTTTTCCATGTGGTACATAATGATTAGCCTGGAAAGCTGCATTGTTGTTGTGGTTATTATTATTATTATTACAACAATAATTTGATCTCTAAATATTTTTCTTAGGAAGACATTCTTAGTATTTTGTTAATTATAGCTGTAATTTTTTGACAAATCCAAGAAATGTCATCTCAGATTTATAATGATAACTGTTGTTCTCCATTTATACAAGAACGATGAAGTGTAAATAATTATATGATTTATCATATAATGGAATAATAATATTCTAGTAATTGCTTTGTTTTTTTTAATGGAAAGTTAGGGAATTTATTGATCTTCCTTTATCGATTAGAAATATTTTTCTAAATGCTAAATGATACCACTTTTCTAGATCTCTTAAAAAGTTTTCTGTTCCATGATATGTAGAAAATCTTAATTTAGGTGTTGTTCTGAAACTTCCACTATTATGACACTGAATCTAAGAGGTGTCATGCCTACTTTGAGCTGAATTTAATTTTGGTTTGACTACCATTTCCATTATATAAAGTATTTATCATGTAGCTATTGTTTGGTATTATTGGAGGATTTTTCCAGGATATTTTTTTTTTATGCAATAGAAGATCCTGATGCAATTAATTTTGTTTATGGAGCTTCAGTGGCATAATGGATATGGAAATCTCTGTTCCCTCATGGAGAAATTCTGTGTCAAGGGTCACTAAAACAGCCAGCTCTAACACTCTTTCTATTTTGTCTTGATCTCCTTACCTACTGTGGTGGTTTTGCAGGGCCTGTTTTTTTGGTAGTGGGGGTGCTGTTAAGATCCAGTTTTATAAGGTTATTTAAACATTTCTCTGCCTGAATTAAGATGCAAATGAGACCATATGCTAATGTCAATAATATGGATTTTATTCGATAGTAAGGGTAAAGGTAAGAAAAAGAAATAGGAAAAGAGGTGGGGGGACAGAAAGAGAGTGACAGAGAAAGGAAATATCACCACTCCAAGCATCCCAACGATGTTGTGTTGATCCTCTCCAGCAGATCTTGGTGGTGAGAGTCCCCCGAAAAGCATAGAGCTCCATGGGCTAATATACTCTCAGGCTGGGTAGGAAGATCCAGGCACCTCCTCCGGGGGGAGGACCAGGTTTGCCATTGTCTCTTGCAGCAGCCCCTGGATCTCTTGCATTACCTTATATCACGTGCAGTCCTGTGGTGCCAGGCCTCAGGAAATGAGTCTGGGGTGCACTTCAGGGGGTCTTTGTGGATTATGACATCCACTCAGCTGCCCCTCACGTGAATGTCCCGTGGGTGTAGTCCTCTTGGGTCTGGGGGTTTCACAGCTGAGTCAGTGAGGATGGGTGTTCATTGGCTCAGATCAGAGGTTAGGCCACACTCAAAGCCTCCTTCCCCTCACCTCAGTTGGGGGTGAAACCTGTGTAAACCTGCTCTCAGCTGTGGGCTGTGATGTCCCCCACCCCAAACCCAGCCAAGGATGATCTGCTGATGGGTTTGGCTTTCTTGTGGATGCATAGTCTTGTTTACTTCTCCTCAGGCCCGAGATGATTGAACAATAGCATCCCCTTTATCTAATCTAAGTACTTTGGCTTACAGTCCAAAGTTCCAGTCTGTCATCTCCAGGGCAGGGTGGTGGTCCTGGTTTCCTTATACAGTTTTGATGTAACAATGTTTAAGGCAAGAACTATTTCAGTCTCTGAAAGGTGCCACAGAGATGGCTTCTGTGAAAAGCTGCTCGAAGCTTCCACAGCCATCCAGCAGAGCCAATCTCTGATGGCTCTGAAGATGGATGTGCTGCTGGCCATGGCTGGGCCAATTAGAGATGGAGGAAATGACTCTGTGACAACATATTTAAGAAGTAATCAAAACAACGTAGGGCTGCACAGCTTAATTTTAGTTAGACGAAGAGGAGGAGTGAGAACATGTAAGAGAAACAACCATGGAGGTGCCAAGGTCAGAGATGAAGAAAGAGAGGGAGTAGATGCTTCAGACACTGAGGCCGAGACATCTCTGCGGCCTGTGGTAAGGACTATGTTAATGCAGTGTCCCCCTGCAACTCTGAAGGTCCATGAAGCAGAGATCCATCCCCAGCCATGGGAAAGGAACCCATGACAAAGCAGGAGGGGTGGATGCCTAGAGGAGAGGCTGAGGTCTGGTGAGGGGTCAGCAATGGATACAGAGGCCCTGCTCCCCAGTCCGATGGGAGTCATCATTGATTAAAAGGCCTTGCTGCCCCCCCACCCTGAGTGGGACCAGCCTGTCCTTGGAAGGACTGCACTTCGTGATGGAGAAACTTTGGCAGCAGCAGCAGTATTGGGCAGGACTCTTTGCTGGTGGGAGAAAATTCACGTCACATCACAGCAGTTTTGGAAAGCGGATTGATGCCACAGTGCTTGCAGGAAGGAAAACTGGGTCCCTTTTCCCTGAGCAGTGGAAGGAAGAAAAAAATGGGGTGATGGACGGATCAAAAAATCCCCCATCCCTGTCTCCCTGCACTGTTGGTGGGAAGGAGGGAGCGACTGGGGAAAAGAAGGTGTTTTAAGAGCTCATTTTCACTTTTCATTATCCTCCCTTGATTTTGTTAGCCATAAATCCATTTAATACCTTCAAGTTGAGCCTGTTTTGCCTTTGATGGTAGTTAGTTAGTGTTTTTCTCCCAGTCTTTCTCTCAAACTCTGTGAACCCTTCATTAAAATTTTCCCTCTTCTCTCCAGCTGCAGGGGGGTGGGATGGTTCATGGGGGTCTGGCATTTGGCCAATCTCAAACCATGACACCTACGTATAAGATGCCATATATATGCAGAGCTCATACTACCAGTTGTAATGTATCAAGGAGTACCTGATACTATCTTATACCACTCTTTTTAGACTTACTTATCCTGTAACGGGATCATGGATATAATATGGAGGAAATGGGAAAACAAAAGCATGACAGCTCATCCAGTTCTGCATATTATTGTTTGAGTCCCAGAGTCCTACTCTTAGTAAAGACATTCTTTAACTGTGCCAAACGTTAAACCGCTTTTTTTTTTTATTTTTTCATTTAAGGATCTGTTTATCTTTTTCCCTTTCTTCCACAAAAAATGTAATTTCATGCCAGACTTATGTAGCAGTGTACTTGGCAGAAGCTGCTGCTGTGGAATTTCAGAATTGGTGGGAAGAGACCCAGGGCAATGCACTCTTAACCTTCTCCCTCCAATATCTGAACTCCCTGTCTGAACTGTGGTGAAACCCCATATTTCCCTTGTGTCACCTGTATCCCCAGCCTCAGGTTCCATATAAGGTTATGCCCTGGAAGACTCTATATGGTCATGTCCTGGAAAGGTCTCTCCTGCTCTCCACCGGTCACTTTGAACCAGGTGTCTTCCCATTGGGTATCCCCTGGTCCCACCTCCCTTTAAAAGACCCCTGCAGAGCTTCCTCGCTCTCTTTCTCCTGGGTTAATCCAGCCACCTGGATGCCTCCGGATTCCCTCTCTGGACCCTCACAACACAACACTGGATTTACAATAAAAAGGCAATTATCCCAGAGAAGAGCCCTCTGTAGCCTTTCATTCTTGCTGACACCTGAAAACCACTCCTGGGGTAACTCTCAGTTTCAGAGGAGCCAGCAGAAACAGGTCATCTGCAGTAGCAAGAACTCTGTGCTTTGGGGGAGTTGCAAAACCATTGTAACTCGTCCCGGCAGGGATTTCACTCACTTATAAGACGCTACAGGAGAGCACCGGGTTAAACGTCCTTAGACTTACAAGCCTTTCTTATTATTAGTAAAAAAAGATAAGGCTAACTTAGAAGTAATTCCAACAAGTCAATGACATTATGTTAAGGCAAAACCCTAGAGTGAGTTTAGAATCAGGCTGATTGAAACAAGTAAACATGGTATGTCAGTCTCCGGACCAGAGCTAAAGTACTTTTCTTCCTCCTGTGTACCTCTGGCAACTATCTATGTTTGCTGCTCTCTCATCAGCATCAGCAAATGTAGCCACTTAAACTTGATCCTTCTGTCCTGATCAGTTATATGGATAAAAGGCAGTACAGATCTGTCTTAATTCATGTGGGATGCACTTTATGATTCCTCCAGAGTGGATATGGTTTTTCGTATTAGAATTATCTGTTTTCTTTTTCTTACACTAGCTATTTATGTGTTTCCATGTCTCATAAAGGATACTTCCAAGCTTCTATCTAAACCAGGTGCCAATTATGTAGGATTAAGCACATGCTGTTGAAAATTAAGGCATAGCATATGTACTGTCATTTTCAACACTGTTGGCAATGCCTTGAATTGGAGAGGATGTGAAATAGGCAGCAGTTTTCATCTGCACTTAGAACACAATAGTTCTTAGTGGTCTGTAAAAACACAGAAGTCAAATTAGCTTTGAAGTACAAAACCTATTTGTCAGAGATCAGATCTTTATGAAAATGGTGAAAGTTCTGTTTGCATACAACCCTGCAGACGTGTATGAGCAAAAGCTGGATTCTGTCACTGCAGCTCAAATCCAAAGTGCAACATTGTTTGTGAGACATCTTGATGAATGAAAGCAAAGTGAGAAATTTGCAGATGGGATTCAGGGTGGGAAAATCTGACATTCTGGGAAATAGCCCACGGTCTGATTATACCTCAGTCATTCCGTACATTATCAATTTTGAATAGCTGGAGGTCTGGTGTATCACACAAAATAGAAACATAGGGCCATCTGTCTGCTCAAACTGTTTGGAAAATTGCAGGTCTACCTTTATTACTTCACTAGTGACTGCTGCTTTAGCTCTCCTATAGGATACTGCCATATCTGCACTTGTCTGTAAGCAGAAAAGAAAAACACAAGAGTACCTGACATATGTTTGCTTTCCCTTGCATGGTGATGATTTAGCTCATCTTGTTGTCCATTTATTGCTATTCCCATTAGAAGCTGAAGTAGCTATCACTGTTCTTTTTCTATCCAGTCTCATAAGGATTTTATGCTCACGTGAATTTAGGTCACATTTCCAACACATTCCATGAAGAACAAGTGAAGACAGAAATTGCATAAAGCTAGGTTTTGGCAAAATGTATTGCTTTCATTCCATTTTTACTTAGAAACATTATATGTATAAATCTTATACAAATACGAAAAATAGTTACTAACTTTGTAATAAAAATATTGTTTATCATATTTGGCTAATTATGAATTGCTACAGAACGACGAGGATTGGCAGGTCTATTTTAGATTGAGAAACTAAGATTAAAATCACTTGCCCTCAACTGCCTAGAAACCTGGCAGGAGCTGTAAGAAAAATGGTAAGTCTTTTAAAATCCCTCTTTTAGTTAACTAAAAGAGATTATTTTCCCCTTACTTCTTTCAAAATACTATTAAACTAAAACCCCCCAAAATTTAAAAAAAAAAAAAAAAAAAAAAGAAGTGTCTGTTTATACTTTGGTCACCAGTTTAACTTTGCAGTTAAACTTTTTCCCAGCAATTTGACCATCCTTTTCATTAGTAGTGTTGACCAATGATAGCTATATGAACAGAGAGCACAAGACACCCAGAAGTAAACTCCATGGCATATATCAAAGTATTCATCTTGCACCATGTCGTGAAAATTCAAGTCTTATAGCAGCAAAATCATTACAGAGACAAAAATGCTCTGGGGACAGAACTGGGAGCATGTGGGGGTTGTTTTCAATTGAAGCATAAAGGAGCTTTAAATCAATTTCAAAGTTCAATATCCTCCAAGGGAGGGTAATGAGGAAAGTGGTGTATGCAGCAACCCTGTTTTCCCTAAGAATATTTTGTAAGTTTGCTGTTTCACCTGGGAGGTTTTGCCCTTGCATTTCTTGGATGGGTAAGTAAGTGGAGAACAATATGCAAGCAACTGAGAGGGTCAGAAGACAAAGATTAATTCTGTATTCTGACAATCCTTACACAGTTCAACCCACAGCTCTGACTTCTAACATGTTCACAAGATAAACTTGGTCTGTATGGTCAATGAATAATACTTCTTAAATTAACTAATTAGCCAAAAAGGGCAGGAAACATGCTGAACTATAGAGAGAAAGGGTTTACATTTTTAATTGAATGCTGGCCAAGTAGTTCTTTGCTTCAGAGGAGAACTTTCATGAGCTTTTGTCCCAATTTTTTCAAAGCTGGCAAAATAGGTACTGTGGGTTGGTGGAGAATTAGTTTGAGTTTAAAATAAATTAATTTGATTTTGTGCAAAATATTGTCAGAGGGGAAAAAGGAGAAAGGGATATTCTCACCGAGATATTTTGAAGACATTCTGCTATTTGAAATGTCAGAAGCAATCCTAAAAAATACACCATGAAGTAGAAGTAAAGTTGTCCAGGAAACATAAAAAGTGAAAAATATCACATAAATATCACTATCATACCTAAAACAGAAGTTAAAAAGTGGACTATATATGTTCAGTATATTGAAATTAATAAGAAATACTTTTTATTTAATACTCATGCTGTTCTGTATGTCAGGGTTTAATACAACAGGCAGCTAAACATCACAGAGACCCTTGCTCACTACCATCCCCACAGTGGGATGGGGACAGAACTGGAAGAAAGAATAGAACTTGTGGATTAAGACAGTTTAATAGAACAGAAATAGTAGGAAAAATAATGATGATGCTACTAATAATAATGATACAAAAATTTAGACTATACAGAGCAAATGATGCACAACACACTTTCATGTGCTCACCGCCTGCTGATTGATGGCCAGCCATTCCTTAGCCAGCTTTCCCCCCAGCTTTATATGATAAGCATGACACCACATGGAACGGAATATCCCTTTGGCCGGTTTGAATCAGCTGGTATCTCCATGTCCCCTCTCAAACTCTTGTGCCCTTCTAAGCGTACTCACTGGTGGAGTAGTGTGAGAAGTTGAATAGTCCTTGACTTAGTGTAAACACTGAGCAACAACTAAAACATCAGTATGTTATGAATATTTTTGTAATCCTAAATACAAAACACAGCTCTGTACCAGCTACCAGGAATAAAATCAACTCTATTCCAGATAAAGCCAGGAGAGCGTATCAAGAAAAAATATTATTAAGAATTCTAGTGTTAATATTTTTTATTTAAAGGTGATGCTAAAGCTACAAGTCTAATAAAAACATATTTAGTGAAATTTTGCTTCTTAGGAAATCTGTCAGATAACCCATATATAACTGTTACTTCTGTGCTTTAAATAATCTGCCAGTATTTATTTAACATGCAATAAGTCTTATTAAACAGGATACCTATCAGAGATACTTAGTCTGAGGTGTTAATGTTAATATCAAACTTCTTCATGCTTTTCAATGGCTATGTGCAAAATATGATTGCTATATCTTTAAAATATATCTGTTCAGTTTAATTTTATAGAATTCGACTTTATGTTTCTTTTCTTCCTAGCTGGTGGTCAAGGTAACAAGGTCACTGTGGGCTATGAACTCTCAAGCCAGTTTGGTGAAGTTCTTTGTAAAAAACTTTGACGCTTTGTTGAGTATTAATATATACCACCAGGATGTACCATCCCTGGGAGCATTCAAGGCCACATTGGATGGGGCTTTGAACAGTCTGGCTTAGTGCCCGTGTCAGGGGTGTTGGAACTAGATGATCTTTAGGTCTCTTCCGACCCTAACCATTCAATGAATCTATGATTTTATTAATACCTGTGGGGCATAAATGTGTCATCTTGTGAGTGTGTCTGCAAAGAGATGGTGAAGCTGAGCTGCTCTGGCAGATGTATCACAAAAAAAGGCTCATTGATAGCTTGAAGAGTAAACTCAAGCTTTTACTTGAAGGCAAGTATTCTTTCGCATGGTATGAATCAGATAGTGCATGTATCTTTTTGCTATTAAAAATAATTTTGTCATGCTTTCACAGTACCTTTTTCACAGTACTGCAGGGAAAAAAAAAAACAAGTGGATTTATGCTCACACCATGAATTTAAATCCTCTTCTTTAGTAGCAATGTGATGAATTCCGGAACAAGTCTGCCATGGGTAAAAAGCGTGAGTAACTGGAAGTCTTTGGCAGCAGTCACGTGACCCAAGAGTAGCGATTCTAGGCTCTCCCAGTCTCCATCGGAATCACAGCTGCTTTCGTTTTCCATGCTGGTGTTTGCAAAATTCACACACGCAGGTTGGTAAAAGCAGTAGAAGTAAAGAGACGAGGAAGGGTTCTTTTCCGCTTATTACCAGCATGTTTTAATACTGGAGTTGCAGAGGAGTGGCTAAAGATGTCAAAGGCTGGCGGGGGCCGGCTGTTATACCAGGGAAGTGAGGGAAGGCAGTTGGGAGAGCGCCAATGGCTGCAGAGGATTGGAATGACTCAGAGGGGTATTGGCCAGTCACGTGGCTGTCCGCACACAGTGGAGGGACCAGTGGGCTGCCCTTTTGGGTGAGCACCATGCCCCCGCCATGCCTGGACCGGCCCCACGGCTGCCCAGCTGTATTGGCGAGGGGCGGGGGAGGAGCCCGCTCCGCCGGTCCGGCAGCCCTGGGAGGAGCTCCCTCATGGCGGGCATGGAGAAACAGCTGTCACACGGCCCCGGGCCCCCCCTAGCATGTGGGCCACGGGGTCCAGCCCTCGCGACGCCGGAGGGGCCGGGCCGGACCGCCAGCTACCCCCGGAGGCACTGCAACACAAGTCAATAAAATGCAGAGGAAAAGTTTGATTCATGGTTTCAGCACAATATGTTTTCATGAAATTAAGAAGCATTTGGGATTCAATTTTACATGTTTCCTCACCATTTTTAATTTTAAATCTCTTAAAGAACACATCTCTTTATACAACACCAGTGTAAGTTGAGTATAACCCTTACAGTTAATACAGTTAAACATCTTAGTAATGTTTAGACACTTTTAAGGTTAATTATTCTTAAATGCTATTTATATTCAAATTTCTGATCTTATGAAATTGATTGTGTTGTATACATATAAATATTTTGCTTATTTATCAAAATTTTTACGTAAGCATTGAAAGTTTCCAAGATTTAATTTTGTCACAGCTAACCTAAATTCTGATGAGAATAATGCTGGTTTTAACAGAATTTTAAAAATCCCTTGGGTTAAACAGAAACTTGTCTGAAAAAAAACCAGCTAAAAAGTAAGGAAGCTGTAATTTGGCTTCAAATCAAAGAAACGTTCAGACATCTATTTTAATCATCCATCAATCTTGGTGTTTTTTCCTTGGAAAACTGTGATTAATGTTAAATGTGAGTTAGTATAAGAATTCTAAATTATCATTCAGCAGGAAACAGTAGTAAAATACTGGAAAACTCTTCTGGAAAGAATTAACTTGCCAGTCTTCAGCAGCCCAAGGAGAATATTATATCTTAGTTCTGGAGAATTCTGTGGACTACTTTCCATTGAAGCAAAAACAGAGAAGGAAGGTTGTGGTTTTATGACAGGCTCACTTAAAACTGACTAAAAAATTGAATTTAGTGGCCATAATTGATATTTTTTATACCCAAAGGACACACAATATCCACTCCTTTTTCACATTTTTCAGACATAGATATGTACACAAAATACATATATACACAAATATATACACATATATACACACAAACGTACATGCAGACAAATAAATTTTTCACGTGGCTGTGCATTGAGGAATGAAATAAAGAATAAATGCTCATGAGAACTACATCTGTGGTTTTCTTCAAAATGAAACATTTTCAGAAAGCTGACTTTGTCTGGATGGGGGGAGAGGGTTGAGCAAACAGTATTGAGAGAGAAGTGCTTGCTGACAGGTTGACAAAAGTACATGTAGCCTTTCCTTCTACAGGGGAGAGGTTAGGCACTACACCACCACAGCAGACAAGACCTTGGGGTATTACACAGCTATCCATTTGCAGCTTTCACAGTGATGAATGAGGTCTTAGCAGATGCCTTGCAGAGAACTGGCAAAACAGAGAATCAGAAAGGAGCAGATTACTCATATGTCTGCCCTTTTCCCCTCTCAGATTGGGTGAGGCAGGTGATTAAAAGATAAAGTCTTGGGCCATCTAATCAAAGCCATCTGCTCCTACTCTAGCCAAGTGAGAGAAACTCTCAGAAGCTCAAGGAACATGAAGAGTTGGTTTAATCAGAACTTAAACAGAAATATTGTTGTAAAAGCACTCGGGGGTTCTGAGGACAATGCTCCTATTCAATGTGGAGTTCCAGATATGTGGATATAACTTTCTTAACTGATTCTCAGACTTCAAAATACCCTCAGTTATATTAAGCAGAATTAGGGATTCAATAAAATCTGATGGATTTGAGCATGGGGGAAAAAAATAGCCTAAACCTGTCACCAGATACTTACCTTAAGGGGAATGAGGCTTCTTGCAATTTCTTTTAAAGCATTGAATACTGACTGAAACCATATGGAATACATCCGTTTCTGTCTGGTGATGACAAGCCTCATTCAGAATATTATTAACAATGAAATTAATAAATACCTCCTTAACTTGAAGGTTTTTTTGTCTAATCTTTCATAATAAAAAGGAGAAAAAATTCCTCACGGGGTATTCCAGCATTCCAGCCTTTGTGATAACCAGGATGAAACCTTAATAATATTAAATACTCCTTTTCAAGTGGAAAAAAATGTAATAAACACACTATGGTGTGTGTGGCCTGAGGAAACAGAGAAGTTTACTGTGTGTACAGATCTGCTCCACAAAAATGTAAAGTTCTAATTTCACTAGTTTCTAAATGAGAAATGATGACAAACTTCTTCCGTTGAAATGCCTGTTTAGTTTGCTTGTGTTCATGCATGAATGATAGTCAAGAGAGACACGGGTATTTCTGATAACCACAATGAAAGGCTGCCTGGTATTGCAGAAGAGGTTTGGCAGTCTTGCACCTATTTTTGTTATATTGCTTTTTCTAAGCGTTGTTGATATGTCAGACACAGTCTTTCAATGAAATTCCGTAGTATTTTGAGATGCATAGAATTTTCATCATTGCATCTATTTATGGAGACAGCATATATTCATTCTCCCTAACCTCCCTCTAATTTTCTATGCAAATACTTCCAGGCTCACTCAAGGCCACAGGATTTAGTTACTCACTTGACTGAAAAGCATGTCAATGCAAATTCGGGCTGATAAACAAGCACACAAATCTCCAGGGCTTCAGCAAGTTATAATTCAGCCACAATATTAACAAAGTAAAATAGTAATTATGCAACGAATCAGCTGAAAGGTTATTTTTAATTTTAAATTTTTACCTCTATACAGCTGGGTGTTGGAAGTTAAAAGCAAGACAGGGCACGTGTCCCCATGAGTCAGGCCTGTGGAAACTGAGCAGCATACTGTACTGAGCATTATGCTGAGGACGTTTCACAGTAAATTTATCAGAGTTAGCCCTGAAAGCAAATGGTTTTCTGGTGTGGTGGAATGTTCTTTTTAGTATTAGTATATCAAATATTTTTGTCTTTGACAGTGACAGCAAATTAATGCTGACTGCATAAAGGCTGGGTTGTGTGCAAGCTTGGGCACATTACAAGGGCTCTGCTGACTGCCATCAGTCCTGACTCCAGAACTGTCTTGTCCTGAATTCAGGCTTTGCCATGCAGTCAGATCAGCTGAATTCTTGACTTCCTCATTCTCCACCATTTAACTGCTTGTACAATATCCTTGTAGAGGCCCCTAACAGACCTATTTACATTAAAGACTTGATTTTACGTACTCCCATCTGTTCTTGGTAAACTTATTGTTCCTCCTTATTCATTAGCTGCTTAGCAATCTCCCACCATTCAGAGCTGGTACTGCTCCTGTGAAGTCATTAGCCATATAGGAGGCTATTTTAGAGCCTCTATAAGACTGTGAAGATGAAGAGGCTGCTCTTATGGCCCTGCTTGACGACTCCCAGGGCTTCCCCATTGTACCTACAGGCCAGGACTCAATGTCAGCTGTCCTGGGCCACGAGGCCCTGCCCCAGCAACAGCACAGCAGGGCTGGTCTGCAGCTCCCCACAGCCCTGCCCTGCTTGGCCATGGGCCCTGCCAAGCTAAGCCCATCCATGGGCCCACAGCCCATCCTGTCTCTGGCCCATTTCTGCCTCCATGGAGGTGCCCGATACCTGGGGCTGGGCTATCATCGGTGGCCCAGCTTCTTTTCTCCTGGCTGGAACGATGGGGTGGGCCCTAGCTGTCAGTCCCTGTCCCCTTGGGAAGAATCCTTATGAAGGCTCACAGAGAGCTGGTGACGTTTGCAGGGCCCTGAACACATGGTCAGTATCTCTGTGAGACAACTGAGAAGAGACAGGGCAGGGAGTAAACTCTAACTCTGAAAATCAACTGATTGTACCCATGAATCATTAGGCTGTTCCATGTCCAAGTTTTGGTTCAAGGCAGCTAGTCCTTTTCCAAGGCAGCTAGTCCTTTTCCATCCTAGTCTAGCTGTTAGCCATTCCCAGCAGACAGTTTGGACGCTTCCATTTTTTCTGAGGTGGGAGAGTGCATAATAAAGTTGATAATGGCTTATCATGATCACTTTGTACCTCAGGTCAAAGTCCATGTCACACTTAAGTTACTAGAGAAAATACAGCCAAGATAAATTCTCCATTCATATTATGGGTTTGATTCAGTTTCCTGGACATCCAGTTGCTGGGGTTTATTGGAAATAAATTTAGGAGTATCCAGCCAGAACTCCAGTAGCCATAAGGGAAAGCCTTGGGTAAGTAATAGTTTCCCTCCTATCTGTCAGTTCACATGTACATCTCACAAATCCTGAGGCATCTGAGATGTCACTTGTATGATAACAAATACGCAATTGAATCAAGGCCTTTGTGCTTACACAAGCACAACACCCCCATAATAGACAGGTTGTTGCAACATAGAAGCTTTTGAAAAATGTGACAGGTAATTTTATTTTGGAAAGGTCCATCACACAACCATACTTGTCATTGATTTACTTTATAAAGTTCTAAAATGTTGGGACAGTTTTGTAAATCAACACTTCTGTGTAACACAAAGATAAGATCACTGGAAATGTTTCATATAAGACACATAGTTTTAAATTAAGAGACTTTGATGGTACATATTGTAATAATATTTTCTATTCTGTTGGTCTGATTCAGTCTAGCCTACTTACATTATATGGCAGAACACCTAAAAGTAATTTTTGCACACACTTGTGGATTACAGTTCAAAGCCTTATGAAATCAGTTGGATACTTTTCTAAATTTCCCAGGAGATTTAGACATGTAATGCAGCACTGAGCATCTCAAATATTCGAACAGGAACTACCACTATGCAGAAATAGTCAGTTTTGTTTTAACTGGACAGCTTTGACTGTCTCCATGTTTTATGTGAACTTCCATGTTCATGATTGCCCATTTTGATTAGTCTAAAAAGGACTGGAGGCAGAGGTAGACACTTCAAATTGCATAAAAATAAATTAATGTTCAATTTTTCTGATGGATACACAGACTGGCCCACTCTTAATATAATCTGTATGTTTGAACAAGATACCTCTAAACCTTTAAGCAGGATGAAAATTAGCTTTCAAATTACAAAGCCTGGTTTCAAAATTATTTCATGAGTTTGACACAACAGTTTAGTATGAATAGGAGGAGGAAAATAAGACATGAGATATGAAACACTATGAGCAGACCTGGAGTTACTGTCACCAGATCTTCACCTGCATTAGGCTGGAAATTATTATACAATTTATAACTGATTTTCTTTTAGCTGCTTAGCCTAGTAACAGGTGCTTTTATTATTTCCTTCATCTTCTTGCAGACAGATTGACAAAATTTGAAACCAAACTGGAATTGCACCATTCCTGTAACCTTAGCACTGGTCGTTTCTCGAGCTGCCTCAGTTGTTTGTGCTTTCCATCTGGTTGCATGTAAGTGCCTGAGTATGCAGAGCCAGCAGAGAAAAAAAAAAAAAAAAAAAAAAAAAAAAAAAAAAAAAAAAAAAAAAAAACAAACAAAAAAACCTGTTTTGAGAACATACTGCTCAATTGATCACAGGTCAAAATATTTTGTAGTGAAGGCATTGTTTGTTTCTGCTATTCCTCCTTCCCTCACTCCGGTACTTTTCAAGATTATTGAAAGAGGTTCATGACATTACATTTGTCACTGCCCTGTCATTTTATTGAAACATTCATATCCTTTTTTATTCTTTTGAAGGGCAAAATATTAAAGTAATATCCCTCTTATTTGTTGGTTTTGTTTGGTTTGTTTCCAAAGGGAAAATAAATGTGTCTCTTTCCTGTGTGTCTTGTCAGCTTGCTACAAATTTTATTTCTCTTCAGAAAATTCCAGCTGGTGATTTCAAACAGAAATACTGCAAACTAAAGACAATTGCCATTGGGTCACAAGAGGGAACATCAGGAGACTTCTTCTCTCTCCCCTTTCTTCATTCAATCTTTTTCTTTCTGTTTCCACAAAAATATTTTGCATTTTTTTCATCTTTCAAAAGTGAACTGTAAAATCCAAAGCCTAAACCAAAATGACGGACAGAGCATTAACAAGTTACTCTTCGTTTGCCTGCTCAGATTATTTAGATGTGAGAGCATCACTAAAAAAACAATAGTTTAAGTTAAACCACACACCTGAAGGGCTGTCACACTTAAAAACTCCAGAGTCAAGATTCATAAAATGTAAAATTATTCTTGAACTGTTGGATCTTGGCAGGGCTATGAGAAAATAGTATAATTTTGTTTTCCATTTATTCTGGCTAGCTGACATTTCTGTCTCTGTCTGGCATGCAGTAATTATTAAGAGAGCCTGGCATTTCACAAAATTTGGTAAACAAATGAGGACTTCAGGGTTTTTTTCACCTTTTTTTTTTTCTTCTGGGTATGTAAAGCTGCTATCAAATGTGACTGAGAAATTACACTTGCATGCACACACCTACACAAGATCTTTTTTTTTTTTTTGTCCTGTAATTACTATAACTATTTTAAATTCACACCGTGCACATGTATATATGGATACATTCAGGCACAGTTTTGACATTGAACATGTTAGAACAAAATTATGAGATTTTGCCTAAGTGCTTGAGCAGGATAATGGGAGTTAGGACTTGCCCTTTACTTCTGTGTAAGAACTACCCACTTAGTAAGACACAAAAACAGAGGCAAAGCCCTGCATTTAGGTTACCCAGGAAAGCAATGAATATGTACATGTGGGACATCTAAAGGTCAGACGATTGAAAGTAACCTGCATTCAAGTATCTTAAGATCAGGTTCCTGAAAGAACTCAGAAATTACCATCTAGACAGAAACTGAGTGCTTATGCTTAATCAGCGTAAACCCTGGATTTAGAAAGATTCTGGACTCCCACTCATATATACATGCTCTAACTCTAAATTTCACCAAAAATTTTCCAGTTGTCTAAAGCACTATTTCTGGTTTTTTAAACAAGTATTTCTTTTGGAACAGGACTAGGCTATGTCCCAAACTCAGACCTCAGTATCGGCAAATTAGGTGTTTTACCTCATGAGGCAAGGCTAGAGCAAAGCTAACTAATTCACAGAACATCAATTTCTACAGTTATTATATTTTCCAATGCTGGAAAAAAGATAATTTTTTTTTCTTTCTTTCTCTTATTGTTTTGGTGTATTAGTGCAGTGGTTAGACCTACCACACAAAAGTTCAAAATGGCTGAGGTTGGAAGAGTTCTCGGGAGATTGTCTTGTCAACCCACCTTACTCAAAGCAGGGTCAACTACAGAACATTTTTTTGGGCCATGTCAAGTTGAATTTTGAATATCTCCAAGGACATGACTCTCAGGTTGACTATGACCCTTGCAAAAACAAACAAACAAACAGATTCAAATAACTGTAAAAAAAATTGTCTGAAGTTGAACAATCCCAGCTCTTTCAGCCTTGCCTCATATCTGGGCTGCTTCAGGTCTTCACTCATCTTCGTGGCTCTTGGCTGGAGTCTCAAATATTCTAGATGTAGAGTCTGACATAATTTTAAATATATAGAGATTTACAGGATCAAACCACTCCTCTTTTGTCACACATTTATTTTATTTTAAATAATCTGAGGCTTGTGCAGCTAAGATGCTGTTTATTGTTGTGTGAATTGCAGTATATTTCAGGATTTGGCCTCTCTGCATTTTTTCATCTTTAGCCAAAGAGCAAATAAAATAGTTTTGTGTGGTTGGATTTTGTCCTTTTGCCCTGTCACAATGCAACTCGAGAGTACACAGCTATATTATATGAAGATTATTCTTTCCAGGTTTGAAAAGGAAGAGGTGTTTCTCAACAGAAGCGTAGATTTAACTGTGCTAACAGGGTTTTTGTATCAAATGTTGTACACATGTCATTTCAAATTAGGAAAAATGTTGCAGATTCTTCATGGGCAAGATTTTTTCTTCTTTACATACTACTTGGAAAACTGTCCCTAAAATCACTTTAATGTTAAAAATTGTTATGAAAGTTATGATCTAACCATAGAGCTTTCAGTTTTTCTGTCTCTGGAATCATCTAGATTGACATCATTAACATATATGATTATAAAATAAAAGGCTTAATTAATTGTTAAGAATTATACTGCTCTGTTGAGTGTTTTAGGTAAAATCTGTACTTAATAATGGCTAATCACTTTTGAGGGTTGAAGGTGCAAAAGCATTTAGCATTTTTCTTCTGACTATTAATTAATTTTGACCCTGACAAAACAGATTTCATCTGGGTGCCTGATTGCTCACCTGGATAAAAATATCTGTTTTAAAATTTGACTGACGATATATCCCATCCCCTGCCTTCCCTCTTCCCAAAAAATAAAATAAAATCACTTACAAAGAAAAAATGAGTTTGTAGAAATTACTTTTAAACTAAACTAAATTCAGTGATAAATATGATATCAAGACTTCTGGAGAGTTCTAAAGAGTAAAGTCATCACTGAACAAAATAATTTTAGTGTGCCCCCATTTAAGATTCTTCACCGATATTCTTCAGCCCTAATCTGGAAGACACAAGCTATTCCATAGCTTCTTTCTCCCTGTTCCACCTAGGAGAGGAGAAACAGAAAAAATGTTAAACCCATGCTTGAGATAAGAACAGCTTAATAATTGAAATATTAAAATAATATTATTATAATAATATTATATAATAATATTACGCTACTAACTACTAGTAATAATAGCAATGAAAAGGGAGAGAGATAACAAAAAGAGAGAAAGAAAAAGAAAATTCAAGAGAAAAGTGATGCACAATACCAGTGCTCACCACCAGTCAGTCCCACAGTGGCAATTGGCCCCTCCTGGTCACTCCCCCAGTTTATATGCTGAGTGTTATGCTCTATGATATGGAATATGCCTTTTCCCAGTTCAGGTCAGCTGTCTTGGACATGGTCCCTAGGCCTCTCGTACACCTGCTCACTGGCACAGATTGGGAAATCAAAAAGTCCTTGACTTAAGGTAAGTGCTACTGAGCAACAACTAAAGCATCAGTGTTATCAATATTATTCTCATACTGAATCCAAAACACAGCTTTGTACCAGCTACTAGGAAGAAAATTAACTCTATCCCAGCTGGAACTATGACAATATGTCATATTCTTTTCTTAGGTTCTCAGGTAAGACTAGTCAAAGCGGTGTTAGATTATATCAAAGTGTATATTCATATATTTGGCTACAGAAAAATGCAGTGAATTTAGCAACTCATTTTATACAGATCATAAAACAGATCTCACAAGTCTAAGGTCGCTACTACCCTGGACTGAAAGTGAAACAGTGACCTATGATAGGTAATAAAATACTTCATATTCCATTGTTACTAGGGTGAGTTACTTTTATCTTCATTCCAACCCTCTTTTTTAGTTGTCACCAAATTTCTAAAATTTACAGCATGGATTCTGAAAGTCTGGAATACTGCTGGATTAACACATTCTAGTGTTAAGAGGAATGGAAAAAGACAGCCCTAATTCTGAAAGAAAAAATTAGAAAGAAATGGGACTTACATATTGGATTTGAATTGTCTTTCTGTGGTTCAGCTCTAGGATCTGGCAGAGAGTATTTTGGTTGACATGAGTGTATTTTTTCCAGGTTACTTTCAGTAGGGGAGTTACATATTATCTGTTTCAAAATCTAGAGGAAGTATGAAGGAAGGACTTTATAAACATTAAGAAAGTTTTAGGAAATAATGTTTATTGAGCAAGCACACTTTATATATATAAAGCAAATCTACTATTTGTTTGCTTATCCAGACACATTATGTATATGACACAGAATTGCTCCCCCACTTTTGGATTCAGTTTTCTAATCATGAACTCTGGTGTTGTCATTGTACTGCAGCTTTGTTGTTTGGCAAACCAGTTTTGGGAAAGAAGTAAAACATGTTTTTTTTCTTGGAAATTATGACATTTGGGAGATAAAAGGAAAATGGGGCTGGAGGCGGGGGGTGACCACACAACCCCAACCAAAAAGATGTAGGAGAAGTAACCTAAAATTAGATGACCCTAAAATTAAAATGCTGCCTTTTCATTCAGTTAAAATAACCTATAAGCTGATTGAAATTATTCTATAGCAGGCCTATGAGAAAGAAACTGTTCAATCTTCTTTGCCCAATAGAATAACGGAAGAATGAAATAATAGAACTTGTTATTTTCAATGTTCACGTCCCTTTTAAAATGTCTTGTGAAGAAAAAGAGAAACACTAAAAATATCTAACAGCCTAGTTGAAGTTTATTTGGCCATAAAAGATAAAATGTACGATATGGTTTGGTACTCCTAATATTTGTACCTTGTAACATAAATCACAGAATCACAGAATAAGCTGAGTTGGAAAGGACCCACAAGGATCATCGAGTCCAACTCCTGGCCCTGCACAGGATCATCTCCAAGAGTCACACCATATGCCCAGGAGTGTTGTCTAAACCCTTCTTAAACTCTTGGTGCTTGGTGCTATGAACACTTCCCTGGGGAGCCTGTTCCAGTGCCCAACCACACTCTGGGTGAAGAACCTTTCTCTAATACCTAACCTAAAACTCCCCTTACACAACTTAAGGACATTCCCTCAGGTCCTGTCACTGTCACCACAGAGACCAGTGGAAAGCAAATCAGGTTCTGTAGTTCTTGCCCTTCTTGAAAATTGGGATAATATTTGCTAGCTTCCAGTCAGCTGGAACCTCCCCAGATTCCCAGGACTGCTCCAAAATCATCAAGAGAGGTTTTTCAATGATAAATCAACATCTAGGGCACCTTGTATGTTGTCTAATAGTTAAATTAAATACAGAAATGATTTCTGGGACAAAAATTCTCTTCTGGGAGCAAAATAATGGATAATATGTCTGAAACTTCTCTTCATCTCGTGTTCCCTGCACTCCCACAGACTCACTTGATGTTTAACTATATTGAGGATCTCAGCAGTAAATTTGAATCTTGCAATATTGATTTCAGGGATACATTTTCTGCAAACAAACCTAGCTGCTCTGATTTGTGACTATATCTCTTCTTGATACTTGTCTTTCAAATGGTTCCTAAAAATGCAGATTATTGGACATAAGTAGGAGAAAAAGTTCTCAAGTAATTATATATATTTAAGTATTAAATATAAAATTATATAAATTATATATATTATATATATATATATAAAAATTATATATATTTAGTCATTAAATAGTGCTTGTTTGCATTTTCTTCTCAAATTGTAAAACAGACATTAAACTGTGTGAAATATGTGGGCTGCTGTTTCCAAGGAAACAGCATCTAAATAAACAAATTGAAGAATTTGGACATACCAGTCTGCAAAAATGAAGACACCATGAAATCAAATCTTCTTTGTCTTTATTGACTGAAGAAGAATGAACTGTGAGAGCAATCAGTGATGGGCACATTGGAGTCTCTGCGATGGCAAGGGTTTTCTTTAATGTCAATTAGACACAAAAATAATAAAAATAACAATAATAATAGTGAAATTGGCACTTTGATTTGCTGTCTTTACATCTGAGTGACATGTAGACACATTGGTCCTAGTCAGCTTGTAACCTGTCAGAAATTACGTGAATATGAGATGAGAAAATGGGTAAGAAAACTATAATCTGTCACTTATTTGCTCTGAATTACCTTGTTACTTAACAATCACTTATACTGCTTGTGGTAAAACACTGATCAGCCTGAACAAGTGTGGGAGACTCTGGGTTTATTATCAGGGGAACACTTAAACCTTTTCAGCATCCCTGCTGTCTGACAAGGAAGTAGATTTAAAACACTGAGAATCTTGAATGGGAATTGCATCAGTGGGTCATTGTACATATATCATTCATGTTCTTTTTCACACATCTCAAAGACTAGGAGGAGGTTCTACCTTTGTCAAGGAAAGAACCAAATGGAGCAAGGTTGTGAGGCATCTCATGTTGTCATCTAAAACTCACCTTTAAAAACTAAGTGAAATAAAAATTTATTCTCTTCACCTTAAGAGTGGGTCATCACACCTAAATGTTACTTGCCTTCATTTTGGATGCAATTATTTTTAAAATAGGTAAATCCATTAAATTTATATTTCATAAATCAAAAGCACTTCCTCTCTAGACTTCTCATCTGTGGTTCAGGAGAGCATGTTGCAACTCCTATCACAGTTGGACTGATGGGTCATACTTAGGCCTTTGAGTGTCGTTGTCTGCACCATTCTTCATCTTTCACACTTTGGAATGGCAACATCACAGTGTAATGAACACTACCCTAAGCTAGAGCTATATTTAAAATGCAAAAGAAAACCATGTTAACTTTTGATACATCCACACTTTCTCTGGGACATCACTCAGAGTCACCAGCATAGAATTATACCATACAGCCTCTTATATTTTGTTCAGCATTCTCAAGACTAGACAGAAAAACAGAATGTTTAAATATGTCTTCTTTTGATAGGACTGTGTTGGTTTTCAATCTGATATATATTCCATGATGATGCTGTCTTAAAAGCAAGAAAAACCTTTTCTGAACAATTCAATCTTTACATAATATTTTGAGTGTGAAGCCATTTCCTCAGATCAGAAAAAGATTTTGCTAGAGAGGTGTCAGAACACAGAAACTACTTCAATTCTTTGTACTTGTAGCCTGTTAAGTTTCTCAGAGCTTAGACTGTATTTTACATGTTGAACAAGTAAAATCATTCCCATTCATTTTTTTCTCCCCTTCATATCTTCACCCATGCAATGTTGAAAAGTTGGCTGACTTTTTATCTTTCCATAGAACAAACAAGAACTCACCATGGTTTTCATCCATTTTCTTATATTTTTTTACTTAATATTGCTTTAAAATTGTTTCGGAAACAGTGAATTTTTTCAAGTAAATCTGTTTCCAAAACTATATACCCTAAGGGCTGGAAAAGAAAATGTTCTGGTGACTGTAAAAAGTAGGAAGTTGGAAGAATATTTTTAATATATTTCCAGAAGAATGTTTCCCATATTACATAGTTTGGGAATTGAGAGCACTGCTAAACAAAGATTGTAAATATGGACTTCAAAGGAAATATTAAAAAAAAAAAGAAAAAAGAATTGTCTATTAAAAAGATGCACAACCATTGTTCTCATCCTGTATATTCTTAAAACTCATCATTTTATAATAATCTAGTTACGTCTGTTATGGCAGCGATCCGTAATAATGAGACAGCACACACCTTGGTTCGCAGAGAATCGAGAGCCAGCCAGCGGGGGCCCCATTTATTGCATTGTCCTTTTTTATAGTAGGAACCCAGGTATATGATTGGCCAGGTCCTACGCCACCCTAATCCAAAACATATCGTACAAGAATGACAAACAATGGGTGGTTATCTTATTGTTTTCATACCTCCCATGGGAAAGAAGGATTTTCTCACAAGCAGCAAGCAGCAGCTTCGGGCTGCTACAGTCTGCCATGCTATGTATAATATCAGCTTGTCACGAGTATTTCTCTGACTCACACTTGTCGCAGTAACGACACAAAAGAAGAGACAGAGACACTTGTTACCAGCAAGGAGGAAAGAGAAGGAAGGGGAGAGCAAGACCCGCCTTCTTTATTTTATATACATTTAGAAATCACTGTTCATTGGAGGAAATGAGTTCTTCCTCCCTCAATTACAGTGGTTAAAGGAAATGTCCATTGAAGTTCTGTGTCCAGGAGAAAGGAATGTAAATGATAAGATACAGTTACAATAACATGGCCATGTTTACATAGAAGAGTGTGAGAAACTAGCTACAAAAGAATGACAACATCCAGAATTGCAAAAGTCAGGGTAACACATACTTACTGCATTGAAGGTCACTATGAGAGTTCAATGCCTCAAGAAACTTCCACTTTTGTTAAGATGACAACCTTTTGCTTTGTCCACTCTTAACATCAATTGCTTTCATTCCTTTTCCATGCTTATTTTTTCAGTTGTAGAGCTCTTCTTCAACTTTGAAGTTCTATTTGATTCTGCATATAGATAGAGGACTAGAGTTTCAATATGTGGAGGAGCCAGTAGGAGGACTGAATAAACAGTAGGGTTTTAGATATGTTAGGAACTGTAAAACTTTACAAACAGAGGAACTTGAGTAGAAAGAAACCAGCTGCAGTTTACTCATAACCGTAAAGTTATCCCCAAACCAAAAATGCCCTGAAGGATTATTTAAATCAGAAGTTGAAAGAAAGCCAATTGTTGCAGAAGAGCAGGTACTTTGGGCTGACACAATCTGCAGAAGTGATATCAAAATGAATGCTAAGCGTGCCTCTTAAAAGAGAGCAAGGAAATTCAAAAGTAAGCATAGTACTTTTTAAGTTAAATATGCAACATTAGTCAGTGAAATGGGGCAAAACTTATTAGTGTTTCCTTAACCATGCTGGGAGCCTGGAAAATAACATATGGAATTATTACAATTCTTGGAATCATAACTATACCCTGATATACCAGCTAACTCAGAGACTTGGTAGAAGGAGGTTAAGCCATGGAATATTGTGTTGCCAGGCTTTCAGCTTCATAGGAATTCTAGACTAGGATATAGTGAAGGAAACATGGCACTTTGTGATGTATGAAGCTTAAGGAACATTAAATTATTATGAACATAAATTAAAAGCATTATTCATTTTGGATGGAAATCTCATATTAACAAAAATGTAGAACTATCATGGAACTATGACAGTTCTTTTCAGAACAATAGGAAATGCTAAGAGAGATGGAAAAAGTTACAAGTTTGGGAGAAGTACTAAGTGTGAGAGATTCTGCTTCTCTCTCTAGAAATCTGGTAGTTAATTGAGTGGAATGAGATGTAAACTTGCTTTTTTACTATGATGAATGGTTTATTTCTAGAAGAATTAAGAAGTCTTAGAACTCACAGGAAAAGATTCTGTTAAGAATTTGGTCTTGATCAGTGAGGGAGGAACCATTTCAAGAGATATTACTTGGAGATTTGTCCTGTGGTAGCAACTGTGCCAAAAGAAGGTTTAAAAGCAGGAAACAGGTTAAAAAAAAAAAAATCAGAATATGAGATTTCAATTTTCAGAAAGGAATAAAACTTTACAAAACTAATGGGAAAGCAAACCCTGTGAAAAACCCCAAACAAACAAAGCACAAAAACATCCACAAACTAAAACCCTAAAAACCTCTTTTCATCTTGAATTCTACCTAAAAGTTATTACAGTGGAAGTCCAAGTAAAAGAAATGTGACATTAAAATAAATCAAAATAGACTTCAAAATCGTACATCAGTAGATCAGAATACAAGCTAACAGTGCTAACAGACAGTCAGCATTGAAGAAATTAAAAACACACTAAATATGGAGAACAATTGAACCAATAAAATATGCAGATCGTACATGAGCAAGAAATTAAGAAAACTCAGAATGTGAAGAGTACCTAGAAAAGTGTGCTTAGACTGGTAGTAAAACTGTCTCTAAGCACATTAAACATTTCTGATGTGGAATTGGTAAGACCACATTGTGACAAAATTCTGAAAGAAAACTCACGTGTGGCAAGGCTATAGTAGATAAGCACAATTAATTCTTTCAATTGGTCTTTACCGTGGAAGACATTTAATAGATTCCCACATCTAAAGCTCTTTTGTAGCATAAAGGGCAAAGGAATTCAATCACTTCTAAAAATATCCAGGATATGTTAGACAAAATAGGTAAATGAGATGTTCATAAGTCAGCGGTACCATATGATATTTCACTATATTGTGTAATGTGTCATTGTGAGGCCACCACACATATAGAACAGGAAGATTGTCAAGACTGCCTGTAATAAGACATCTAGCTAGGATTGTGGGAACTACAACTGCAATGAGTCTGAGTCTAACATATCAATAAACAGAGCCTTTTGGGGAAGAGTCAACATATCTTCTCTAAAGGGAAAACCTTCCTCAGTGGCCTGCTGCAGTTCTGGAAGAATGACAAATAAGCACCAGTAGAAACAAGAGATAGTTTAATCAATGTATTTGAATTTTTTAAAAGGTTCACCAATGGCTGCTAAAGAAACAAAGTTGTGAAAAGTTTCTTTCAAGCAGTGAAAAATGGCTAAGTGATAAAAAGGGTAGGGTAGGGTAGGGTAGGGTAGGGTAGGGTAGGACAGTACAGGACAGGACAGGAGAGGACAGGATAGGATAGGATAGGATAGGATAGGATAGGATAGGATAGGATAGGATAGGGTAAGGTAGGGTAAGGTAGGGTAGAGTAGGGTAGGATAGGATAACATAGCATAGCATAACATAGCATAGCATAGAATAGCATAGGATTGGATTTAACTGTTGCTTTGCAGGATGGAGAAGAATATGCAATGGATTCCCAAAGTACAAGTGCTGGGACAAGTTTTTTCATAATTTTAGAGACCTGAAGAAGAAATGAACAACAAATCTGCAAATCTGTGGCTGCTACTGATCTCTTTTGGGGTGAAAACAGTGAAAGGGAATATTATTAATTCTGAAAACTAATATGAAGTTCTTGTTAACTGAACTACAGTATTAGTAATGAAGTTTCTTTAAACTAGAAGGAGGTTATTTTCATGCAGATAGAACACGAAATTCCAGGTTTTTCATTCTAGTGGAATTTTTGTAAAATCATGTTCTATTCAGTTTGCATGCAAGATACAGCTTTAACTTACAGATGTTAGACTGTGTCCTTTTTTAGTAATATAGGCAGCTGTCAAATTATCAAAGATGTCAGAGCAGATAAAATCCCTGCAGCCATGATGAACTCTGAAAAGGTTTTCTTTTACTAGTACTCTGTTGCCTCCTTCACTATCATACTAGATAAAACTCGAAAGACAACAATAATTTCCATTTGAATGATGTCTTTGTTCTTTTCAATAATAAAATAATCCCCCCCCCTTTTTTTTTCTTTTAGGTATACCGTTAAATTAGTGCAATACAGCAAATTCTCTACATTTCTTTAATTTAAAACTCTGTTATAGCAACCAAAGGATTTGAAATGTGGCCAGCTTCAGTACTCCATTGGAAGTCTTATATATGGGCTATACAGGTGCCTTGCATGTGCAGAAATCAACTTTCCATTCCTTTAGCTAATCTACATACACTTCCTTGATTCACTTTTGTCCAAAGGGGATTGATAGAACAATGATGAAAGTGATTTCCTAGCCCACAATGAACAGGTTAAAATGTTTAAAAGAAAACTTCCAAATAAAGCTGAAGAGGAAAGGGTTTAAACACTGCAGTTGGCAAAATATGCTTAAGCCATTTGTACAGAAACAATCCAAGTAATTTAAACAATGCCATTTGAAGACCAGTCTCGCACTGAAACTTTACCACAGCCCTTCACAGGCCATTACTGAGGTTCTTGTATGGAAGAAAGAAAGAAAGACAGAAAGACAGAAAGACAGAAAAAAAAAGACAGAAAGACAGAAAGACAGAAAGACAGAAAGACAGAAAGAAAGACAGAAAGACAGAAAGACAGAAAGAAAGAAAGAAAGAAAGAGAAAGAAAGAAAGAAAGAAAGAAAGGAAAAGGAAAAGGAAAAGAAAAAGAAAAAGAAAAAGAAAAAGAAAAAGAAAAAGAAAAAGAAAAAGAAAAAGAAAAAGAAAAAGAAAAAGAAAAAGAAAAAGAAAAAGAAAAAGAAAAAGAAAAAGAAAAAGAAAAAGAAAAAAAAAGGAAAGAAGAAAGAAAAAGAAGGAAAAAAGAAAGAAAAAAGAGACATCAGTTTCTTAATTTTCATCCAGGTGGTTTGAAGGCAACAAGGACAGATGTATAGAATCTACTGTATTTTTAGAGAAAATTGGATCAAGGAGACACCTTTTATGTCATAACCTGTTATACTTTCTGTAATGGTGGACTACTTCATGCGGTACTTCACTGTTTTCTGTTCTAAACAAAAGAGGCTCTAAGCATTTCTTCTTAGGTGATTATATTGTTTACAAAGAAACAGTTCAGTCTCAGACAGGTATGTGTGGGTTTTTCTTATTTGTGAAGTTTGGTTTTTTGGATTTTTTTAAAGCTACTCTCCATTGCAAATAACAATTTTTTCAAAAATTTACTTAATTATCCCAGTTATCTATCATTAAGAAAATGAAAAAAAAAGGATACATAAACACATAGTATATGCAAGAAAAATAATTTGTAATAGAAATATTGGAACTTTTGGAAACATTAATATTTTTATGCAATGCCAACATATAAATTATAGGGACTAAAATCCAAAACCCACTTCACCCAGTGACCTATAACTCAATCTCAGGGAAATAGAATTATATTATCTGGACAATCCTCTGTCAAAAAGAAAAAAAATTTCATTTCGATGGATGCTAACACAACTTGGAGGAAAAGAACGGTTCGCTCCCTCACCTCTCACTGGTTCTATCACCCTTAAATCAAATCACATAAAAACTTATACTTTCATTGAGTACCTATGACTGTGAATATACGAATAACTAAATTAGATCATTACATATAATTTCTAGGTAATTACTTACAGGTATTTACTGACTTGCATTTCCGAATGTAATATTCCTATGGCAATACAAAAGATTCTTGTTAAAAGATGTGATTCTGCTCTTACCTTTCTTTATAAAGGATATGTAATAAGAATGTTGATGTAAATTACGCCTAATTTGCTTGGATCTGCTACGCAAGTCGAAAAGAAGATCCATATTTATTTAATGATAACATAAAAATGCACTGGCAATACAGCTAGTATTTGGATGTATTGTTACAAGTTTAGAACAGAAACTCTGAAATGGAAAGGTTACTCTCTGAGGAGTGAGCATACATGTACACACATCTACACAAGCACCCACATATGGATCTTTACAAGTACAATATAGAAAGATCAATCAAGGAAGCTTCTACACTGTAATAAAGTCCTCTTTATAGTAATAATTAGCATCAATATTTATGACCTTTATTTCTTTTAAATGTTAATTGTTTTTCTCTCCTGGCCACAAAGATACAGACAGTATTCACAAAGTTCTCAGCAGTTTCTCTTTTTGAGGGGAATGAAACAAAGGCTTATTTTTCCTTGTTTTGTTTGGTAGTTTTTCCTTTATCAGAGCGATTAGGACTACTTGATAACTCTGTAATGTTCAGTTCATATATATGCATGTACCAGATCTTGATCTGTATGCTATACCAGTTCTTGTATTTTGACTTTTTTTCTAACATAAAACATAAAGTAAGACTAACTAGTGCTCAGTACTAGGCAATTTTGATCTTTATGGGAATAACAAATTCTATTTGGTTACAAATATCATATTCTACTTGCTGTACTATAAATATGTTAATTTCCAATTGTCCACAGCTAGGAAATGGGTAAATCAACAGACTTGATCTGATTCTCACCAGATGCTTGTAGTAAGACAACTTTCTACCTGTGATGAAAAAGTCTGCTCATGGTTAGAGCGCATATTTGATTTTGTAGCCCAAGTTCCTGTTTTTGAAGTGGAAAAAAATTTGCAAGGTTAGTGATCATCTAGTTTTTAATTCTACTCAATTCTAAATTGATGAAGTGTTTCAGCATAAACTCTGCTCTGTTGACATTGAAAAACTACTCCAGCATGACATTTGAAAACCGCTTTGTTAATATTTCCTCATGATGTCAGATATGGCTGTGTTTGTACAGAGGCTGAAAAACTTCTATACAAACCAAGTTTTTTAGTTCCTTATTGATTTTTAATAGGTTATTACATAGACATTTTGAATTTTCCCAACTGCGTAATTTTTGAATCAGTTTGTAAAGCTGTAAAGTTGTAGGATACCTTACAAACCCTAATAATGCCTGTCAGAATACATTGTCATTTTTACTTAGCAAAATGTTAAGGCATTTTCCGTGAAATGGTGAATAAGTCAAAAACTTGAGTCTTTGGCATCATTCTGCAATTGCACCACACATTGAATATGTAATAATATCATGGTTACTGAAGGTAATTATGACAAAGCATTGAGGATTTCAGTAACTTATGTAATACATAACAGGTCATTGATTTAACACAAATTTTATTTAATAAACAATTACGACATCTTAAAAATAAAGTTTCACAATTTTGTTTCAGTAATAGGCTAAAAGTCATAGTCATAAGCTAAAACTATTGAAATGCATTGATTTTGTGTCTTGGGAGAGTCAGTGTCCAAATACATTATTTTTGCAATGCAATTCTATTCTCCTTTTCTCTTTGAGAAGATGTTTGGCAGAAAGCAAGAGAGATCAGTTTGCTGAGTTTTCCACTCCTTTGGAGTATTTCCCTCATCTGTTATTATAAAACACTTAAGGTTTACTCTGGAAAGAAGCTATCTTATCTTAGGGCTCTCCTGATTCCATCAGGTTCAAAAGTGAAGCCTGCAAGGTTTGGCACTGTCACCAGAATTCCATGATAAAATTAGCGCCACATTTAGAAGTGCAACACTGGCTGCATCATATTTATGACATAAATATTGTTACAGTAAACTCATAAGATTGTGTATTTTAGGACACAAGATGGCAAAATTTGGGAGATTTCAAGTTAGGGACAAGACTTAATACATAATTAATATCTTCTTTCTCTTCCACTTTCCTGGTACCCTAAGAAACCTGGGTGGCAATGAATGCATGTGTATTGAAGTCCAAGTGCTGTCTGCAGCCCAACATCATATATCCATACATACTGTATGTGGGAACAGATCACGCAACGTCTCTACCATACAGAACTGTGTGTATCATCTATCTTACCACTGAACAAATAGAGATTTCTGAAATTACCTTCAGGCATTCTTCAGCATTCCTGTATTTCTTTTAGGTTATGCTAAATACTGCTAATAAAATGCTGTACCTTTTACACTAGTTTATTATTTTCTTTATCATCAAACAAAGTTTGGATGGAGAATAAACAAATAAACATTTTTTCAAGCTATGTATTAATAAAAAAATGAGATAACTAGGAAAGAAGAAAATTTACACTTGCTTCTCCATGTTTTGTTGATCTTTTGTTGAATTTTTTGTTCAACTTTGGGTGGAGATTTGGGCCTGGAAGTTGTGTTTTCTGGAAAAAATTCCTTAAAAATAAATACATATTGTTAGTCAGCCTCTGATTGACCAGTATGCTGATTTTCAAAAGCATAATTTTATCATGGGTTCAGGTGGTTATCATAAGGAGAAAGTACATGATAGTACATGATAAAGTGGATGGCACATTAGCATATACAATATTCATTCCTTTTGAAAATTTAACAGAATATGTTAGACATTCAATAGGTCATTCAGTAATTTAGACATTGTAGTTTTGTCTGTCTGCTTTTCAGAAAAAAATGAATAACTCTTAATTGTACCTTTCTGGAGCTATACTGTATATCTATGCTGTGGTATATGCGTGTTCTTCCATTTGACTTTGTAACTAGTTCTTGAGGGCAAGAAGGACTGTAACCATTGAATAACTCTCATTACTGCTTACATCTGAATGCATGGTCAGCATTATGGGATTGCAGAAGAAGAAAAAGTCCCTACTTAAAGCTTCCAGGCTAATTGTACAGTCCAGCACAGAGGGCACTGCTGTAGTGAGGCATTTTGATTCATCTGACAACACCACTTTGTTTTCTATCAAGAGCAGAAACACAAAGTGGGAAGACAGATGCATACACCATAGCACAACAGAGGAAAATACAGACCATTTTGAGGAGTTTCTCTTGTGTGCAGCTGAAGAGAGAGAGAGTTCGTGCACTCACAGACATACAGAACACTAAATAAAATGACTCCTGCAAAGAAGCTGTCCTTGAGATAACATCACTGTCCTTGGGGCTCTTGACAGTTTTAAAGGCCATTACTAACACCTCCTCTGCAATCTACTCCTCTGCCTCCCATAAGCGCCAGGGAATCAGATCAAGCAAAACTCCCATTAAAGTTAATGTAAGTCGTGTTTGCATAAGGGGCAAATGTAAACTCAACAAGGATCTTTTAGTTTGGCCTCAGGAGCTCAGGAGCAGCCTGAGAGAAAGGATATGCCCAATAAATAGTGCTCTAGGTCAGGTACTTTTGTGGTACATTAGGTTAAGTTCTTCAGAAGAGAGAAGTTAATAGTACTTTGTTCTCTTAAGTATTCGTAAAGACAGACAATAAGCTTATGATCATTACACCTCAGAGGCTTATAAAAATACACATAAGCACACATCCATCTGTAGTTATGATGAAATGTTATTTCAATTCTGATTTCCGTTTAGAAATTTTTGACAATTATACATTTTCTCCTTATTTAATGTAGAGAAAGATAATTGACTCTTTTCAGGCATGTGCAATGCCAAACAGATTGCTTGAGTATGATTTAGGCTGAATTTGGAAGGAATAGGAAATATATAAATTAAATAGCATATCAATATATTGTTTCCTCAGTTATACCTCACTAAAGAACCTACAACCAAACACATCAACTCAGGCAAGCTAAGGCTTCCTGACTGAGAATAAAGTCTCCCTGAACAATGGGAAGTTCTCCTGTAGAGTCAATCAATGAACTTAAAATTTTCCTATTAATAATATTATTATTTTAAGGAATAGGCATTTGTGAATCAGAGCTGTTCTTCTGGCACACTTCAGTTATCCTCTTTTCATCATCCTATAAATAACATAGACATTCCTCTTTCTCTATCCCAAAATTAATAAACAAACAAGTAAATGGGTTGTTGCATTAGTTCGTAAATTGTGGAAAGTTTTTACAGAGTCAGTTTTCAGAAATATAAGTAGCAACTCCCAGATACCTATGCTTTGCACACATCACTATTCATGTTCTTTAATACACTTGCAGAATATTTCTGAGTACTATAGTAAGGCAGACTGTACAAGAAATGGAATGTTACTTTCTTTTTCCTGTGAATTGCTACTGAGACTACTGATACAGTGCCTTCTGACATTTGCTGTAAAATTCCATTGTGCTTGGATGATACATTTCTGAACCAGGAATATTTTCAAAGATGTAAGGTCCAGGTGATTGAACCACTTCTTTGCGTAAAAAGGCCAAAGGACTGAATTATTTTGTGCTGCATTTTACACACTTAGACTATACAAGGATAAATAAATAAGACATATTTCAAAATAAAATCATAAAAGAATTTCAAAAACAGAAGTGGTTAGTGACACTTTGAACATTTCAGTTAATTGTTCAGGACCAGAGAGTGCTAACAGTATGCTAAGAGTGCATGAGGATGGTCTAGAGAAAGGGTTACTTCATACTTAGCTGTACGTCTCTTGTCCACATCCAGGGGTTAAAATACAGACATTTCAAATTATTTCCACCCACATGTTAAGAAACATTTCCCAAATTCTATGCATGGTACTGCTGTACATTGGGCTAAGTTGTGTCTTTATCTCAGGTACCCTTCCATAGAACTTGTTAAAGTTATTGTTAACATGGAAGGTAAAATATTAATAGAATTTAACCCACGTTTTTCACATGCCTCTACAACTTCCCAATACAAATTCCCTCACTCAACATTAAAAAAATAACAAAACACAATGTTTTTTTTTTTGTTGCATACTACCTCCACCAACATCTGGAGTAATTTACTTTTTAGTTCTCTGGTTTTTGGATAGTTTTTTTTGTTTATTTTCATGTTTCTTTAGGGGAAAGAAAGGAGAAGAAATGTCAACAGACACTAAGGACTTGGCAAAATTTGGGAAAAAAAGAAAAGTGCACCTTAAATCCTATGCCAAATTTTAGCCTAGATAAAATTACTATGCTGCAGTTTTAGATGGAATGAATACACATAGACTGCCTTTCACCATGTAATTAGGTAGGTAAATAATGGATTGAATTAATGGAGGGTGATATTTTCCAAACTTTTCTGCTGAGAAAATGTCATAACAGCATATATGGGCAGCTCAACAAATTTCCACAAAAACCCACATTAGGAATGAACAGAGCCCTTTAGTTGATTTTGGAAATTCAGCATCAGATATATTTCTACTGCCACAGCAAAAATTTCCAGCAGACATACTACTGGCAAATAGATATTTCATGGATATTGTCACTACCTTCACACATGAAAGGGGATGCTTTTTATTTTATTTTCAGAATTGTAGATTTTTGACAACATGTGTTTTCTTCTTTGTTTCGGTTTTTTTTTTAGACTCTCCTAAAGTGTTGCTCTGAGAACAAACTGCATCTTGACAAAAAACTATTTTTTTCCTTGTTCAGAATTTAGAATTTAAAACTTTGGATCAATTTTTACAGTAAAGCAAATGTTTGTCTCCTGTTCTTTTCATGCACTATTATATTTTTTCCACTGAGAAGTTTTATTATGTATATTAGCCTTGGGTCTGCACTGGGATATTGAGCAAATACGTAACTCCATGTTTTGAGTTTTTTGTGTATGTTGCACATGCAACATATTACAAAACCTTGAACCTATTATCCAATGGTTTTGAGGAATTTGTGTTAAGCACATACAATGTTTTTTTCTCCCTTCATTTCTCAGTATGCATTTCAGGAAACAAGATGAAAAATAGGAAAGGATTTGGTCTACAGAAAACTGTAAAATGAAAGAATGACAGTAATAAGCACATTCAATAACAAATAAGAGACATTCTCTTTAACCCAGAGCTATATCGAAGTGTTATAACTAAATTCTAAGGGTTCAAATACATATGAGTCAAAGTACTTGCTGTGTACTTTTAATATGGAGACTAAAGTCACTGAAATTGGTGAATTATCTTTTTTATACTTCTTATCTTATCATCACTGAGGAATGAAATGATGAAACTGACTGCTGCATTCTCTGCAGTCACTGTTGGTTTGTGTGTGCAGCTTTGAGAATTATTTTTCTCTTGGGGATGCTGACAAAACATCTATCCACTAGCTAATACTTATGCATCCTCACAAATGCTATTTTCTGTGTCATTAAGCCATTTAGATAAGTTTAAAATGTTCAGTAAATTCAGTGACGGGAAAGTGATAGGGCAGGCTGAAAGGAACTTTGATCATGGGCCTTTTTCCTCCACAATTCAGAAAAAGACATTTTTCAGAAATAAATGACCATGACCTTATTTTCATAGGAAAATTACCCATATTCTTCTGCAATAGTAGAGGCTATATTGCATGGCAAAATAAAGACTTTTTCTGTGAGGGTAATTGTTTAGCTGTTAATATAATTTGAATTGCCAACCTTAATTCCCAGAAAATCTTTAACTGATCAGGAATCTTCATTTTCTTATCTTTGTACATATTCAGTCAGCAACTGGAATGTTTTATTACAGTCCCATAATTATATCTCCTTCCAACTTTTATCCTAGTTATTTGCTTAGGCCAAGAATATCTGAGTGATTCATTTGGAACAACTTTCTGAATTTAAACGTGAATATTATTTTAGTGCTTCTATAGGCATTAGACTAATGGCTAAGCAGTTATTATTTCCAGATGTTGTTCCTTTCTGTCTACACCCAGGTACTGCTCAGCTGTGTTTGAAGTCAAGGAATCTATTTACACACACAAAAGACAAAAAGAAAAAAATAAAAGTTGAGAAATGTTCCATACAGCTGAACTACAGACTCATAAATTCCTCACTCTAATGTTTACATACCTCTGAATGGCTCCAATTGCTACCAGCCAGGGGCCTGGGTGTTCTGCTTGCCACAAAGAAATCTGAAACCTGGAACAATTTCATAAACAATGGTCCTTAACCAAGAACATATGCTCCCCCTGCCACTATGTAAGGCATTAAATATCCAAGGAATATAAAGAAGGGGGAAAGGGGAAGAAGAAGAAGGAGAAGAACATTGAATGCTTTGTTAAGTGAAGTAGGCTTGTCAGTTAAAGATCATTGTTGTTGTTCTACTTCAGGAGATTTTGTGCCCTCAGTGTTTTATTTAAAATACACTTTCATTTTTGTGTCTGTCTGCTATGAAATGTTTATGCTAAATAAATGTGCTATAAAATATCCAAATCTAGCTCTGCTGCTGTTTACCTAATTTACTCACCTTTTGTACATTGAATTTTCAAGCTTACAAGCCAATTTGTCACAGCAGTAAGACATAGAATCTCTCCCCGCTTACTACATATAAATTAGAGTACAGAAAAAATGTTTAAGCTCATTTTCCAACCTTCTTAACCAGTGAAAGTTTATTTCCCTGCAGTTTAAACTATCACCGTTTATTAGGATTCCACAATTTCCATTCAGAAACTTTTTCACAATCTAATAGAGTCCACCATGGGGAAATTCTTCTTATATAATTGAGCCCACGTTTGCTTAATATGTATTCTTTAGCTTACAAAATTAATAGGTTTGATTGTTGGTTGGAGGAGGTTAATCCTGTGACTGTGTCATACTTTCAGATTTCAAGTTCAGCTCAAAAAGTGGAGAACTGCTAACTGAGAAAAGCATAACATCTTTTGTTGGAGAAATATGATGCAATCTTTTGAACTTTAACGGCTTCCTTTTGTTATTTGAAAACTGTTGGTTTCTCTCTTTGGGAAGGAAGCCCCTGTAGGATCTGTGCTTTGGCAGGATGATTAAGAAATGCTGAAGTGATTTGATTAATTTTGTCCTTTCATCACTGCTGCACAAGCAACATCATGTGCATTGAATATTTTTATGCTTTAACTTACTAACAAATGTGACTGTATTTGAGTGTATTTAAATGGGAAATATATATCCAGAGCTCTGAATAATTATTGTTAAAGAACATAGACAGTTTAGCAGTAAGATATCAGACTAGTTAATGTGGCATTGTGAAGAGAAATTGAAGGTCAGTACCCAAAATACCCACTATTTTCCCATTCTGTGTTTCAGATGTGTTTTTAAAATTGAAGGTGCACAAATGCCTAAACAACTTTTGTTCAGTGTCTGAAACATAACTATAAAAATCATTCTTACCTAAGAGGTACACGCACCTACCCTGAGGTACATTTGCAAAAGTGAATTCTAAGAGTAGACATCCTGAAATCAGTTTCAGGTATGCCATTCAGTGGGAGTAAAATTCATAAGGAAAATAAAAGCAGAAAAAAAGGTGTAGCTGTATTTTCTTCCTGTTGCTTTAGTAGGATATGATATGTTTTGCTTATATCACAGGTTCTTCTATCAGTTTTTTTACTTGGACTCTTCCAAGTGAATTAATCAACAAAACCATGCTCTTCTGTTAACCTGAGGCTTGGTCTGCCCTGCTATGACTAGAAGTTTAAGATAAACCTTGTTGAATCTCTAACACTTGATGGATCTTAATGAATGGGTCTTCACAAATACTTTGTGCAAGCTATTTCAAGAAGAGTTAAGAATGAAAGGAACAATGATTCAAGTAGAGTAGAGAGACAGAGCACTTATAGAAATAAGAGAAATTGTAGTCTCATCTTCTTCACAGTAACTTCTTCAAAGAAACTTCTGAAAAGGAAATTTGCTAAAAATACTTCTGACAGACAGTATGCAAATAAGCCTGCTTACTTAGGCTAAGCTTCAGCAGAATGCTGAATGCAGTGTTCTGAACTCCAAGAGCAAGAAAAATTTGTCTGTTTTTATTCCTGCATGATTTCTTAGTTTGAGTAATCCCATATACTGATACTGCCTTATTTCTCTTCCAAAAATATAATTCTTGAAAACACCACATTCAGGTTCACCTGTACTAAATAATGTCAGTACTTACACTGCAAACCCTTGATGACATATAGGTCTACCAACACCTCTTGTGATCTGCATTCCATTACTGCTACAATAGAAGAATAGAAGAATATGGTACAAAAGGAGAATGAAGAAACATAGCTTTGACTATTTGAAATAAATGTGGGGAACAGATGAATTAGCTAAACCCAAACACAGATCAAATCAGGAGTACAATTCTCTATGGTATAACCAAGGTCAACTTATCCTCTTTCCCATGGTTGTAATAATGAGCTAATACAGAACATTCTTTATGACATATATTTCATATGCCATTATGTATCACATGCAAAGAAAAACAAAAATCTCCCACATTTTTCAGAAAGATTTTATGAACTTCAGAGAGAAAAAAAAAATCAAACCCCAGAAATACATTGCCATGAAATTATGGAGAAGGAGCCATCTTTTACCACTTATTAACTAACACTATAAATATCGTTCTTAAATTCCAACACAGGCAATCTTATACTGGGAAATTTCTAAGTGATACTATATGTGAAAACTAAAGAAGGAAATGTTGTAAACCATCATAAATATGCTTCTCTGTCCACTTTGTGAAAAGACAGATAATCTTAAATTACATGCCTGAATCCTCCAGTGTATATTGCATGGACATTGTTTGATCTCAGACAGGTCTTTTAATATCTCTACAGATCTTCATTCTTAAATATAGATGAAGAATCATTCTACTTATTGTAATTGTAAGGAAAATATTCACTGAACAGATACCTTATAAGATCCTACAATGCTTAGTTCATCTGAAGTTTCCATGTGCTACTGTGGTATTGAATAATTTAACTGAAACTTTTTACATGTTTAAGTCTCAACATGATTTTTATATATGTATACAACTTGTTAAATATGATCACTTAAGTATATGTGGACATTAAATAAAAAACTAAGCCTATTGTGTAATTTCAGATGACTTTATCGTGTCAAGACATCTAGCATCAACTTTTATGCTGTTGAATATACTTAAGCTTCAAAACACTCAGAAATAGCATAATTATGCTCTTTGATCAAGCCTTGAAGGAGCAAATATAAACAGATTGATACCACTTTAAAAGCTGACTGAAGAGTCAACAGCTAATATTATGCAATATTTTTTGTGGTCGCATAAAAAAGAAGAGAGAAAGGTTCAGATTGTTGTCTCAAAAGGATACCTACAGACTAGAGATTATTTTGTTTGTTTGTTTGTTATTTTCTTGTTTGTTTTTATTATAGCATTTTGTAAAGTGACAAGAAAGGATTATAGTGGTTTTAGGAAGAGTGTGGGGTGGGGGAAGAGCAAGGGGCATATTCCTACCCTTCCTGCTATTGTAAGCAATTTTCTTTGTTTATACAAAGCAGCTTGGTGTAATTTGCTTGAAATCCTGCTAACAGTTGAAGTAACTCAAATGGTCCCACTTCAGGCTGCCAAATATGATCACTGATGTCTTGCACTTGTCACATACAAACTTGTCAAGCTTTTGTCTTTCTTGCTATAGGGCCAGGAGTTGGTCTCCCAAGGGAAGAAAGACTCATTTTTATGCCCTAAATGCACAGCTTTGCTGAGCTTTGCACTTTTGCAGTCTGGGCAACCCTGAGAGTTTATGCTAAAGATAGGCTGAATGCTTGCTGTTAGCAATCATGCCTTTGGCCACATAAACTTTGTGACTTCCTAAAAAGAATGTCCTAACTAATTCAACTTTGAAATTATATTCTTGTCTACACTGATCTGATTTTTCCTTCTTTAATTTGCTTTCCTATTTTTCTTACTAGTTTCAAATTAGCCTTTTATTTGTTTAAATAAGTAGTAGTGTTATCTTTAGATCTAATCAGTCTAGTCCCATAGTAACTAATAGAATAATACAATTGGAATAAATGATTGTCATGTAGTTTATCATTATATGCATATGTTCACAACAAGACTATTATTAGAAATTGCAATGCCAGAGGAAACCTTTGTTTTATGTTATGATTCTTATTTCATGTGTGACTGTCAAATCTAAGTTTCAATGCATGCTTTAGTGAATAACTGTAATTGAAAATGTTGTCTGTTTTTCTACGTAATAGTACTCTTGTCTATCTGCAGAACCCTTACTATGGTTTTACATACTTTTCGTGTGCCAAAGACCTCACTCCAAATATCAGCTTCGTATTGGAAACATTTGCAAAACTTACTTTCTTGTACTTCATGCAATCAAAAACCTTGCCATCAAGTGTAAGAATGTGTTTGAGTTAGACAAAACAGTTTATAGTTTTCACTACAAACATACTATCAGGTCAAGAAAAATTGAAAACTTCCTTATTGTCTTTAACTGAGCATATGAATAATGTAAAAAATATATTTTTCCTAAATTTGAAGGTCATGAGTAAGGAGCATCAACAAAGACCATAGAAGTTAAAGATCTGGAATAGCAGATCTTGCCTCATCAGAATCTGAATCACAATGTCAAGTTCGTGTGTAATCCCAAGCAGAAAGAGAATAAAGATGTCCAGACCTCATGACAGTTTTACAGTTATATTTCAAGGGTTCTCTTAAGGATTGTCAGCGTTTGAACAAAATAAGATTCCTATCTCAAATAGTTGTAGCAATCTTTAATCGGTTTTATAAAGACAAGGTTCATATTCAATTTAAAATTATAAAATAAATATAGTAGAGCTTGTAACTAAAGCTGTCAAACCTGCCTTGCTAAAATCTTTTATTATGAAAGATTAGTAAGGATGGAAGAGAGATGTGAGGAGCTTTGAACAGAATGAATTTTGATCTGAGAATATCACCCCCTACAAAAATTTGTGTATATATACTCTATTTAAAATATGTCTGTACATTACAAAAAAACCTCAAACAAACAAAATCAAACTGATTTTCCTGATTTTCCAGATCCATTTTGAAAACATAAGCCCTCTTTTTTCTGATCTGCTTATTTCCCAGTAATACTAAGTAATGTTTTTTCTCCTTTTCCTCTGAAAGTTTGTAAGAACTGCTTCTACATGGCATCAGGGAAAAGGTAACTGTAATCTTTCATTAGAATTTATTGAAAATACATTAAAAACTTGAATCTGTAGGATTTTTTCAGCATTATTTCTGACAGATATTCAAGATCCATTGTTGAGAGGGAGGAAGATCAAGAAAAGAAAAAATAAGAAGAAACAATTCTACTTTTAAAACTAAAAGGATAGAAAAACAGTGATAAAAATTGCCTAAGGATGCTGTGGCATTTCTTTAGATGAGACATTTAGGATTATCAGAGATGGCTTATGTGTATTACATTTGTCTTTTGGGTATAAAAGATCAAATTTCTTCTTGAGCAACCTTCTAACATTATAATCCATAATTTGTTAATCTATTATAGCAATTATGAAATTTTGAACTTTTTTGTTAATTTTCAGATTAAAAAAAAAAGAAAAAGACTCTGCATGGAGCTCTTTTTCTGAAATTTGTAAACAATTTTTCAATTTTGTCCATGTCTTTTTTACCCTTCTCTGTTTCATGACTGAGTCCACAAGCAAAAATAAAAAAAAACCAACCAACAAACCAAAAAACCCCCAACCAACCTACCAACCAACCAAAAATAGTTTAAAAAATTGACGTGTAATTCCTTGACATCTTCATCTTAGATTTTAGATGTGAATATTTTAGAAGTTCAAATAGATAGACATCATCACAGTTGTCAAAAAATGTATGCTTATTACTCCATCCCAAATGTGATTAAGTAGAAAAATGCACCAGTTGGGTTTTATGGATAACAGTTTGATCACACCATTTACAGGGCTGCTTTCTTCTGTCTGTTGAAAACAGTTCATAACATTTTTTTACTTCAATAATCAAGAGTCTCTTTTATGACAGAATATGGTGACACTGACTCTTATTTTACCAGTGGTTTGAAGTAGGTCGGCTTTTTTTGCATGGTGATTCATGCGTTTGACAAAGATCATATGCCAGATTCAGATGCAGTGGAATTGTTTCCATGACAATTCTTTTCTTTGGACATTTAGGTAAATTTGTATTGTAAAAATGAAATGTAAGACTTTGAGCATAATATGCCATTTGTTTTACTTTAAAAGATATTTTTCAAAGAGGAGTCTTTTCAATCTAAGGAATGAAATTTGACTTCTCGGATCTGCAGTAACACATGGTGCTTGAAGAAAATTAGACAATTTTTTTCTTTTCCAAAATGTTCCAGGATTTTACTTTCTTTCTGTTGTATTATCATGCTGTGTTGTTTTGTTTTGTTTTGTTTTTTATTTTTATTTTCGCTAATGTTTGGTAATTTTTNATTTTCTCCACAGGATTTGCCTTCTCAATTTATTTCCTCTGTGGCAGAGTCAGTTTGGCATGCACTGATATGGCATTTACCCAGTTTGAGATATTTTTTATCTAGTAATTCTATTAATAGAATTTGATGGTTTTTTTTTTATTTAGAGGGAAAACAGAAAAAGAAAGAACCCAATGATGAGAAAAAAAAAACTTGGTACAGAACAGAAAATCTGTTAGCAAACACTTGATACCTAGTGAAACCTAGTGAAAACCCGATAGCACACCAGGTGTGCTGCTTACTAAAATGTTTTAAGGTATCAGGATATAAATTTTGGAATGTAGACTAAAAAATTCTCTATTAAAAAGACAAAGCTGTAAGAAACAATCCAATGCTGTGTTCCAGAGTTGTTCCAAGTGTTGCCTTAGGTTTTAACCCTTATATTTTTCAAATCCTGCATTGTCTGGCGTGTATGCTTCATATCTTGTTGGTTGCTGTTCTCTATAGACATAACAGTGCCACTCTGTACTCACCCAAGGCCATTTGGGCTGCCCAGACCCATTCTAAAGGGGGGAGGGGGGGAGCGAGCTAGGGGGAAATTACAAAGTTTTAATTGGTAAATCTATGCTGATATGCAAATGGACCAAACCCATAAAAGTGTTGAGAACTCGTGACTCGTCATTCATTTTGGGTGATGCCCCAAGGAGGGGGCTTTGTCTGCTCTAAATGTACCTTTGAAGGCCCTTCAAATAAATACCCACCTTTTATTCCCTTACTCCTGCCTGGCCTCAGTTTTTGGGCTAGCCTTTTAGGCATCACAAGTGACTAAGGAAGTGACAACTTGACAGTCTATAGATTAGAGGTTCAAAATTATATTTTTTGTCTTTTATAATGACATGTAAACTGGACCTCTATTTAGCAAGGAGATGGGTAACAGGAGCTTTTCAGTTCTTTTTAGGTCTTGTCTTTCCATTTTCCCATGATTTCTCTTGCTGATAAAAGCACAAGCTTATATCTTCATGAGCATAAAAACATTCTAAAAAGGGAAAGTTTTAAAATACATCCCTACTTTCTTTCTGAAGTTCAAGAATGCATCTGATTGCAACAAGTGGGATTTAATGAAGAATTGAGAATTAGGGTGATATTTTTGATAATTATTGTTAATACTTCAACAATCACATTACTAGAAGAAAGTTTGGAATTAGCTTATATGCTCTGTTTAGAAGTTGCACTTCTGTATTTTTCTACCTTAATTATAAAACCTATAGCAGCTCATATGTAGTTATATAAAATCCTATTTTGCTATTTAAAACTAACTAGTGTCTTGTTCCTCATGATTAAGAAATAAGTAGGCCAGCTAGACATCAGCAAGAAGATGGAAAAAAAGGACCCAAAACACCTTCTTTGTATTATAATCAAAAGATATTTAAAGGTCATAGCTGACATGTCTGGTCCTTTTCTCAGTGTTCCAGTGATAGTTCTAGTAAAACAGAGATGTTTTAATAAGGAGATATGGAGGACAGTAGGCTTTAGGAAGAAGTTTAGACAAGATTTACAACTGAAATAGAGGTAAAACGAACAATAGAAGACATTTCACAAAAAGATCCTAACAATAAAACCAACCAAGCAAACAAAAGACTCCCCACAAAAAACTATAAACAAATAATACTGTGCTTAAGCATTAAATATATTCAGATTTTTTTTATTTTTCAATGATTTCAAAGCATGATATTTAATAAACTGGCCTATTGGAGTATGTATACTTATTGTTACTGTGACAGTATAGATCTTCAAGTGGGTCGTACACCCTCGAGCTTATGTATGGCTAAACAGAGGCTTTTCCCTTCTATGATTTAGTTGTACTGAGAAACTTACACCAGGAGCCCTGATGTCCAGACCACTTCTCCCTTCTTTTCCAAATAATTCCTTTTGATCTGTCCAGAATTAATTACCATCTGTCTAATGCTATCTTCCTAGCTGAAGGTGAACTAAAAGTACTAATGTGGAGGCTGCAATAATGTCTATCAGCAGATTTCATTGGGCTATTGCCAAATCGGCAGGGTCCCATCTGCTTTGTGAGGACGTGTTGCAACAAACTCAGGTGCTCTCTTAATGACCTGACATAACCATTTAAAGGGATGTTTATGATTATAATATATCACTCTCTTAATTACAGCAGCAGGGATTAGTTCTTTCTATGCTCCTATGCTGTTTGATTTTCTCGCTGCAGTCTTCTTGCCTACTTCATCATATAAATTATATGGCATTAGATTCCTTTAGAGCAATCCAAATTCAGATATGGTGCTTCAAAGAGTATATGTTTTAATTTTTTGCACAAATGCATGCCAGAACGGCAGTGGTCCTCTTCTCTTCCTAATAAACTCTGTGAGAAACTTTACTGCCCAGAACTCAGTTTGGATGCTATTAAATGCATGGAGTAGAGGGGAAATGTGCATTTGAAACTATGAATGAAATTTTCATCAACTTCCTCATTCTACCTGTTAGTGACCTGTCGCAGTAACGACATGAAAGAAGGAGACAGAACCTCTGGAGATCAAGGAACAAGTTCCTCAAGGCACAAGTGCTTCGGGCCTTGCCCGCCTTTATTATATATGTGTCTCATAATTCACTGTGCATTGGAGGAAACAAAGACCTCCCCTCAATCACACTGGTCAAAGGAAATGTCCATCAAGCTTCTGTGCCCAGGAGAAAGGAATGTAAATAAAAAGATACTGTTACAATAACATGGCTATGTTTACAGAGAATGTCTGAGAAACTAGTTACAAAAGAATGATAACATCTAGAACTGCAGAAGTCAGGGCAACAGTGACCCATCTTTAAATTGGAGTTATTAAAAAAGCAACTAAGGTTGTTTAGTATTCTAAGATCACAGGTGAAGGAAGAAAACATGAAATCCAGAACTGAAGACAACAGAAATTAAAATGTTTGAGGGAAGCATCAAAACAATCCCATAATCCATAGGGGAATTTTGCACTTTTGGAATGTAATTCATATGGGTGGTATCTCCTAATTTGTACACTTATTTCCATATTTTCTTCAGTTTTAAAGGGATGTTAAGGTGACTGGATACCTGCAACAAAGATGTCTACATGAACTACAGTCATATGAGCTCAATAACACCTTTCTCCCTTTCATGAAATCCACATGGTTTGAATTTATTGCAGATTCATCATTCAGCTGACCAGTCAGATATGATGAGCTAAAAATAAGTGCTTGAATGTCATTTAGCAAATGCAAAGTTGAAGATGGCATGTTGGAGGAATTTCACTCACTTTGGTAAAGCTTTCTGCTCCTAGTTTGTTTTTAGCATCAGCATATTCTATGTTCTCAGACACAGAGAGCTGAGGGAGCTATAGAGAAACAGTCAAGAGGGCTAATCATCAACTTAAGAAATAAGTGGTGTAAGAACTTTCTGGCCACTTTGCTTCACTTCCTACTTTGTTATTTCTGCCAATTAGCTGTGTTGGCACCTCTCTGAAACCTCTTCCATAGTGACCTGATTCTAAGACAGTTATACCATTGTAGTCAGAAATTGCCCCAGCTATCCATCAGTCATTTTTTTAATGATAGACCCATTGATGACTTCAAACTCACAGTTCCTTGCATGCTGCACATTTACAAGCATGGCATCTGATACGGCTGGAACACAGCCAAAGGCTACTCCTTAGAGCCTGTGGAACCCAACACTAGAGATTTCCAACATCTTCATGAACTGCCAGACACACTTACACAGGCCATCCACAGAATACTTGTGAGATAAACACATTCATGTAAGATGGGAAAGAAAAAGAGTGTCCCCAGTTCATGTTTGCTGTGGACTTGCTCTTTCAATGTAGTAAAAACTTTGCCTCAAAGTCTAAGCAAATGAGATTGAGCCAAATTTGGAGGAGTTGTAGTTCTGAAAAAGAAAATTAATATTTTTGTCTCGGTTCTAATAACATAATAGTTAATTCAAGTAGCACTGGTTGGAAAACAGATTTTCAGTCAGTCAGTCAAAAAAACAAAAAAGTTCAAGCATTAAAAATATTTCCTTTATATCTGCAACATTCCTTTATGTCTCATTTAAAAAAGCCTCAAATTCTCCATGTGTAATCAAACTAAAATTTTGATCTTTACATGAGTCTTCATCTGGATCTATCAGTGTCTCCTATATAATACACTCAGACCTTTAGCCTTCATGTATGGAATATGCATAACTTGTGCCAAGGTCTGTTGTGCCAAGCAGTCTGTTTCAGATTTATAATGTCAACGAGGTCTGTCTCAGTTATACTGATTCTCCTAAACAAACTCTTGTTGTGATTATCAACATTTACATTTCTATCTAGATGTGTGCACTCATTTGAGATTATGTATCACCAAAGTCAGGTGCCCATTAGATGCAGCTGCAAGACTGCCAGCACTGGTAGACTCTAATGATAGCATGTGTCTGTTACAGGTCACCTCTTCCCTCTCCATATTTTAAAACAATATTAAATGGATTTTTCTTTCTGCAGGAATTATTATCCTTCTAAATCTACTTAGTGTACATGGATTAGCCTAACAGGAGAAATTACCTCATTAGACAGCCATCATCTGCTTTCAAGGAAGCATCTCTAACTACAGTCTCTTTACAAGACAGAAAGAGGACACGAAGAATCAAAACGATAAAACTATTTATTAGGCCTCAAAGGGTCAGTAGTCTTTCATTTTGTGTGCTTTTGATTAACTTGTCTGACATTTTAATTGAGACAAAGTCTAAAACCCTCTAACCCTCTTTTATATTGTCTCTGTGATATCTTTTCTTAGGTATCAATTAGAAAAGTGTTCTCATCATAGGCAGAGAGAAAGAGAGAAATGAAAGTGATGGAACAAGTGTGAGTGTAACTTTCTTATAATCATGTAATCAGAGAAACAAATTAGCCTCAAGAGGAGACAAAGTGAGAGATGACATCTGTACAACACAGAAATATAAAGGCACTGGTATTTCATTAGACTTTATTAGCTGCAAGGAAATGGAGCATGAGAGAAAAGCACAGCTTTGAGAAGAGGAAGTCAATCATTTATTATGCCAAGCCTTATAGTCTCAAAATGTTGGAAATCTCAAATTCACCTTTCCCACCAAATTCAACCTTAGCAACCTTGTTAAAAATGTTATTTCACTGCTGCTTTGCACATGAATGTTTTTGCAGCCTCTCTATCTGATGCTGTCTCTCATAGAAAGAATAAACTGTTTCATTTATTTGCCAATACAAAAACTATCTCCCTCTAACAAGATTATTCCCTCTCTATCACATTCCCTTTAATCTAAATGAGTTTCTGAGACTTTCCCCTCATCTCCCACAGCAACAAGATGTAATTTTTTCCCGATCTCTGACATGATACATCAGTATGTTTCTGGTCTTTACTAGAGATCAAACTTGCTGTGAGTCAGGTGAGCTTGAGGAAGCACTGGTTGAATACAGGATTCCTTATTACAAAGGTGCCAGACAAATGATCTGCTCAAATTCCCTCAAGCCATTTTTATTGTAAATCGTAGCTTAGGTATAATAATCAGTCTCTTCAACTTCAGCTGGAAAACCTTTTAGTACTGGAGCAGATGACTCCCCAGATGGCACAAAGTTAATCTCACACATTCAGGTTGGGTCCCAGGAGGTGTAATCCAGGCTAAATTCCAATGTTGTGCTCAACATTCCTGACGTGGTCCCCATCAATCTAATCTGATTTTTTTTCTCTAGGAGAAAGAGAAAGCAGCTGTGAAGTACCCCTCACAGGTGAGGTTTAGCCATATTTGCCTACAATGTGAAAAAAAGAAGTGGTTAGTAAAAGACTATCTGAATTTATGCAATTCATAGGCAAAATATTTGGAAAATAGAGCTTGTATGGCAAATTCATGTTAGGTTTCTATGACAAAATGACTGGTACATTTTGGTTACTAGATGTTCTATTAACTTTTGTCTCAACATTGACATCCCTTGATAGGGATTTTTTGTATGTCATAATGCAAATCTGTTAAGATCTCATTCACATTACAGTTAGGAGTTTTATCTATTTGTATTCTAAGCTGCTCCTAGACTCACAGGACAGTTTGTATCTCTACCGTGTCAAAATATCCAGGCCTAAATATCCCATCTTATTAATTGCCTTCAAAATTTAACTTACAGTACTGGCATGGGGGGGGAGGTTGTGGATGGGTGGGGTTGTGCTAATACAAGAATGGGTTTCAGAGAAAGTATTCTTCACCAGTCTTTCTAAAGTCTATGGTCAGCCAAAATCATAAAGTACAATTACATATGGTTTCAAGAAGGAGCTTGTAACAACTTTATGTACTTCCATGACTTAGATGTTTTCATTAAATATGTGCGCTAATTAATTTATTAAATCATTATGGAAAGTAAAGTTCAAAGGAAGAAATGCTTCATGTTGAAACATACTAATGAATTACCAAGAGGGAAAGGGTAAGATTCAATATGAGTTATTTAGTAGTCAATCAAATGGAACAGGTGAGAATTTGTTAAAGTATGCTCCTCATGCTAAGCCATGACATAGCTGCAAGCTGGAGGCATTGTGTCAGTTTGAGATCTGCCCTTCCTTTTTTATAAATCAAAGGTAAAAAATCTTAATTCTCATTATATGCACATCAAGTAGAACGCTGATACCACATGAATCAAGAGAGTTGCTTTTAAGCATCTAAAGACAATCAAAAAATTCTTTAGTATTCAGGAAGAGATTGGGATATATTCTCAAACCCTAACAGTCTCTATGTGTGCATCTCACGGATTTGTTTATTAGTGGTAAGGAAGATTGACCACACATGAAGAAATTTGGTACTCTGAATAAGATTAAGTGCTATGAAAGAATGACTTTTACAGCAGCACTTGATTAATCCCTTCCAGAGTGGAAAGGTATTTTCTTTTTTTTCAGACAAACCCCTCTTTTGATGATAGATCAACTATAGCAGACTTTTCTCAGCTACATGATCTATTTTACCTGTAACAAATAATAAAACGTGCTTATTCAGTAAAATGCTGCCTTCTGCAGAAAACTATGTCACATGTGACATAAACCTATTTAACTTCTTGGTAGTAGAATGAAATTAAATATATGAGAGATGTGTGAGATTCTCTTAGGAGAAAGGATATGGTTTCTTGTAACTACCTGCATATGGACAGATTTATGAATATCTTAAATGTCCCAGTGACCTGAAGTTATTTTTAGATATATTAGTAACTCCAGTTCCAAAGATTTTCTGTTTTCTCCATAGATGCCAGAAGCTTCAGGGGCTAGACAAGGGTCCTTTTCAAATTTCATATCATCTTTAGGCTTTCATGCACCAGCTGTGAAAATCAATTAGCCTTGGTGAAACTAAGCTGCTGTATGTTCTCAATAAGAAAAAATATCAGCTGTGCTCTGGTGATACTCTCTTTCTGTGAGAAAAAGGACGGTGCTTCTGAATTTCTTTCTCACATTTTTTCCTACACAGTGTTGCCTTTTTACTTCTGCTTTTCAAAGTTACCAGATGTGCCAGACAGGTTAACACAGGACACTGTTTAAAAATGCAAGAATGCTGTACTGAGCCCAGTCCTGACATTTGTGATTCCCTTAGGCTAGTGTGAAGCCAGCTCTCAAAGTAAAAAGCATCTGACTGAGTGCCAAAGTTGACTTACACTAATTCCTTGATAACAATATGATGCCCAGAAATTCCTTGGGAAATGACAAACTGTCCTCTTAAAAATGTCTTCTGATTCTTTCTTTGCTTAGGAGAATAAGGCAGCATCTTCAAACATGAGAAACTTGAAGACATTATTTGAAGAAGAGGATAAGAAGAATCTCAGTCTGTGCACTGATTACAACTTTATAGACAAAGAGAGAGGTGCATCCATCTAGCTTCTGGCGTGTCTGAATTCAACATAAATAAGAACAGGACTGGAAAAAATGCACTTTTAAGGTTCCAGTGCTTATTATCTTTCAGTCATTCCGAGTTTGAATTTGTGAGTTTATCTTCTCTTCCCTTTCCCTCTCCCTCTTCCTTTCCGCTTCCCTCCTAAGAGTCTCAAGTTCCTTTGGTTGCTTCTATTACTACTACTTATAGTGGCCTACACAAATCTAGGAAAAAAATTAGGAATGGATTTGGTTTACATACAGAGAGTTGGAATAACTTGCTGTATAAAACTCACTCAAGCATTTTCTGTAACCATTAAGCATGTACTGACTTGTTGAGGAGCATCTAAGTTCACTGTGTCAGAGGGCAGGGTGCTTTTCTTCAGGAGACAGATTAAATTTGAGTTAAATCCCCAAATGTGCCTGTTAGCTTTTAGTGTTATATCCTGGCATTTTTCTGAGCTTTTATTCTGAGCTTCAGTGATAGCAGTTATCTGTTACACCAAGGACTGAAATACCTTTGGCCCAGTCCATTGCTTCCCACAAAATACCAGACAGGAGAGGACCTTTCTGTAATTTAATAGTCTCGATAATATCATTATTTTATTCAATTCAAAACTAAACATATTGAAATACAATGGTCCTGCCTGTCCTTAAAATCAGAACTAGAGAACCACAGACCTTATTTGGTAAAGGAGGGAGTATCGGGAAAATATTAAAAGTAAGTGTATAAAAACTGCAGTGTCAGCAGAAGCAGCGTAAGTATACTTTGAGTTATCATTTTATGGCTGTCTTCTGCTGTGAAACAGTTGTATGTTGAGCAGATAGAAGCATTCAAGTTACACCTGGATTCTATGCCTGGACATGGAAGGAAAGATAAAACAGTATAAAGTGGTCTGCCACTAGCTCTGGCTTTGGATAAATAATAGATATTGCAAAGCTATTTTTGTCTTCATGGTTACAGGACTATCTATACATCAGTAGAAAATTCAGTGAATTGAAGTGAAAAGAGCAATGCAACCAATTCCATTGTAACTTCACTTCTTCATTAAAGCAAGAAATTAGAGTGGTATAAAAAGTGATGATTTGGTTACTTTTGTATGTCCTACTTTTTCCTGTACTTCCTAGGTATCTTTTGCTTCGGTACAACCTTCATAAAATAAATCAAGCCTGAATATATTATCTGTAAAACACATTCAAAAAATTGAGTTGTTTATAGTGCTTACTGAGAAAAAAATTTGTAAGGACTTACAAATTGCATCATAGATCACCCACAAATGACTGACTCAGGTTTCTAATGTTTTGTTTGTTATTTGGTAGTACAGGGAAATGTATTGAAAATAGAAAAAGTCAGGGTTAGTTAGACATTTAAAACATATTTTCTTCATATTGCTCTGGTGTGTTCAAGGGAGACTAGAAAGGAAAATCAAAAGAGATGTTTCAAATATGTAAATCTTCTCTTTCATCTCACATTTCTTGAAGGTTGCTTGCAGTGATTATTTCCTTAGTTCCTAGATATGAGAAAGAGCCAGTCTATATGAACAGTCATTTTATTTGATATGGTCTTCAATTATTTATCTCCATTTGCAGAGGCAAGTTTTAGTGTATATCAGAATGGGAATTCACCCCCAGAGTTCTGCATCATAAAAATAAACAAAAATATAAAGATATATGAGGTACTGCATTAGTAATGAACCTGGAATATTTTAATGTACTGATAACGTTTCAAAGACCTTTATTAAATTATATAGATATATGTTTTATACACTGCAATTACTGTAATTATCTGTTCTTTCAATGGACAAGAATTTTCTGTCAGTCAGAAAATACTACCAATTGAGAAGAAAAAACCCAAACAAACTAGAGAAATCTATTTAAAATTTGACCAAGAAGTAGGGATTTTTATTAATTTTGGGCTAAAAGAGCTGAAAGGTGTCTGATGTTTTTCATCCCAACAAAAGTGTAATGTATCAGCTGCTTCTTTATTGCATTTTAAATTTCTGGAATCAGTGTCAAAACAGTTTTGATTACACTCATATAATGTGTAGCATTACACAAAAACATTCATGGATTATTCAAAATAATCCTGTATTCAAAAAAGCCTGTAAACAGAGAAAAGTTACTGTCTTTAGGCAAAGTTGCCCAAGATCAACTTCTCTGTGATCTCGTGTCAATGACATCTGGTCAAGTGGCACGTTAGCTGACTGCAACAATCACAATGCAGTTCCATTAACTGCTGACATCCTGGTCCAATTCATACATCCAACATAAACCTATCCTTCCTAGACCAAGTGACAAGGAATAGTGACACAACACTTCACTGCAAAACAAGGGCAATCTAATAGGAACCTAAGAACGGCATGCATTCAAGTACCACTGGCTTCAAATAAGTAGTCACCTCCTCTCAGTCTTTGAAAATCCTTGTCATCCTCATAGAGTTTCAAATTTTCAGCCTGCTGTAAAAAGAGTATTGAAATGCTAGCGCTGTGGGAGTCACAAAGATATATTTCAGTAACAGAATAATTCCATATATCAACAAGAGCAAAACCAAATTTGTGGGCCAAACTTTAATAGCATAACTTTCTCAAATGACCATCTGATTAAACATTATTATTAGTACTTATTTATCTGACTTTGCAGTCATCAGAACCATTAGTGAGGTAGGTTGTTGGAACTTAAGGACTACATGCAGCTTTACATGCTGTTCTTTTGCCAACTTAATTCTCTATACACTAGTAATTTAAAATTTCCCAAACCTTTCTTATCAATTATTGTTTCCTGCACTTACTATCAAAGATGAGTCAGAGAAATTGATGGTAAATACTTTTTCTTGTTCCATTGGACATCTTGCCACATCCACATAGTTTCTAATATTCACACTGTTTACTTTTATAGCGTTCAAAGAACAGCACCTTTAAAAAAACTGATTTCTGTCCTGTTCTCGCCAGTCTTATTCTCCAGGTCACATAAGATTTTTTTTTCTTTTAGGTAAAGGCTTTGATTCATCTTTATAACCCACTCTGAAAGACTTTTGTCTATAATAAAGCAATTTTACCTTTTCAGTTTGTTTCTCTACTCCAGCTGATGATTACATTCCAACCCTCACCTCAAAACCCAGAAACAAAAGCTGTACCAGTTTCACTAAAGTTAAGAGGTGTTCCAGTAACTCAGGTTTTTACATCATACTACTAGTTCAAACCACCTAGAGAGAACAACAAAATGGAAAGTGTGGGCATTTGTCAATGTGGAACCCAATTGAAAGCAATAGGCTTTTTAGAATAAACCCCATATTTTATTGAATAGCAATTTAATGACAATAAATTTACAGCAGCTTATTTTATTAAATAGATAATTTAATTCCAAGATGAATTTGAGGATGGAAAATAACTTTCAAAGGTAAAGATATCCTCAAATCAATTTGGAATGTGTGGTCCACTTGCTATAAATTTTACTGCTTATCTATAAAAATAGAATCTTCAGAAAGATCTTGTGTCTTAACTAAAATCACACATTTCCAATAAAACACTCTAAAGCTAGCAACTGAAGGAAACTAATTAACAGAAATCAGTAATTCTGAAGCTTAATGTACTGGTCCTAAATATTTGTTTTATTCCTAAACATTTAATAAAAATGTTTTTTACTCTAACTTCTTAACTATTACCCTGAAACAAGATGCAGATTAATTTTGAAGCACCTATTTTTGTGAAATATCTTCAAACAGTAAACATCTATTTTCTTTTTATTTTCCCTTTCTTTTTGCTTTAAAAACAAAAATATTTTAGCATTTTCTTTCTTTTTTTTCACTGTATTTGTCCATTGAACAGTAAACATGAGTTTATAAGCTGCAAAATTTCCCATTAGATAATTTCTTTTTAAACATTTGGAAATTTTCAATAAGCAATGAGAAGCATTTAAAGGTACATGTACATCTGCAAATCCAAAGGTAAAATTTAGAGCTATTTGGAGAGAGGAAACAATGCTTTGGAGTATGTAATGTGTGTTTACATTGTTACAAGATAGCATCAAGCATTATCATTTCATATCACTTCTCTACCCTTTTTCTGATAATCACTATATGTCAGGCAATACAACTGCAGAATCTGCTATCTTACAAACTTCCAGAGAAATCTTCTATGCTTTGAATATGGTAAGTTCATACTTTTCCTTTTGAACAAGAATTTTAGTAATTTATTGTAATGCACAACCAAAGGTCACTGACTGAGATCCTCTTTGTACACGCCACATGTGTTTTTAATACTGCATTTCATGAACTCTGGATTTTGGGGCTTCATTTCCTTTTCTCATCACCTTTCTTGGCTCAAGGGGGAAATTCAGGGCATCAGAGAGCATCAAATTCATCACTTATTGAAAATACAGTGAGACCACAAGAGAGACTTATTGTTTAACAAATGAATTTAAATAGAAGTAATTAGTTAGTGTTCTTTACTAAAAAAATAAAGATAATTTACCTCTACAGAGAAATCCTTCTTGAGATTCAAGACTTACTGGAATTATCCCTGAGGGTGATCCAATAGCACAAGAGTAAATACACCATTAGCCAATTACACATAATGACTCTTAGACATATCATTTGTGATGTCATTCAGGTGATTTATTAGATTTACTTCAAAGAATCTAATTCTAATCTTTCTGTAATATTTATTAGAGGAAATGTTATATGTATGCTGTTCATAATATGCAGTTTAAAATCTTGCACCATGATACAATAATTTCAATGCTTTCATTTTAAAAAGAGAAAAAAAAAAACCTTGAAGACAGACTGTATTACATAAAATTTATATGAAAGATTTCCTGAATTATCCCAGAATTTATGAGCTTAAAGTCTGATGTGTTTATGGGATTACTTTAAATGAATCCTCAATCTGATTTCACTTCTAGTATTATCTAACAGGAGAAACACAAATGAAGATATATTTGAGTGCTAGTAATTAGATAGGAAGAGAAAGGAGAATGGACTTGAAGAAAAATTGCCTGATCATGTCCTGGAGATAAATAAAGGTGTTTTATTTTTATCTTGAATCCAAAATATTAGAAGACTTTTTTTTTTTACTTAAAACCTCAGAAGTGCAAGATGAAATATTTTTCTGTAAAAAGGGAAAATCTATAGTGTCATAAACAAGTACTTTCTCACTTCTCACTACAGCCATATATACAGAAATCACCTTAGTATAGTTCTATGGCAAAATAGCTTTGATGCATAAAAAGTCAAAGAAAAAACAAAACCAAACTGAAATCACCTACCCAACATAGTAAACTCTAGAAGGAATAAATAACAATGTTATTCACTTATGCAACATGGTTCTTTCTAAAGCCACAAATATGCCTGTGATATCACATTGCATCAGTGATACTTTTCATGACTTTTACAACTGTGGCTGTTGGTACAGGGTACTCACAGCCTGTGTGAGGAGTTACTGCATAAGAAGCCATTCTAATGTTGTCTGGATGGTCAGAGACCACCCTATTCCTGCCGTTATGAGAGGCATTCTCTGATCAGGGCTTGAAGGTACTTGCTAGAAACTCTTCCTTTTAGTCTACAGTCTGTTTGTTGCTTCACCAGATTTCCTGCTTATCTATTTCTTACCTGCAACCCTGCTCTTCACCTTCCCTCCTTATTCCATGGATTTTAGCATTCATTGACAAGTAATATCTTAACAAAAAGTAATAAAAAAAAATTGGGAGATTGCTTCATTCTTTCTTCCATTTTTTATCCTGGTGCCATTAAGGATGTCCACATTATGTGCACTTCATGTTAATTTGTGATCAATACTGTATGAAAGGAAATTATCTTCTATTGCCTAGCATAATCTAGTTCCATTGTTTATTGGCCTATAATTGCTGTCCTAATAAAAATTAGTAATAATAAGACCTGCAATAACCCGTGTTCTTTTCTTAGTTGCACAGCTGTAAATTACTGCAAATTACAGTTATTTCTGTAACAATTTTTTTTTTTTTTGGTAAATCTGCAGAGATTAAACTTTGTTGTTTGTTTGCTTATTTATTTTCTTTTGATTACTGTATGTCTCCAATTGTGTGATGGGCTAAACAACTTCCCCAAGAAGTTAGTGTGGACCTCATCTCTTTGTCTTAAACCTGAAGGACACCATAAGAGTGAAGAATTTAATCAGAGTTCCATGATTAACTGAATCATTGTTAATAATTATTGCTTTTCTCCAATCTCCAAAAGAAAAGGGAAAACAATGAGAAATTGCTCATTGCTAAGAACCCATCACAAAGATATTAGTGTAATTAAAACTCTGAGATTACCTTACCGTCTCATATGTTTTGTTTATGAAGAAGGGCTACTACAACTAAAGAATAGTCCACCAGAAACATATTATTACATTGCCAATGTATTAAAAAGGGATATATCTGTAGTTCTTCAACAAACCTTCATGTAAACTTTTAAAAATATAAGCATGATAATATCTCAGAAGTTTGGGCTATTTATGATCTTTACAATTTATTTATTGAAGTTGAAATTTTTATGAAAGAAAATTCTATTTTCAATTGTGCACTGTAGCAATACAGAGTAACACTGAAAGGAAAAAAATGTTCCCTTTTTATCTATCACTTTCTTCTGCACAATAAATATATTGTCAAATTTTTGCTCAGTTCAGGAACTAAAGGTTAATGTCAGTTCTTCAGTTTATATAAACAACATTGTTTGGATGATTCAATGCTAATTTGCACCAGCAGAGAAGACATGAACTGAAGTATCTACAACGACACATGTACTTTGATGGGAGAATGCAAACAACACAAAGAATTTGCCAGCTATGAACCACAGAGAGCACAGGAGTTGAATGTAACCTAGTTTTATTTTTGTGGGTCTGACTCAAAACCTTATCAATACAAAGTCCTGATATATCTTATCAATTAAGAATAAATTCAAATATCTAATTTTTTTGTTTAATTTTCAACTTCACTATCTGTCTGTGCATCACAAACCTGTAATTGTATTTGTTACATGTTTTAGTCTTGGTTTGCCCCGTACAAGTCTTGGTTAGCTATCTGTACACAGATAGCATGATAAAAGAGTGTGATTGCCTGACTGATATTGTTAGCTTAACTAGTTTTGAAGAATGGACTTAATTTTTCTTAGTAAATGGCAAGTACTAACTTGTCTTGATATCTCATCCTGCAAATGTGATTTCATGTTTATGTTTAATCCTAACTAGAGTACTTTTGGGGCAGTTAAATTTTTTATTAAATTTAATTCAAAGAAATGTGTAAATGTGTGTGACATGAAAATTCTGAGACAAAATTTTTGGATGTCAGAGACAAACTGTACTGTATTTAGGTCAGATAGAAGGTTTGAAAGTCGACAGATATTGAATTCTTACTCTGACTAATGTGATATCTTTAGTGTTTTCAACTTCAAATTAATGCAGATATCACCAAATTAATTAAACTCTCAGAAAAAAGACTCGTCTAGATCTATCCAGAAAAGAGATATCTGTATTACTCTGTGCAAATAGAGTAATTGAAACTAAAAAAATCAAATCAAGTCTCCCAGTAAGAGAAAGAAAATCTTGCATTTAAGAGTACTGAATTGAAATTTGATGTATTTCCATTCAGTTTCTATCTTTTATTGTGATTGGGTTTCTATGACACAAAGCAATCACCATGGACAACAAAAGCTTTCATCAGATAAAATGGATCAACGCTATAATTTAATCTTTAGGATCTGCAGCTTCATTCTCTTATACTAAGATTTTGATCCTTCCTACTAGTGAAAAAAAAAAATGAAATCTAGAATCAGGTGAAATCTAGAATCCTTCGGAACCATGAAATTTGGTAATAAAAGCAACTCTACATAACTACGCAGAAGATGTAACTGTCTAATTTGTTATTTTCTGAGTTGAAAGAGTTGGGAAAAAAAAACCAACCCAAGCCACATCTTTATTACTCTAAACAGTGTCAGAGTAAATGTCATTGTGCATTATGACTACTAAACTAATAAATAAAGACAAAACCCTAACCCTCATGAGGAAGTTGTAGACTGCAACAATGTGCCCCCAAGAGAGAAAGCATTTTGATAAATTTTGGATGCACATCAAATTTTTCAGTGTCTTCAAACTTGGAACATGTCCCAGATAATTACTATTTTTTATAGATTTGTAATTATGTTTGCAAATGGATCTGCTATCTTAAAAAAATCCTGAAACCTATTCTTTCAAAATAGCCAACAGCTCCAAGATAAGTTTGGATCTCATTTGGTTTAGTATACAACAAGAACTGAGGTTGAGCAAAACAACTGGACATTTCTCATTGTTTTGTTAGCGGATCACCCATTATCTACTTCATTCGTGGAGTCTCAGAACCTAAAGCAGATCAAAAATGTCAAATTTCGATAAAATGCTAATGAAATTCTGCTCACATAATTTGAGATACTGATGAGAGGAGACAAAGCAACATCTGTTTCATCAGCAATTTAAAGACCCAACAGGATAATATTTCTGTTTCCACACAGCAAGAAGCAGAATTCCATGTCTTTGCATACCAGCAAGATAACAAATAGAAAGTATTCTTACATTAGTGCCTTGTTTGCTTTTTAAACTCTATTTTCAGTGTTCTTTTTCTTGATAATTTTACAACAATCAGAACTGAAATCTCACAAAGAATTGCACATTATAACTGCCTTACTGGTATTGTTATTTCTGAAATCTCAAAGTTCAAACAGCCAGGGACACCCACCTTGATAAAAGACAAATGAATGTTGTTGTAAATCTGTTTAAAATTTTTTATTCTTTATTAAGAAAAATAATAACTTTATCAATTGTGTATTGGTGTACTTGAACAAACAGACCTCATCTACAAGAAACTATTGAAGTTTCACATTTTATTTCCCTTTTAATGAATTAAGGATGGGAAATAAAATCTTAGAATTTGAATTTATCAGTAAAAATATCTCTCCATGATGCACAGGGTGCAGTAAAAGTTTTGGGTTTTGCTTTACTCTCCATAGTTTCTGAGGGTACGTTTTACGTGAGTTCTGCTAAGAGTTTGGAAAAAGAAAATTATATGCGTGTGTATATATATAATGTGGCAAACATTTTATTGTTGATAATTAAATTGTGTAATACAAGTCAGTCTTCTGTTAGAAAGTGATTTAGCACAATAAAAATTGCAAAAGAACATTCAAAGGCAGTTGAAGATTAAAAAAAAATACTGGATTAGCCAGGCTACTTCTAGGTCAAAACAGGACACTTAGAAACAGAATATATCTTGTGTTATCTCTCATGTTGCAAATGCTTCAAAAAGCCTGCTTCTCTTTCAAATATTTATTTTAGCTGTTTGGTTGCTGTGATGATTTAAATAAAAATTTATGATCTGCTTCATGGAGGGCACTACATTCCATGCTAACCAATGCCATTCTGCTTTCCAGCATTTCCATGTTTATTCCTTCTAATCTCCTTTGTTTGGGAGGATACTGTTCTGCATTTGTGCAGAATGAGACATAATTAAAATCTCTTCTACACTGGAACAGTGTGTGTTAGGCAGTGTTTCCACAAATAAAGACATGAATAACACTATAGAAGTGAGAGATATTTTGTACGTCTATACACCGGTACTTTTCCATGAGTTTAATGACTCAGTGGTGCTGGAGCACAAATTCCAATAATGTGAGTAGTCTCACTGGAGTCACCAGTTACCTTTGCCTGGGGCTGTCAAAGCCTGTGTTCCTGTGATTGTCACCATCTACTTTCAGTGATTAGGGATGAAATCTGAATAAACAATGCAGGCTGATGAATTCATATTTCCTGGGGATGGCAGACTAATTAGAAGAGATTAAATATCTTGTATAAAATGACAAGACTAGTATAGACTACCCTTCAGTAGTTGAATTTGCCTAAAAACCAAGAAAATGAAGATCTCTTGTCTTTATTATAAAGGAAATACATAAATTTGATTCCGCAGCTCAATTTGCACAAATCTAGTAGACAGCTAGATAAAAACTCAAATATTTCATGTGTTTAATATTTAAATGGAATTTGCACAATATATTTGGGGTTGTATTTATTTTTTTTCTTAGGTTTATTTTAGTGGTTTCAAAGACACTGTACCAGGTATTCAAATGAAGCAGAAAGAGGAACTAGTATTTCTAGCATACTATATTTTTCATTTATAAGCAGTTGCTATAGCCTAGTAACTGCTGGGATTTATAGTATCTCTTCACTGTAAAATGAAGGAAACAGAAATATACTTTTACAAAATATTCACTCCAAAGACCACGTAGACTGTAAAGAGCATCAAAGACTGCTGTAGATCGAGAGGTAAACAAGGCCTCATAGTCCAAAGCTCTATAGGGAAAATCAGATTATTTATTTTGCAGGTCCGGTAGTAGGTATGACCCTACACATAAATATTTCAAATCTGAAATAAACCTTTCGGTTTTTGTTGAACCTGATTAAAAGCTGATTATATTAAAAAATAAGGATGCATGCCTAAATCACTTTGAAGTCTCTTAATATCCAATTTTGATACTTTATTGAAAAAAATCTCAACACAAAATTCACACAACCCAAAGTGGCTCAATATTAAGCATGTTCTACTGATTAACTTGGACTATAAAATGAGAAATGCAAATAGATATCAATGAAGAATATTAGGTCCTTAGAAGGACAATTTTTAGTTCCTTGTTTTTAAGATATTGAAATCAAAGCTTTGCCTTCAATACTACCTACCCATTAAAGGACAATCCAGAGATCTGTTGTCTGTCCTCTAACTAAGGAGTGACACTAGGCAGGCATTGTGACAATATCTGTGTTATGAAAGTCGTAAAGTTACTTGCAATGAACTCATGCTGTAATAACAATAAATGTTAAAAATTATTCCTTCTGTAAGTTATGGGAGATGAAAGCATTTAATACTTCTTTTAATAATAATTCAGCATCATTAGCTATGGTATATGGAGTGGTTTCAAATCCACACTGAATAAATATTAACAAGTAATAGATTAACTCTTCTAGTAACCCATAAATAAACAGGAGTTTACTTTATTAACTCACCCATCTTCCTCACTGCTGCCACCAAATTTACTCCAGTTCAGCAGAAAAGAGAGAGAAAGATATAAAAGTATCTCTTCCTACCTTTGAGGCAGAATCCTTGGGAAAATAAATGACAGGTTCTCACTCCGTGTTGGTTTTTAAAAGGTACAAAACCTTCCAAAGGAAAAAAAGCATTTAGGTTAATAATTCATACTTTAAGTCTCAGATATTTCCAGAAGAAAGATAAATAAGGGAATAACTAAGAGAAGAAAGTTAAAAAACTAGGTCTCTGCTGTAAAGATGATATGTTGAAAAGGAAAAAAAGAGAAGTCATTTTAGGAAAACATAGTTTATTATCCACTGTAATTTGGAGATGCATGGCATCCAAACTGGATATGTTAACCAAGTCTAAGCTTGATGTTGTAAGTGAATTCAACAGACTGCTCCCCTTCATTCCTTTGTTAGCAGATTCCACTGAGATGACAATAGCAGCCCCCAGGCTGCGTGTGCCCTTGGGGGAAGCAACCCTGCCATATTGTGGTAGATACAACCATTTCAAATATCAGGGAGAGACTTTTGATTGCTTCAGGAGTGTGTGCCATTCAAATAGAAATTTGTCTTCCCCAGGGATAATGCAGTGGGTTACTATAGCATTTGTAGCTGCCACTGCCTTGTCAGCAGCATGTAATTATGTAAAAGAAAAAAAACATCTACAGGAATTTCCCAGTAGACAAAGAAAACTTATAGTGTCAGATGTCTTATTGTTGTAAAATAGTTGTTTCCATCTTTAAAGTCTTGAATTCTCTAATACATTGGAAAGATGCCAGATTCTGTGAGTATGGTATTAAAGATTTTGTGGCATTTAGACTGACATGATCTTGGAAAGTCATGCCTCTTAAAACTGTTCTTACAGCCTATCTGGAAATTCAGAAGGATGACACTCCATCACACTGGGCTCGGGTTTTTTGGATTAAGTGTCAGAGGGACAAGGGAAATGGAAAGGGAAAAATAAAAAACATCCAAAAACCCCTATATAGGAAAGAATCCAAAATGTTGGATAGCAGTTTCCCTTTAAGAGATAAGTTCTGTAGAAAATTCTATGACAGCTCAAGAATGCACAGAATCCTAACACTACTGTAGTAGAAATGAAAGAAGAGATTAAGTAATAATATGGTTATAGTCACTGTAAAGTATATATGAATTCTTTAGTTATTATATGCTGCGTTATTTAAAATCATAAAATTCACAGTACATTTATGCAACACTTTTTCTATAGATACTGTCTCAACATAAAGACATTTTCCAAATTCTTGAACAGTTGCAGCACATGTAAATATGATATTTTAGCTACTAAATCGATATTATATCATGTTTATTATATGTTTTCTGAGAAGTCCAGTCACTTATGATATTCATAATATTTTTCGTCTTCTAAAAGCTTCCTCTGAGAATTTAAAAAATTAAACAGAAAGAAAACCAGAAAAATCCAAAGGCTTCCATTGTCATTTGGTTATTGAGGGAAACCCTTTGCTGTCACTGAGCCCCAGCTCAAGTCCTGCCAAAATGTTGGTCACCAAGTGGGCCTGAAAAGTTTCATGACAGACTGTAGCTTTTCACAAGCGAATTTCTTCAGGCTCATTAGATTCAGAACATCCTGCACTGCAGCAGCTGCAGGGGTTTATTTTTCTCTGTCTTTTTTTACAGATTTTGTTGTTTGCACATTCAAATTCTTTTCTGAACTCCAGAAACCTTTGAAAATAGCTCCACTTAGGAAAACAGAGAAAGGGCATGTCTGTAGGAAAAAGAGTGTTTTTCCAACTCAGCTTCACTAATCTAAGAAAATATACTCAGTCTAATGCAGCAAGTTAGACAAGTTATCTCAATCTTTGGTTGGGCTAAGCCCTTGAAACTTTCCAACACCTGCAACGACTCTGTACAACAAATGACAGTATGCAACATGATGGATGCCTGAAAAGTAGCTTACTTGCTCCAGCAGTTTTGGTTCAAAGGAGCCCATAGCTCAGCTGGAGCAATTAAAATTGCTGTCTTTACTGGTATATTAACTTTAAATGATCTCAAGCAAGCACATTTAAGTTAAGAACACATTTTTTCAGGGTGAAGAAATGTTGTCCATTTCATCTCTAGGGTGAACACATTTTGGAGTATGACCACAGATAAAGGAGATCTGGCTATAGAAATGGAAATACAGCAGTCCTTATGTCACTAACTGTTCTTAATGTAATAATGACACATACAGCTATGAGACCCCTTTTAGGATGACCGAAAGTTATTATCAGCCTACACATATTGAAGTTAAGGGAATCTTACAATCTTTAAAGTCCTTATGTGCCACAAAGTTCAGTTACACTCCCTCTTCTGTAGATAGAGCTCCCAAATTCTGAGAGATCTGAACAAGATCAGAAATGAAATTAAAGAATGGGTATCAATCTGCTTTGGAGCAAAGGTAATCACAGTTATTTTTGCTTAATCATATTGCATTGCATCAACCATGATGGTGTCATATTACGGGGTTATCCCATCAGTGATATTTAGTGAAATACAGTGACTTTCTATTGTTTACTAGCTGTCAAACCTTTCTCATGAGCCTGTCAAATGTTTATGTTATACATTAACAGCAATCAAATCAAAAGATAGGTCCTATCTGAGTTCAATCTGCTTTAAATTTTTTAATTAACAAATTATAAGCACCTACTTTCATAAAATCAAAAATTAAAATTTATCATGGGAATAAGTAAAAATACATTCTATTTAAAATTATCTTTTAATGTTTGAAAGAGTTTTATTTTTAAAATTATCTTAGTTTTTTAAGGTGATTCCAGCAAAGGAAAAGAAAAAAATGTGATGCTCAGAAGACAAATTTTGAGAAATGTTTGCGTAAACAACCTGATATCTTCAAAGGAATACGGTATTTTTAATGTAAAATTCCCAGCACAAGAAGAAGACAGGTCATGTGGTCTGTAAATACCAATTTTAGCCATATCACTGTTGGCTGCATAGACAGTTTAAATGTATCTACATTACACTCTTATCCAAGAAACATATTTATTGTTTTTTTAATGCTTTTGTAGACATATAGTAAGCTCCAAAGAGTGCAAAACAATAAATTTATTTCTGAAATAATACAATCTAGAGAAGACTTTAACACCTCTAAGACACAATGAATTGTGATATGGCATACTAGTAAAAAGCATGTTTCTCTATCTGGTTTCTAATTAAATCCAGTATTTTTCATCCGCTGTATATTGAGTGTCCTCTGAAGGTAAATAAATAGTGTTTCTACCTAGGAAAACAATTATACTGTGAAAAATCACAGAGTTTTCAACCTTAAGTGGTGTTAAAATATTAAAATAAATGTATTGGTGTGATTCTCTCTTCTCTCAGTGTACTTTGACTTATCTAAAAAAAGACTGCAAGACATAAACTTGAAGTTGTCATCACTTGACAATTAGTGTTAATATAACCAGGAGAGTCTATCATTCCCATGGTATAAAATCAGATTACAATACTTGAGGCATAAGATTTTTTGTTTCTACTACTGCTTAGTAATGACACTTTGAACACTTAATGTTACTCAGACAAAAACCACAAAATGTAAACTCTCCACAGTGTTATCAAAATGTTGTTTAAATGTATTAAACATCAATTTCATTTCCTTTGGAAATTAGCTAGTTGTTGCTTCTGAATCTCAAGAATTTAGTCATAGAATCTATGTAAACTCCCAACTGCATATTACCTAGAGTTATGCAAATACTTTCAACTTCAGTGATGGTGGATTTTGGTGAAATTGTGACTTTGACAGTGTGAACTGATCTTTTTATACTGTAAACTATGCTATTGCCTATACTGTAGTTTTAGTAAGTTGAGGCTGCTGATCGTCTTGTAATTCAAAACAGCAACAGGCTTTCTTTTTTTTTTAAATTTTTTTTCTGCACTGCTCAAGATTGTATTTTTCACACAGCTCCTGGTGAACCAGTTTTTTACTTAGTGATGCTGAAAGGGTTGTCCAAAATAGAGACAGGTCATCTGGTAATGATGCAGTTTTCCCTGAACATATCTCTTTGCAGAAAAACTAAAACTGTAGACAGAACAAGAGGCTAAAAAGTCTCCATATTCTCTGTACTTCCCTTTGAATTGTGATGTCTGTTATATGGGTCCACTTTAAGTGTGGTGGAATGCTGAAGAAACAGGATAAAAAAGTTGATTTCAACTACATGAAACATCTGAGTATGTGTAACAGAATTTGTCAAGAAATAGGCATGGAAATAAGCAGATAATAAAAAACAAGTGATTGACAACTTCTGAAGTGCCAGAGGTTATACATATTCCTCAGTAAAAAAAAAACGTTTTAGTTACCAAAGTACTTCCAAAATATTTTTATTTCTATTTTATAGTTTTATACCTTTATGACTCAGGTAATTTCTTTTATCTTGAGTGAGCTCAATCAATGAATCTGCCTCTCTTCTGTCACTTGTATTGTCACTGACCAATACAGTGGTCAGTAAAGTAAGCTGTATATATGGGTCCTGGAGTTGTTTACTTACTGATATCTCACACATTTTTTTGTTAGATGTGGCTGTTTTCCATACTTTTCTTTGGCAATTTCCCTTCTAGATATTCAGCAAGCAAATACACTTGTCTGGAATTCCAGGGTGTACTTCACATTTGCAATTCATGGAATCATATATAACCTAATAACTCTGAGAGCACATTCTATTTACTTCAATGACATCAGGCTAACGTAAAACAAGAAATATCCCAATACTTATCTCTGTTTTGTCTAAAAAACTGTAAAGATACAGAAATGTGAAATTGAAATGTGTTTCTGTAGTCAGTTGTGCAAACATTAGTTTGGAAACATTTTTTCCAGTGATTAAAGGCCAACTAGATATCCAAAAAACCCAACCTTATCTAGCCATTTATTGTAAAATTATTTAAATGAGACATTTTAATGATTTGAGAACCTTTTCCCAACTATTTTGGTAATAAAAAATATACCAAAATCAACTTCTACAAAAATACTCATACAGTTCCAGAAGGGTATCCAGTTTTACAGCACACAAAAGAATAAAACTTTAGTAAAATAAAAAATTAAGTATATGATTTTTTTTCTGCCTTAGAAGAAAGATTAAATACTAGGAAATGTAGCACTTCTGAATTTAATAGACAGCAGAGGACAAGAAATTTGCCATTAAACTGAAGTTATATGTCTAAAAACCATTTAGGTTTCAGACAAAAAAGAAAAATAATCTCTATATACCTATGTATTGATGTGTAAATGCACACATGTAAAAGATACAGACATATAACTACATTTGATAAAAGTGATAAAAAAATATGTATTTGTTTGTTTTTCTTAGTTTAGAATTCTTTTTACCCCATTAAATGTCTCTGGTTTCTTGTCTATGCAGCAGACATTGCAAAATTAGTCTCTGTTGTATATGTATTAGTACTTTGTCCAGTCTAAACATCTTGAGCAATGGAATGTCCATTGGGAGACTTATTTTCCACAGTCTAATACATCTCACTGTCAGAAAATTGTTTCTGATATTTGGCCTAATTTTTTCCTCCCTTAATTTCCTCCCATTGCTCCTAATTACAAATCCTTATGCCACCCTAAATCATTTGTCCCCCTGCTTAGTGTTTATGGCCTTCAAATACTTGCAGAATGTTATCATATCCTTACAAGTTGTCATTTAGCCAAATTCTGTGTAGAAATTTATGTAAATTGGCACTACTCTATTGATTTATGCTATTTATACCACCTGAGGATAAAAAGCACGGCATTTGATTCCCATGGGAGTGTATTTTATGCTAGTTTGTCATGATTCAGACCTGCCTAGAGAAGAGAGAAGAAAATCATTCTTCAAACATTACTTGTTTCATTACTAGTCCCCATAGCCTGTACTGTTGCTTTCGGTTGCAAAATTGTGATTGGATTCAAATATGTGTGTGTGTGTATTTAATATACCTCAAATGCTAGACACAAATACTGTGAAAAATCTCTGATACGAGAACCGTTAACATATTTGAAAAATGGATGACCCTAACAGGGCGAGCCTTTAGGCCTTTTCTACACAGAAAAGAATGGATTTTACTTCTGAACTGGTAAACTTTGGAGGAATATCAGGAACCCACTCAGGGATGCATTACTGCTTATGCTTATGTCTCAACTAGAAAACTGTTGTGTGAGAAGTAATGAGAGAACAGTAATGAAGAACAGTAGGTAGCTCCTTCTGAACAGTCTTTATGCTCTTACCTTTACCTGTTCTGATCAGACAGAAAATGGAGTTTGATGACAATTCTGAAAACACCACTAATTGCTAGAGTAAATAATATTTCTTGGTAAATTAGTGACTGCTTTTCAGCAAATTCCAGTTCTGCACAGCTAACAAAAACTTCCAGTGACCTGTGAATCACAGAATTATCTAGAGACATGTATACTTAGGCAGTGGTACAAGATAGATTGGGTCATCACAAGAGAGATCTGTGTGAATTTTGTAACATTCAGATTATAAGCAAAGCTGATAACCCGAGAAATAGCTACCCAGATCTAAGAAATTTATCACCCTCATTCATTCTGTAAACTCTTCACAGAGGACAAAACTGAATTCAGCACAGATGTAATCTTCTTAGCACAACTGCAGTTTCATCTAAAGAAGCACAACCTTGAAGCATAGTAGTAGACATTTAACAAAGATTCCTTGCTTTCCTCTTTAGAACAGCAAGGGTTTGTACCAAAAACCTGACAAGGCAGATTGGTTTCAAATAAAGAGTGTCTCAAAGGATGTCTCTCTGACAAGCACACTTCCCACATATCTTCTCAGTGTCAACTCTCACAGCAAGTGCATTAGGAAATTGTGTAACGTGACCTAGGAATGCCCTATAGGATATAAAATATGGATGGTAGGGTATAAGGTGCTCTTTTATCAGCACAGTGATCACCAAATTATTCAGTAAGTTTATGCTTGTGTATGTAATCCTTATACTGTTTTAACACCCTCTGTAATGCCAATGTTACATATATTCATTACAAAAAATAAATTCATCCTTAAGAGTTAGGAATATTATTTCTCAGCATTACCTAAATAGTTATGAGAAAGTTATAATGATACAGATTAAAAATTCACTTTAAGAAAATGCCTGTAATGCAGTTGACAATGATCTGAAAACCTTTTCTGAGGGTGTAACTGTTGCTAAGCCGTGACTTGCTGAAATGAGCAGGATGGCTTTTGCCCCTTGCTGCAGTCTGCACAGCACCCGTCTGCATCACTGGAGCTGCGCATGGGGAAGATTATCATGACTGAAAGTCACAGAAACATATAACAATGCCTATTTTTCACATAGGTCTGTTTGCATATCAGCAAACAAAAAAAGGGAAGAAAAACAAAAAAGGACAAAGAAAAGCTATGTTGCAGTGAAGAAATTATCACCCATAATTTCTCAATCCTAATGGACAAAAATTATTATACTTTTACTGCAGAAAGATCCCCTGACAGACATAACTTTTCCTCCATTAGGGAAGACTTCAGTAGGCCACAAAAATTAACAACAACAAGTAATTTTGATCAGAGTAAATAAGTAAATAGATAAATTTTCTGTGCTACGAGAATACCAATGAAGGCACTATTTCAGCTTAAAAGAGACAGCTCCACATGGGATTCACCAAAGATTAGTTTTTCCTAGAGCACTAATTACTCTGAGAAATAAAATACCTCATAAATTCCTGCAGTCAGTTCTTCCAAATTTTCAGTTTTCAAAGCTACAGACTGTATCAATGTGGATGTGGTAATGGAGGGGCTGGGATTAATCACACTTCTGACAAAGTTAAATCACATATACCTGGAAAAGTTGTCACCTCCAGTATCTGTCATATGTTGCCTGAGCATATTTTTCTTGAATTGCTTTACTAAAATTGTAAAGCTTTTTCCTAATGATGTCTGATATTGTAAACTTTCAACTCAATCTTATTTATCTCACCAGAACTTTTACAGGTTTACATCTGTCCAGAATTTTCGTATTAAAACATTTCATATTGTTCCTTTTTAGTTCATTTGTACCTCGTCCCTTTGATGAAACCCCAGTCTGTGTGTGTGTGTGTGCATGAGCATGTTTCTGTATGTGTGTGTGTGGTGTAATTTGTCTATGTTGAATGCTTTCCAGGCTGAAGAATGTAACAAAGAAAAACAAATAATTGTTAGGGCCAAAAATGGTCTGTATCATGCTTCCAAGTTCATAATCTCTGCTCAGCACTGTCAAGCTGGGCCTTGCTAGCAAACTGTGACTTTCTTGTTGTGAACAAATACCACAGCACCCTGGACTTTAACACTGTTGAGTTCTATTAATTACCATTATAAACATATCTAAGTCAGAAAATTTGCATAAAATGTTTGATGTGGGAACCAAGTGTATTGGTAGAAAAAAAGGGGTATAGCAATCAAGTTTCACACCAAGATGTGCTCAAGTTGCAGTTTTGCTGAATATCCACACAATCCAGTTTAGGTGTGAGTATTTGACAACAAATGCCAGCTTCTTTTGCGTATGTCTGCATTTCCCTGCCTCAGTCAGAGTGAGAGAATAATGTCCAAGTTGTGAATACAAATGCATGAATCAACTTTCAAAGGTAATTGACTACTGAGCTCAAAGAAAAATAATTTCAGGGGTGTGGAGGGGTGATGATAATCTTAGAGAATGCTTGCTGATTTCATTCAGGTACTTGATTTGTGATCTTGATTTGTGATCTTCACATTTGGTCAGTAGATACTTGGATATGGATGAAAACTGAGCAAAGTTAAAAAATATTTTCTTTCTGAACATAAATAAGAAACATGTGTAGAATGTCTGAGTTTTGATTGTCAGTCAATTTGATGGTTTTTAAAATTAACTTTTGGAGAGGAAATACAACTTTGTTGAAAGCAATTTGGGCCTTAGCTTCAGATTTCCAATGTAACATCCTGGTAAAACAGCTAAAAGAGTATTTAGGCATTTAAGAACGTCAGCTGTAGCTGTGGGATGATAATTTCTTTCTTGTTCAGCAGAAACAGAGAGGCTACTTCACAAGATGTTTTACAATATGAACTCAGATATTCTGAATATTCCCCACAGCACAGGACATTTTTCCCTAAAGTAACTGTAGAAGACACCCAGAAAAATCAGGTTTTTCATGCTAAAGTGACTTTCTCGATATCCTCTTTATTTCCTATTTTTATCTCAGTCTGTAAAATCGATTCTCCCAAATTCCAAAAATATTTATTAAGACTAAAAATATATATTGCTGAGATATGTCCATACATATGACATTTAAGATAAGATTCCTCCAAACTTATAAGTACAAAGTGAGAAAGAGACAAAATCCATAACATGCTTAAGTGTCTGATTATTGGAATTTACTGAAAAGTTCATGGGTACCCATGATTCTTCTGATGGAATCTCCCAGCATGAGTAAATCATGTTTGTGTCCCATATGTAGTGTCAGGCAGGTTGAAAATTGTGCCACATGTATGATAAATTTTGACTATACATAGCAATAGCAGAAAAACAACTTTCCCTGTTTCTTATTTATCTAGAGAGAAATATAGAAATATTGCATTTATATTGCTATAAATATATCCTTAACAAGTCAATATAAACTTGGACAGGGTATTTTCAGCAATGGTAAAACAGAGGCAGATTGATCAAAGTCTGTTGTTTTATTCAAATCAACAGAAGTCATTGAAACCCACAGTTTTCACTTAAATTTTCAACCGGAAAATACATGAAATTTGTATTGTCACATTGAATGTAATAATTTCTAAATGAATGCAATTAAAAAAGAAAGAAACAGAAACTTGGAGTGCAAAGCAGTTGGTGTTTTATATAAAAAAAATAATTTCCTGGCATTAGTCATTTTGATAACAGGTTTAAAGATTCTGAATTAGAAAAAAAGTGATGCTTAAATCTTGCCATGAAATAGAATAGATATGTGAAAATGCATCACAATTTACCTCAATTTATATTTACTTATATAAAAACAAGAGTTTTAATTTTTTGATTGAATACATTGGTGTTACTGTACTAAGTTTAACAACACTTTAGACCTCAAATAGTTTGCCACTGAAGGAAGTGATAATCTTTCTCTTGGCCAAAGCAGATTTAGGATCAGGAACTATATTTGTGACAGGGAAATCTGTAAGTAACTCTTTTTCATGTCAGTGAATGAGCTGATAATACCCCTGATGCATTTCATAGCAAAGAACCAAGTAAAGGAAACTACAGCCTTTGGCAGTCTGTTTCATTCTTGCTTGACTTGCAGGTGTTCCCTTGCTTTCAAATACTTGTGGTCAGGGCATATTTTCAGGGTAGATGAAATTAAGGCTTTCCTGCTATTGAAAGGAAAAAAGTAATTAACATTCCTTCTTTACAGTGCAATGGATAGCAAAGAGTTTACGCTATTGCTAGAATTTTCCCCCTTTTTTAAAGTTGTCAGTTTTTGCATTTGAATTTTTACATCTGTTTTAAAACGGCATGCAGAATCATTTTGTTCTTTCTTGGCAGTGTTAAGCAGTATCCTTTTTCTTCACATTTTTTAAAGATTGAAAACAAGGTTTGTCTCCCTTTGATGAAGTTTTTCTCACATTCTTGTCTTTTAAGATCTTAAGATCGTTCTGTTTAAAAAGCAAAAGCCAGACTGGCTGTGTTCCTTTAGGATAATTAGGAAAAAATTCCCTTTTTTTCTAAATATTCCACACTTCTGATTGTGCATGGTACTGGAAAGCATATACATGCAATGTTGCCTCTGGAGTACTGATATCTTTTCTTCACTATGCTGTCAAGAATTTATGCCAATACTTTTGACTTTAATCTGAAAAGGTCAGGCTGTTAAAGATATAGAAATAATATAGCTCTTCTTTAGCTCTATCTCAGAACAGATGGTAAATCACCCTTAGAAAAACAGAGAATTTGGGGTTTTTTTGGAGAGAGACATTCCTGAAACTTTCTTCAAGGCTGATTGGAAGAAAGTGAAACATAAAGTGGTGTTCATAGACCATGAGAAGGTACTTTCTGTTCTGTTAAATGCCATTGGGCCAGTTACAATGATCTAAGACTAGATTTGGAAAAAAATAATAGAAGCAAATAAACTAGTAATGCATTTCTCATCTTGTTTTCTGCCTACACATTGTCTCAGAACAAGTTCCTTCCCAAAAACTTAATATAAATCATTTCATAGACATTTCATCCAAAACTAACGTTCAAAGTAAGAAGTCTATAAATGCATATACCTGTCACAAAACAGGTTTATACAGTCCGTTAGCATAGGTTGTAAGTGAATATTTGAAATTAATTTTCCATCGCTATTGTAATCCCTAATACTTTAAATTTATTCTTTATGTATATGTATGTATTTTCTTATATTTTAAATTTTCTTTATTTTAGGAACTAAGGTCCCTAGTCCATCTTTCTTTTTAAGAAAGTTTAATGGCCAGTTTGAGATACCAAAGGAGGAAGATTTGTGACTTATATATATAAATCTTATGAAAGTTTCTGTTCGCTTAACACATATACATCGTAAGCATCAATATAACAGGAGTGATAAATAATGTAAATTAAATAAACTATTTATTATTTATAATTAACAATTTTTCTTTCACTTACTCTGTATGCCTACAGAAAGTGCTAAGGAATGTGTCCTCTTGAAGTTTGGGGTCCTTAAATTGGTACTAGGTAGAAAGTTGTTACAACTCTTTATACATATATAGCACTTTTTAACTCAAGTTATGTAAACACTTTACACACATCTGGTGCGGTGGCCCAGCCCACCTTGGGGCTGAGTGCCATACAGTGGGTGGAATTCCCCACCCAGGACTCCGACCTGGAGGGCGGATCCAAGGGCGAAGCCCGAGTCTAGGGCTGACACCCACTGTGTGTCACTCCCGCAGCATCTCCTCCCTCCCGTCCAGAAGCTTTGCTGTTCCTTCCTCCCCATTGGTTCAAACCCCTTCCTATTCCTTATATATGAAGCCCTGGAAGGTTCTGTTCAGTTCAGTTCTCTATTGGTTGGTTTGTATCTGTTCCTCCCCTGAGAAGTTATGATTTGTTCCCTGTTACCTCATGTCCTTCCCTTACTGGCTTGCTCCCTTGCTCCCCTCTCTCTCCAACCCCCTTTAAAAAGTGCTGTCTCCCCGATCCCAATGCCTTCGATTGAACGTCTCCCCTCCGAGNGTCTTTTACCCTCGCCCAGTTGCTTGGTAACAGCCGTGGTGCAGCCTGCCTTTCGTGCCTTCTCAGGCAGCCCGACGACTGGACTTTGGTAGCCACACCGCGTGGACACCGGACCTTGTCACTTGCCGAGACCACCGGGCGGTCAGCGGCCAGAGCGACACACATCTGTTATCCTAATATCACAGATAATAAAGAATGCTACTTTTCACTTATGTAGCAAATTTGCACCCATCAGGTAAGAAAAGTAAGGCAAAGAAAACAAATGACAAGTGGCAGAGCCATTTTTGGACTCCAGTCTGCTGATATACAAAGTGCACCAGTGTTGACGTCCATGAACAGCATTACTCTTAATAGTAAGATAAAGTGAACACAGTTACAGAATGTCAGAGAAACAGAAGATTGGTAGTGGGAAGCTGGCTTAAAACTGTGCTCATATGGGAGGTGTGAAAGGTATTAACTATTGTCTGATAAGCAAATGACAAGGAGGCACTGCAATGACAGAAATGGAAAGCATCAGTATGTTATTACAACCTTTGTACTGAAGCTGATTTTATTCTGTGTTTCTATGACTCTGCTCAGCTGTCCATATTTTCCATCTCTTTAGCTTCCAGAAATGATAAGGAGTAGAGGATTAATTATGTTGTTTAGTGTAGTTATGATCAGTCTAAAGCACAAACCTAAACTGTCAAGATTCAGTATAGGAATAAAAAAGGCACCAGAAAAGAGGGAGAAGTTTATAAAGCAACATATATTTAAAAATATTTTCAATAAAATAGTTTCTAAGGAATTTTATTCTTTAGGATTTAACATAAACTTTTTTTTTTTTAACAGGGTAAGGAAAGGATGGTTCTGTATGTAGATCCACTAGGTCATACGAAACTAAGTGAGAAATCCAAGTCCGTTTCTAATAAATGCAAATATATCTGTTAGGACAGGAGAATTTGGAAATGACTGCTGCTATTTTAGGCACCTAAATGTAGATAATAAGGCCCCCTACAGTTGTGTCATAAAAGGCAGATGATGTTCGGAGACTTAGGAGTGTGAATTTCCTGGCTATGAAAAAATTTAACAAATTCAAATGCAGGGAAAACAATGCCCTAGGCTGCTGTAGAAACACTCTAGAAAAAGGTATTGCTGCTAGTTCTTCTGTGTCTGTGATCCAGAACATACTAGAACTGTCTTAGAAGAAACGGATTTAGGGCAAAGACTGGAGGGTATATTTATCCAAAGCCTTGTCTCATATTTACTATTTGTTGGTTTTAATTTTTTGTCTTTTCACACCCAGACTTCTAAATTTTCCACCATTTTGTCTATCCATTCAATGTACAGAGAGCCCAGCCAGTGGATTATATTCATAGACAGCTGTACACTGATAAGTCACACCTTGGATATCTAAATCCTTTGTAGTCCATACACCTCCTGATCCTTTGCCTCTTGTTTTTGAAATGTATACAATAGCACTTTCCTAACTATCTGGGGCAGAAGGAAAACTATATATAGAACAAGGGATGCAGCTAAATCATGGTAGAAAAGCTGCTCTCAAGTATCTAACACCAACATAGTAAACATTACACCAGACTTCAGGTTGACAAAGACCATTTTTTTAGTGGTCTTCCATAACTTTTAAAGTTTTGCCAAAAAAAGGTCATCATACAAAATGAAAGCACACTCTGGTTCTTTAATATCATAGCATAAGTATAGAATTTCCTCAGTGTGTTTCATCTTCCTTTTCCTGCCAGATGTCAATATCAGTGTTGCAGAGTGTTGATGAAACATTTAGAATGCTGGAATAGTGAAAGAGATGTTTTGGAAAAGGCTCAGATATTTCCTTGTAAATAAGGGTGTAATGTTTAAAGAAAATTATCAAAATGGTGATGTTACATGGTTGAACTTTCATTTTGATGGAAACATTAACTATCCCTGCTTAGATGTGTTACTTTAGGATTTCATATTGGAGACAGAATATCAGAACTCCTATGCAAGTTACTGTAAAATACTTTGATTCATAGAATTATAAAAAATTGTTAAAACTGGTAAGTAGTAGTATTAAATAAGTATTGCAATTGATATGGTGGCACTGCAGCAATACCAAAGAAGGTGAACCAAATCTGCAAAAAAAAAAAATAGCTGCATTGCACTGTATGACAATGTGTGGGAATCAGGCATAAAGAATTGAGACCTTTTGAACTGGCGTATCCTGTCCAAATATACATTCATTATCTTCACTGCTCTGCTTTGTGTTTTATATGCTGAACAATGATTCAGTCTCTAAGGTTCTCCTATAAGATTATCCTTTGAAACACAGAACAAAGGAGAGGGAAAGGAGAGTTTTATATGGAATTTTGTTATAAACTCAGATATGTTGACAGTGCTTGTTGCAACCTATGCCAGCACATTCTCCTGAGAAGTGAGTAGAATAGTTATAAACACCCAAAACCTTATTCTTGGAATATGTTGCAAACTACTGTCTAAAAGTCATTAACCAAATCCCCCTGCAAAAAACCACCCCATCGCCCACCCTGCAATTCTCCCAGTACGGATTTATTTAATAATATAATAAGCAGATATGGATTGAAGAATATTTCAGATCCAGATGCTGAGTGACTTTCAATTAAATGAAACATCTGACTCTGAAAGAAACTACAGTAATGTAGCCTGGAATCTAATGGGAACACAGTAAAATGATTGTGTGTCAGATACCCTGTAGAAAAGAGTGGGTGAAAAGAAACTACATGAAGGATGTACCCAAGGAGAAAGTTCTTTCTAGGCTTTGCAGTGTAGGAGTCTGAACCAAAGTATTTATTTAATGATGAAGGGATTACACAGATATTTCTGAATGTGTGTGTATTTGTACTTTTAAAATTATTAAAAAAATAAATCAATCAAAAACTTTCTGATGTACAATCTCTATATTATGATCTCATTAGATTCCAAACCATATTTCTGTGATTTGCTTTCCTTTCGTGCTAGTCATCACAGTTTTATTGCCACCTTTCATCTCAGTTATCCCTATATTCCTCTCTTTCAGTAAGTGCAACATATTTGCAGAGGTAGATTTCAATAGGCAGTCTGTCTATACCAATGTTCTCAGAACTGCACTTTCAAAGCAAATCTCAGAGTTGTCTTCATTTGTCTTTGGTTCCTGTAGTGGAATGGTCCAGACTCAAAGAACTGGATTCCAAGAACATGGGACCTACCCATGTGTTTTACTCCTACTACAGTGGGCATTAATATTATGGGAACAAATCAAGAAAAAATGTCAAGAAGTCTAAGTTATAGATTTTCTTCTGCTATTGCAGTTACTAATTCTTTCAATATATGACCTCTTGAGCTTCCAGATTCTTCAAGGAACATCATAAACATAAATAAATATGTTATTTATTTCATAACATCATAAATATGACCAAGAAACCCCTTTCACTTCTGCTCTCAGGATGTGCACATTTTACAACTGTATGACAAATATTTCTTGAAATAAGACACCTTAGCAATGAAAGTTTCTGCTTTTTTTCTGTCCATAGATTGTAAATCTGTGAACACCAAGAAGTCTTAGCTGCAGAACAGTTCACAGACAATTTTGAAAAGCCCGGTTTTGTTAATCACCATTATTCCATAAAAATGTCAACCTCTCCTCCAACTTCAATCCTATACGCCCTTGATCACAATCTTCTGCCTTTCATCAGAAGAGGCCCTAAGTGAACTCCATTCAGTCCTTTCACCCCAAAGCAGTTCACCTAAGTTCAGTGGTAAGTTGTAAAAGGCCAAAGAAGGAAATCTGTATTGTATCCATATCTTCCTAAACTTAAAAATCCTTGCTGTCTCATGAATCAAAAAGTGTTCATGAATTTATTATGTCTTTATGTTAGACACAGAAAAGGAATGGAAGTCCTTGATGTTATGTTTGTTTCCTTCTAACTATTCACTTTCAAAAAAACAAGTTTCATTTTCATTTTACTCTGATTTATTATTATTATTATTATTCCTAGGATAGTAATAGGGAAATCTAAATTTGATAGAATCTAGACCTCAAAACATCAGATATGGGCAAGAAACTAAATTAAATACTATTTTTGGTGAGAACAGAAAGCAGATTTGTACAACTACATCTGTTCAAAAACTGCAAAGAAACTCAGATGTGGGTCTTACAATCCTCAATCTTCTCAACCTATAGAATCATAGAATTGCTTGTCTTGAAAGGAACTTTTAAAGATCTTCTAGATCAACTCCAGTGTTGCTGCACTAGACCAGGTAACATCAATGGTTACACATGAATTGAGCAATGTGTTTTCAGCTTTACCTGCTTAAAAATCTTTCTTTCTTTACCAGTTTTACTTGTTTATGGCCCTCATTAGCTATTGCATGCTGTATTAAGTTTTATAAAATTCTAAACAAGGACATGAATTTTTGAGTTGTACTTATATTTTGGTGTTCCTTAAGAAAAATAAAAATAATATTGGTCCAACTTCTCTCATGGTGAAAATCATCATAGCAACACTGATTTATACCAGCTGAGACTATCTCACAGTAATTCCATTCTCTCTCTGTTATGTGCTGTCTGCATATCTTCTGCACTGGTGAGTTAGTTTAACAGACATCTATGGGGACTTTCCATTTTTTCAATTAAGAGAGAGGTCATTAGGGGTAGAGTTTTGAGAAAATACAGAAAGCAGTGTAGGAAAAGGTCTTAAGCTCATAAATGTTCTTAATTATATATTGTGTCCTTAGTGTAAAAAATTACCTTCAGGTCATTCTGTTTCTTTTATCGGAATAAATCACTATCATCATCTATTCACTTGTGCATTCAATTCATGACATAATAGTGTCAGAGGTGGCACAGAATATACACATATATACTCAAATTCCAGCACAGTGACCCAAATTGTGTCTGCAGCTGCCAAGCAGACTGCCATAGACATTTAACAGAAAGGGCTTATTTTAGAGAAATATTTGTTCCTGCAAAGGGAGGTAAATGGAACAACAGCTTAGTGAAGCAGCCCAAGGACCTAGATTCAAAACACATTTATTTCTTAAGTGAAAATAAGCTTGAATACCTCATGTTAATGTTCATGTTAGAAAAATACCACAGTATATGTCTTACCACAGTATATGTCCTAAATGACAACTATTGTTTCAAATAGAAGGGACACTGGAAAAGAACAATGTACTAAATTTTAGAACGGAAGTGTCTTAACAGTGTTGCAACAGTACACTTTCATGGCAGAAAACAAGTACAAAAATTGGAAGGTTAAGTTTACCCTGTATTTTTGCAAGTTGGAAGAAAAAATTCATTCTCCACTCAGAAATATGTAAACTCAATTTGCAGTGTAGACACAACATTCCTCAGGAAAATCATATACATGGCAGTCCAACGATTATGGACAGTAATAGCAGTCAAAAGATTTAAGTTCAACTACTGGATTTTCTGATGAATTTTCTGAAGAATTCCTATGTAACCACATCTGTGGAGACAGAGACAGAAACAGGAGAATTCTACATTTGCACAGTGCAGCTTTACAGGCCTACTGGGGACTGCAAAGGCTTGGGCAGAACAGCTCTGGTATATCTGATTTCACAGCGCATGTAGCATAAAGTCACTCTGCAAGTGCAGAATAGTTTTCTGGTGCTGGACTTGCTGTGCACCCTGCAGATCAGCTGCATAATATATATATATCTAGCATGCATATGTTGTGATCCTGAGCACACCAGTAGCTGGACATAGCCTGACAAAAAAGCAAAGAGAAAATTTATCTGCTGTCTCATAGATGGCAATCTGACATTGAGCTTCAATCTCCACATTATGGGTATGTAATGATACATTGCCTCCAGTCAAAGATCTTAGGAAACATAGATCATGAAACACATAGCCATAAAAAGACATCCTTCAGAAAACGTCCTTAATACAGCAGGTATTTTTACTGGAATTTTCTTTTTTTAAAAAAATAACTAATTATTTAATTTTTTTCCCCAAACTGATCCCGTAACAGAAACTCAGGTAGCAAACAAAAAAAAGAATCCAACATCACCAATTGTTATAATTGTATTTGATGTTTATGCAGCTCAGTCCTCATTTGTTTTGCTCCTCAAAACTTGTGAGGAAAGTAGTTTTCCTCTTATCCCATCACAAACTGTAAAGCAGCAAGTATTTCACAATCAAGCCGGTTTTCAGAAATGTAGTTGGATGATAATGTGGAAAAGTATCCACCATTTAAGTTGTGAATGTAGTCTAAACTTTTCCAAAGTGGGCCCATTCTTGATAAACTGACAATAAAAAGAGAAAATGTAATAAGGAATTTGACATAACACCTGACCATTGTTTCTGAATAAGTGCCCAGGTTGATATTTAATTCTGTTCATAGACATGTAAACAAAAAGCTATTAATTTAAGAAAGAGTAATTCCTCTTAATTATATATAATTGAATATAATTGACACTGAATTGCTTTTTTTTTTTTTTTTTTTTTACTTCTTGTTAAATAAGGCTTACTGTAAGACAGGAATTTAGGTTGTGTTTCTGTCCTTAGTGAATCATCCAAACCTTAATAATATCAGTGGGAGTTTTTGTATTTGCTCCATTGCATCAGGCCATGGTCTCACCAGAAGCAATGAGCCATGGGAACACTTGAATCCAACACTTTCAAGTTCCTTTTTGAAATGGCACTGTAGATAAATTCAGACTGTTCTATCAAGGTCTATCAAGGTGAATATGAGCTGTAACCTCATTTGAACGGAGTGATCTTACAAAAGGTATTTTTGTGATAGATTATTTTTACTTCTGACTCCTTGATAATAGAAACATAAAGAATTTTAAGGTGTTCTAGCTCTTCTTTGACATTCTATTGTTTGTTTTGAAGGATTAGATAAATGGGGAGTCAGTCCTGAATGCTGGAGAAAGGAAGGCTTGTTTTATTATATGTTGTATGCAAAGTAAACAGAGCATTAGGATATATTGTCCCTTGCTTCTCAAAGCATCTTACTGAGGCATGTTGGCACATGCAGAAGGTTTTGATGGCTATGTACTTTGAGATCCCAAAGCAGTAATTTGCTATGAATTCTTATACTTTTGCTAATACAGCTGAATCTGGATCAAAACCACTCTTCAGATCCTACATTAACCAAAAATCATTTTTAGTAGGATATTCCATGATGTACTGTTATAAAATACAGGACATGACCCTTCAAATATCTTTGTTCTCCAAATGTTGACACATTCCTGTGCTTAGAAAACTATCATCAGACCTATGCATTCCAGATATTATCTGTAACTTGATATGAAACATACTAAAATTTTCTCTGAGTGAATAAAATAACCATTTTCCTAAAGAAAAGATATAACCTGAGCTAAGCTGCATAAAATGTATTAATGCTTGTAAAATATTCTTTGTTGAAAAGAAGAAAAATCACACGACCTGCTGTCAACCAGGTCCACAATTTACAATCTAATCAAAGTAACAAGGAAATAAACTGATGTCTCATCAAATGATGTTTTTAATGGGCAGAAATGTGAGTAGGATAATAGTTTATCTAGGATTGATTAGTCATATAGCAAAGCTATTTAAAGCCTTTGGTACTTATAGGAAAGCTACAACTATGTAACTCCTAGAAATATTATCTGATATTATTCTCATTTTCAACAGTAGTCTCTAGAGCTAGTACATTAGAAGGCAACAGATAAAAATGTTATTACAGAGGTTTGCTATGCTGTGGAGAGTGTGTGTTGTCCTAGAGCTCTTGTGAGTGACAATGTCATGTATCAATTTTGTGTTGTTGTCAAATATTCAGTGGACTCAACAACTCACCTGAAGAGGTTTGATTGACAAGCAGAAGAGGGAACCTTCAACTCTGAGGTTTTTTGATTCATGTTTTCCCCTTGTAGTAAACTCACTGATTTAAGTGCAATATTTGAAAGTTGTTCAGACTTTTCAGAGTACAATCCATTGCAGTAGCCAAGCCCTTTTCCACTAATCACATCAGCCATACACTGAGAATCCCTGCAGTGAGGCAGGAGATTCCCAACTGTGCAACATGACTCCAAATCAAAATAAAGCATCCATCAATTCTTTTCTGAAGGAGAGTAAACTACAAGACTGCTTTTCCAATTAAGCAGATATAAATCATAAGCCAGTGCTGACCTTACTTTGCCCATCCTTGTTGCCAGTGTACAGGGAGGAAGAACTCTTTTGTGTTGTGGTGACCCAGCCCACCTTGGGGCTGAGTGACATAGAGTGGGTGGATTTCCCCGCCCAGGACTCCTACCCTGAGGGTGGATCTGAGGGCCAGACCAAAGTTTAAGGCTACTCCCCACTGGGTGTCCATCTAGCAGCATCTCCTCCTCTCCTTCTAGAAACCTCTCTGTTCCCGTAATGCTATTAGTTTAGACTCCTATGTTTATTCATGTATTTCATCGCCTATGTATTGAGTTCTGGAAAGTTCTGTTCAGTTCAGTTCCCCATTGGTTGGTTCAAATATGTTCCTCCACTAACCCTTTTTGATTTGCTTCCTGTCATCCCTTGTCACCTCCCTATTGGTTTGTCCCTTTGTTCCGCCTCTTCTCTGCCTCCGTTTAAAAAAGGGCTGTAACTGCTCCTGAGTGCCTTTCTCCTCTTCCCCCCTTTTGGACTGGAACTCTGCCCCTCGGGGCTGGAATAAAAGTTGGGATCGCGAGCAAAGAGAAGGTCCCTCTTTCTCCTTTACCCTCACCTTGTTTCTTAGCAACAACCTTGCTGCAGACAGCCTTTTCTCCAAGCCTCCTGCAGGCAGCACTGACAGCTGCTAAACAGGACACTGGTTTGCCCCGCTGCTAGGACACCAGACTTGTTGCCTGCCAGGGCCACCAGGCAGCTAGCGGTCAGCGCAACACTTTTGTTTCTCTTTTACTTAAGAATATTATATTACCCCATTTCCTTCACTAGGAATAATTCTCATGATCATCTATCTGGTCCTTTTACTGAAAATGTACTTATCAGTCACAGAGAGAAACAAGAAACTTGTCTTTAAACAAAAAGCAGAAACTCAGGCCACTTTATTGTCTATTCAAGTAACCCTAGCGGAAGGGTGCGGTGTATCGAGTGTATATTTGTAACTGACTAAAAGCAACAGCAGGACTTTGATCTCTGAGGAAGCTTCCGCAATTACATACTGTTCCATTATTTTCAGGAGACACTGAGTTTGGCACCTTCTTTCAGTCTACAGGTTTGCTTACCTTTCGGAAAATACACCTACATTGCAGGTCTAGCAAAATGCTTAGATATCCCACCATATCATGACTAGTACATTTAACTGACAGTTTGAAATAAAGGGAGACAACTAAGTCCTAAACTCTAATGTGAAATTCTAATCCCTTTAAAATGAAGAAGATCTTGCTTTTTTCTGTTTTATTTTTCAATAATGACAATGGAACAAAAAATGTATTCTTTACTATGCTAATGATGGACTGTGAAGTCTTGGGTGAGCAACAGTTCCACAAAGAGGTTGTTTGTCCATTATCAAGTAAAATAATATTATATTGGAAAGCATTATCTTGGCTTAACAAAACTAGTGGTAACATTCTGTGAGATTTCTGGAGAAAATACTTTTGCAGTTATTTGCCTTTATTATCACTATGACACCCTATGTGTGTTTCATTCAGAAACTGAAATTGTATAATCTTTATTTTTCAAACAATCCATATGTAACATAATGGCAGACACTGTCAGAGAAATCTTAGGTAGATAAACAGACACAAGATAGAGTTTAAAAAGCAGAGTCATAGCAGTTCAGTACAACGCTATTTCTGAGGAAAGTTCCAAATCAGAACATCACAACATAAATGGAGGGTGGGGGTGGAGAGAGGGCTTAAAAGTGTCTTATTGATTCACACCACCTTTGACATTACATTTTGAAGTACTGAAAAGTTGCTAAACCAAAGACAAAACACAAGCTAGCTTCATGTTAAAGGAGATAGTGGTAAAATCTGCCTTCATGTTGCAAATCAGAATCATTCCTAGTATAAAACCTACTGTCTTCAAGAGAACTTATAACAGATGTGAGATTGGTCATGGGTGCTAAAATCCATGGCAGTGCAAGATGAAATAGTCTTTCTAAAAGATAACAATTTTATTTGCATGCGAAAGGATGGGTAGCAGACAACTGGCCTAGCAAGAGTGAGCAACAACAGCGGCAGTATGAGCAGCAAATTTGTTATTATTAGCAATTCAAATGCAGGTATCAGATTGGTTTTGTGTTTGAATCATTCATCAGGGTTTGCTCCAAGGCTGAAATCTGCTTTCTGGAAGTTTCATAAAATTTCCTTCGAAACACTGCTTTTCTTCACAGACTTACATAGAAGGGAAAAGAACAGAGAAGAACACATCAAAAGAGGTATTCCAGCAGTATTAATATTTTTTGATGTTTGAAACATAATGGAAGCATTATTTTCAATCTAGAAATTTGGTGCAGTCCCAATTCCACAGAACATTCTGAAATAGGTTTCTCTTGGACAGTTCTCTGACTTCTGTGCATATGTGAAACTTTCAGTGATTTGCATGCTTGGAAGAATCACCAGCTTTTCATCTTTGTTATTAACGCTCCAGCAACCGTCTTGTTAAAAACCCTTATTCTGTTATTACAATGCATAGGCTTCCTCCGAATGGCTCTTTCTGCTTATGTAATCATCTTTCAATACTGCATCCTACTAAGGCAGTCAATTACTAGCCATTCTGCCCTGTCAGAGCAATGAAGCATTTATGTACTTGAGATATTCATGTCTGGAGCTTTAGTTTTAAATCTAAGAGCTCCCCTCACCTTCTGAAATTCTTTGCTTTATCAAGTGATTTTGTTATATAAAGCCATTACTGAAGGAAAGACTCTTTCATTATTCATCACTTGCTATCACCAGAAGTCTTGAAAGTATAATAGAAAACAGTCTCTGTTTCACCATTCAGCAAGGTAGATAAACCATTATCTCACTACCTTAAGAGAGACACAGACAGAGTACATCACATTTTTATCTTCCCTGAATGCTTGAATAGTGTCATGAAAATCTGGGGCCAGATATGGATAGCTAACCAGATAAATTTTATCTCTGAAAACATGGTATGGTGGGTAGGCAAAATGGCTAGGGACATGGAAAATTTTGGTACCATGCTACCAAAACACTGGTCACTACAACTTAGAAACCACAAAAACAATAGTCATATGATGGTCTGAATCAGTTTGGTGAATTGACCTGGCTGGTTATACACCAAAATCACTCCATCACTCAGCTGGAAGGGGAGAGAAAATTTTATGAAAGGCTCATGGGTTGACACGGGGGCAGGGGGAGATCACTCACCAATTACCATTGTGGGCAAAACATACCCAACTTGATGAAATTAATTTAATTTATTGCTAATCAAATCTGATTAGGATAATGAGAAATAAAACTGCAACTTGAAACATTTTCTCTTCTGCGCATCCCCGGCTCAGTTTCATTTCAGATTTTCTCTACCTCCTCCCCCCCAGTAGTGCAGGGGGATGGGGAATGGAGGTTGCAGTCATTTCATTGCATTGTCTCTGCCACTCCTTCCTCCACAATGGGTAGTGTAAGAGACCTCTGGGAAACCAGAGTTTACCACCAGATATTGAATAAATAGGAAAGAAAAAAAAAGCCATTATTGGTTGTCATTTTAAGTTTCTCATCTCTCTCGATTTTTTTATGTTAAAGATAAATTTTATGATGTTATTAGAGGTCTAAATAATGAATTTATGTTTGATCCACATTCATAGTTTTAAGATTTTCACTCTACTGAAGAATGAAGAACTGAATTGGGGAAATGTGCAGAGGAAGGAAAAAAGAAGAAAAAAAATACTCTGATTGCAGGAAAAAAAAATAAAAGCTGAAGTTATAAGATAATCTACCATTATTTTTAAATTTTCAGCATATTTTATGTAGGCTTTGACCTTAACAGACAAAAGTGAAAGGGTATCTGAGCTATTTATGCATTGACAGTTATAGCTGTTCCCCATCTGTGGCAGCGTGTGTGGCAAAAGCCACAGCCCCAAAGGCTCAAGACTGGTGGATTCAGCCTGAGGCTGCCATGGTCTGAGTCACACTCCGTGGTCAGGGTGATCTTTCTGGCTCACCCCCAGCATCTCTTGCAACTTCGTTTACACGTTTCAGTTCATTGGTTAGTTACTATATTACCTCATGTTCTGTATAAGGTTACATTCTAGAAACTTTGTTTCTGTTCACTTCATGATTGGTTACATGTAAATCCTTGTACCCCAATTGGTTACTTTCCCCTGCTTGGGTCCCTATAAATACCCCTGCTTTCCTGCCTCTGGTCCCTGAAGCCTTCAGCTCTTCTGGATCCTCGCACCACCTCTCCTGGACCCCGGACCCTCTCCTACCTTTCCTGCTGCTTCTCACCAGGAAATAAAAGAGCTGGAAATCACACCAGGGCCCTTCTCTCTGGCCTTTATTCTCACCTGCGCCCGCGACATCAGCCCAGGGCTCGCTCTCTCACAGAGGAGCCAGCACTAAAAGAGCTGCCGGAGGATGCCCTGCGTTTGGAAAAAGTGCAAGCGACAGCCCCTGGGAAACCAGGGTCACTCCCAAACTAATGCTGAGTGGCCTCAAGCAGGCCCGTGGAGCCAGTGTTACCCATCTAAACAGAAATATTCTTGAATTGATTCAGCTTCCTGCATCTCAGAAAGTTTTGCTTTTTACTCCACCTCCAGATACCAATACTTATTACAGTCTTTTCACAAGTCAACTCCATTCATGCATAACATAGTATTATAGCAAACAAGAAATATTTGCCTTCTAGTCACTGTATATTTACTGTGTGTGGGCTTTGCAATATATTTCCACTTTGACATACTTTACCAAATTGCTGAATTTCATTTGCCTTCAGAAAAAGCTTGAATAACTCAGTGTGATCCTCTTGCTGCTATAATGGATTAATATGTGGTAGCCTTGGGAAAATATCCAGGCATGTTTTACACAGCTGTGTTTTGGTGGAGCTTTCATAAAAAAAAAACCAATTATATGCTTCAATATACAGATATTTGTAGTGATGTTGTGTTTGGAATTATATTTTTGGGCAAGAAACAAATTAATATGGGTCTAGTATCTTGACCTTACTTTGCCTACTTCTGGTCTACCTCAAGAAATAGCTGCATAAATGGAAATAAAAGATTAATACTGTCTGCCTCAAAGAGGTTAGGAAAACAGAAATAATACTGGGGTGTTGCAGCTCAGGAATGAGGTAAATTGGCAGCTAGAAAATGGATTCATATTTCTACATAGCTTGGCATATAGTGAAAAATATATTTGGTCACTTGTTTCTGTAGTGCATCATGTAATACAATAAATTGAGAATGAGGATAAGCAGAAAATCTACCTGGGATTTGTAGCTCTTCACTTGCTTATTCAGCATATCAACTGCTATTGCCATTTGTTTATTGATTAATTTATTTTTAAATAGAAGGAATCAAAGTGTTCTTTTGATTTATCTTCCTTCCAACATAGGCTTTAATTTCATTTCTAAGCTCCTGAAACTCATTTTTCTTAAGCTGAAGTTTTCCATTTGTACTCTATAGGCTGTATACAATAAATACCTGTATGGAATGGGCTCTGGGAATTTTACCAAATATTTAACCAAATAAGTGAGGACAGAACTGCTATCTCATCCTTCCAGTCACTGTATTGAATTTCTTCTTTAAAATGTGTTACAAATACCTCATACAGCATTTAAAAAAAAATCAATTCTAGCAAGTGGAGTAGCTTGATTTAAAATGTCCAAGAAGAAAAGATAAAAATAAGGGAATAAATAAGGGAATAAAACCATTCTATTTTCTCTAAGCATAAAAGTCCAAACACCCTCTTTTATGGCATTCCACAATATTGCTGTTGGACATTTACTAATTAGATTAATCATCATGTCATTTTCCCACCTCCTTTCAGATGTGAGAAACTCACCTCCCAGATCAAATTTTTACAAAAAGCTCAAGTTAAAAACAGGACGATCAAACTTATTGATTAACTAAACCAGTCACTGGTTTCAGTATTCAGGATACAGTATGATGGGGAACAATTGATGATAATAAAGACTTTGAGTGGGAACAAAGAGATGTCAGCATGACTGCACTGCAATTAGAAAAAACACGAGTAAGTGTTAAACTGCCAGAATCCTGCTTTTGTGGCAGGAAGTTCAGTCCAGCCTGCAAAATCTGTGTTTGTCAAACCCTGTGCTTCAACAAATTTTCACTCTGTGTTCAGCACCAGGCAAAGTCAGATCAGAACTCACTTTGCTGCACTGACAGGGTTGCAACTGTATTTGCTGTGCAGCTCCAGGATGCCCTGTGAGACAGAAAAGCCCAGAGCACACTTATGAGGCAACAAACCACCCAAGGAGCCTCCCTGTTATACCTGTACTTACACTACTAGTCTCATGCCAGAATAAAGGAATGCTAGCATGAAAGGTTTGTCAGAATAAAATTATGTTTGCCACGTGGCTTTTATTTCAGAGGGGGTGCCAATAAATGATGGAATATTGAATTCACTATATGCACACTTTACCTTTGTAATATTGCATCCCATATTAAAAAAAGAAAGACACCATTACCACTTTATCCCACAAGAACAGCAACATTTTTCTTTTCAGTAACAACAATAAAGTTTTGCCACTATTAAAAAAAAAGCCTCAAAACTTTTTTTTGGGTCACTCTCAAAAATTAAGATATTTTCAGAATAAAATATCTATTTTGAAGGTCGTCATCTCAGTGTAGCTCTGTGAAGTTACCCCTAGTTACAACACAATTTTGATAGGATCATCTTCGAGTTGTCAATGAAAGACAGGAAACACAAAATGAAAATAGATTATTTTCAATCCCTTTAAAATTAAAAAGCAGTGATAACTATGAGTTTCTGCATTGCAAGAATTGTGGTTTTTTGCTAACCAGGAGTTCAGCAATCATGGTCATAGTTAGAGACCTTGAAGGAAGGAGTTATGTATTGAAAAAAATTTAAAGAGGCAGATAAAAAAAGAGAAATATGACTCAGTTGGAATCTGCTAAGATTTTAACAGTTGGGTGAATTTCCCAGCCCTTTCAATATCATCCATGGGATGAGAAAATCACACATTTTCTCTGTCCTTCAGTCTGACAAGCACAAAAAACGTCTCTTTTAAATGACTACTTGGACAATTTGCATGATGGAGATTGTAACTGCCTCTGAAACACAGCAAAGTACTTAGAAAATTGCTTTAGGAGTAGGCACAAGAGAGAACAGAAGGTTAAAAGAGAGAGAGAGAGAGTGAGAGTGAGCATAATGTGTTTCAAGCTCTTTTTGCGTTTTTTTATCTGCTCAAAAATTTGTTCCTTTGCTTTCAAAGACATATAATTGCACAAATATAGCCAAACAAATATGCATTTTACACCATCTTGCAAAAAATGCCTTCACCAAACAATAGCAATATAATGGGCAGGAGGAAACCTGAGACATTTTACTAGGGTAAATATTATTTAATTGAAAACATTTTCACCTTATAAACTATAAAGACTGTCACTCTCATCTCCTGCTATGCTTTTTTATTACAGCAAGCAGAAGTTTAGATCAGATTCAGCTAACATAAACTAATCAGATGGAATAAGACAAAGTTTACTAAATGACTAGGCAATAATACTTTTTGCAGGTCATACTTTTTAGGCAGAAGAGAACCAGTCACTATAATATTTACTGCTAGTATTTCTGAACAATTTCAAAGCGATGCTGATGCTGGGATGCAACAGAGGTGTCAGAAATGGGAGCAGCGCCGGTTTGAAATCTAGCTTGTGTGCTGTTAGGCACCAGGGATGTCCTTAGGCAAAGCAAGAAGTTGCCTAGGGCAACAGCACAATGAGATTTTGATGGCAAAATCCGCAGAAGTGGCAGAGCAGATTCTGCAGACAGCAGCCTCCCAAGAATTGCAATGTTCTGCCTCAGCAGTCCTTGGCTACGGCGCCTGGTTTTGCACATCAAACCTTATCCTTTTATCACTCCTAAAGCACTCATGTTGGGGAAAAAATCCATTTAAATATCAGTTCATCCCAGCAGAGGGACTGAAGACAGGAGTGAGGCAGAGGGATTATAGTATGGCTCTATATATCCTATCTACGCTCCTAAAAGGAGAGATGCTGTTATATCTCATCAAAGCATAAAAACTGGGGACACGGGCACGTGTTCATTTCAGGAGCTGCTGGGCTTTGTCTATCTCAGAACACTGATTTTTTTGGAGGGAAATTGTCCCTAAAACATCTTCTGAGATTTGGAATGAAACATCAGTGACAGGATAGAAAATGAGTTAAGCACAGAGTGAGAACCTTGATTTTGAGAAACTGGGAACATGAAATGGCATATGTCAGTAAAGACAATGCCCACTGCTATCACTACATGAGCAAATTAATATTATAATCCCTCATCACAGGATAAAAACCAGGCAAAACTTTTTTTTTCCATTATCTGTTAAAAAAAGGAAAAGTCTTCTGTATTTTAAGGAAGAAGGTATGTACAAATTCTGGATAACTTATACCTAAATTGATCTGTTTGATCAATATGAAGCATTACTCAGTGTTTGGTTTGTTTTGAAACAGAACATGAATCTATTGTTTTAATCAACCATTACTTGTGGTGGCTGGTTTCAAAGCAGACATTTTTGCTGTAAAAAACATTTATATTGTATAATGGCATATCTATCACAAAATCAGGCATAAAAATGAAAATAGAATTACCAGAAAGCAATGTCAGTGTTTTTTTTTTCAAAAAATACATTTTTTCACCATTCATTTCCTGTGAATTCTGTACTATTTTCTGAAGGGAAGAACTAATAATCCTGGACTAGATATCCATACCTTTGAAAGCTGGAACTTAGCAATCATTTTCAGAATGGTTAATCAGGGGTTAAGGCCTGTTACCAAGAAAGCATTTAGACATTTACTGTGAGAATCAGGTCTCTAATTCCTACATGTCCTGAGGGATTTTGTCACCGTACACCTCACATACATCAGCTTCTGCAGGGACCACTTACTTCGAACATATGCTGGTGCTCAGTATTGTTACTGGTTTTGGCATTGAATATACTGTTGGTCAAAGCACTTGCCCAGGGCAGAGATTACCTATGCTTCCACTGGGAAGTAAACCACCTTGATGGTAAGGCTCATTCTTGCAAAAAGAAGAAAGGCTCTTGAAAGGAATGTTGCAAATAAGGGATCTCAACTAGTAGCCAATTGCCCAACAGTACTGGTTATGGCCTCTCTTGAGTTCCCCAAGTTTTATTCATTGGCTTTTATCTTCAATGAGAGCAGTAGCTGAACACTCCCTTCTTGCTCTTAGAACAAAATATGTTTAGTGGGAAAACTAGTCTCCTGTGAGGACATCTGGGAGTGCAAGCCCAGCCAAGCTAACCATGACCTTCCTGGTTTTTGTACAAGTTATTTGGGCTGTCACATGAAAATGACCTTATTCACACTTGTGGCAGAGTTTGGACACTGAAGAGAGGCCTTCTAGCGTGTAGGTCCAGATTCGGATAGAAGCTCTTCTTCTGTAACCCTAACCTGAATGCATCAGGTCCAGAGAGATTTCAAATACAGCCCAGTGCTTGCCTAAGCAGCTGGCTGTAAAATTTAAGCAGTTTCATGCTCAGAAGTGCCTCTTTTCTGAGTTCCAGCCAGAAGTCGTTCACCTCTGCCAATGTTTTCACACCAGCTTACTCAAACAGAGAGCTGGGCTGTGTTCAAAGAGACTGAAAGTTTGTGTTACTGTGAAGAGCTTTTAGGCACCCGAGTCCTTAACTGGATAGTGCAAAAAAATATTATTTGTCATGATTAGGGATTATTAGTCTAGGTTTTTTTATTAAAATCTTTTCTTGAAAAAATAGTATACACTCTAAACTCAGAAAAATAGACAAGAACACCTCCAAACATGCTGAAGATATTCTTACAGATTTAGTGTCTTTCAAATGATTCTAGTAATATCTTATTTCCTTTTTAACTACCTCTGTTGGTAGGTCGTCATAGCTCAAGTATTTAATTATTTAATGTTATGCAAATTATAATAACTTGCAGTTCCAAGCTATTACCAATAGATGGCAGCAGGAATTAGTGGATGCCCCATTTTTTATGCCTAGACCTACCTATTTTTTCATTAATTTTGATGTTTTGCCAAGATTTTTATAAAAGGTGTATAAATGTGTGCAATTCCAGGTAAATAAAAGGCTAGTTATTTTTTTTCTGATTTTAAGAAAAAAATGGGGATGAAAGAAAAACTGCCAAAATTTTGCAGTTATTTTATGAAAGAATACCCCCTTTCTTGCGAAAAAAGAATGTAAAAGTATATCTGAGCTTCATTTGGTCTCACATTTTAGATGTCATTTATTTCTAGGCAAGTATCTCCTGGATCTGTATAGTACTCACGTATAGTATGAGTTTTACATAGGCCAATATCGAATAATATTATTTGTTTGTAACTACTAACCTAGAATAATAAAATACATGTTTACCTGGCCTTCATTATCCATTTTGAAGTGGAAGAATATACTCAAGAGTGAAATATATGAAGCCTTTGTGTGGAGGGCTGCCAGCCCCTGGCGCTGGAACACTCTGCACTCCCTTGGAGGAGAGATGCCTGAGGGCCAAATCCCCAGAGATGAGAACTTTCCTAAAACTTATGGTGACCAAAAAGTTACCCCCATCATGCCTTGCTTCTTTTATGGTAATAGTCTGTATCCTGTTGGCTAACTGGTGTCCACCCCATCCCTGCCTTCCCTATATAAACCCCCTGTGAGTACTCCTGACTGGGGAAAAGCCTAGCCTCTGGTTCCCTTCACAGGGATGGCTGAATAAAGCTTACCTGTGGAATTCACCATGCAAGGCTCCCTTGTCTCTCTCTGTCCCCGGGCTTGCCCAAGTGGTCTCATTTGAGCTGATCTCACAGAGAGCTGAATCACTACGAGCTGAAACCCCTTGTAGCCAAAGCAGCTACACTCTTCGAGACCACCGGTTGCTCCAGAGAAGTTGCAAAGGCCCCTGGAAAGGCTCTTCCCTGGGACGCTTTCTCTAGGAAGGTCGCAACCCCGGTTAGCCCTTGGGCATCCCCCCGGAAGCGACACCTTGGGGAAATTTTTTAACAGTTCGTGAATCTAGGTGTGAACCTTTACAGAATTGAACTATTTTCTGCCCAATGTTACTTAAATAGAATGAGCTGTGGGCCTACATGTTGTCCAGATTTGGGATTATGTGACAATGATGCTGTTCTCCATTGCCTTTCTGTTTACAAAGGAGCTAACAATCTTTTCCTCTGACAGGTTGGGTTTATAGTAACTAGAGGACACATTTGCCATGCAATTAGGTGCAGATTTGTCTTTGTATTCTCTCTTTTCACAACTGTGACTATTTTGACCAGTAATTCTTGTTTTTTAAAGCATCAAGATCTATAAATTCATCACCCTGTGAGACCTTTGTGAATCTGTGAGTTACATTTCTATTAGACAATTACTATTTACTGTAAATCCTAATATTTCTTCTGTAAAAAAAGCCTCCACGTGTTCTATAACAATCTTTACAATGCAATAATATTTTCCAAGGGTGATCTTTACACAGCATGCAAATCTGAAAAAGAATTTGTGGATAGCTGTAGCTTAATTTAACAGTAGTTTTAATCTGCACATATATGCAGCAATTGAGCTCTTAGGTTAGCTGTTTGGATTACAACAGGAAGCTTGGATGGACCTATTTTCTAACATTAAGAATGTCAAAAATTAACTTGTGTTTATAAATCTTTCATTTCATTGTTTGCTGCTAAGTTCCAGGAGTTTTTATTTCCATCAATACTTTTATGTGTGACAGCTGGTGTTTGAGTACACAATTAGGAAGTGCTGTGCTGGAAAGTTGGCAAATTGTGGACAAGTGGAGAGAAATGAAAGTTTAAGATTTTGTTGCCAGGTTTTTGTATTGATTGTAGATTTTATGTACAGAATATGGAAGCAGACAATACAACCCAAGCTATTCAAAGATATTGAAAATTAAACAATCTCAGCTTGAAGCACATTTTCCAGCATTTTTGAGTTTAAAATGAACAAGATCATTTCCGTTAAGATAGAAGTACAAATTTAAGGTACTAATGAGACAGGGTATAATACTGTGAGTTTTAACCCTCTCCATGATGACAAGTTTTCTGTACCCAAATCAGAGGAAACAGCTCACCGTCTTGTTCCGTTGGGCAGGTTCTCCTGTGCCAGCATGAAGAACCTGAAATGCTTCAAAGTAAAAAAATTCATGAGAGTGATGCTTACTTGTGATTTTTTAATTTGTTTGTTTGACTAATCATAGCATGATTTTGTATTAGTGTCATTTTCAATCATGAATATCATAAAACCTGGAAATAAGTATTTGAAAATCTGGTCATTTAAAGATCATGACTTTTCTTTTATAATATTTCCCGTTCTTTACTTTCTGAAACAATGGAAAATAGCCCATTATTTTAAAATTAAGGTACATCCTGTTGAATGGAAATCTAGCCCCTTTGTAGTCATCGGAAACTTTACGCTGATGATTCTCCAGGTGACAAACACATCTCCCTTGGGTATATAGCTTGCATTTTCTGTGTTCAATGAGATTAGGCAAGTATATTTTTTGATTCTTTTCATACAAAAGCAATAAATTCCAGTATTCTCACAATTTTGGTCTTGCTTGGGAGAGAGAAGGAAAACTTGTTCAACCACTTGCCCCATTTGCATTCCTCTGGAATACAAGAACTGTCAGTTCTGCTTCAGGAAAACTCTGTTGTACTTTACTCTGTTCCCTCCATTACTTATTCCTCAATGCAGTACATCCTCCTGAAAAGGTGGGAGGACCTTGCAACTTCACTCCCCAAGCATCAAGAAAATGCTGAACCATGCCAGAAGAATCAGGACAGAATATAAAGATAAAATTAAATGAGAGGGAGGATCTGCTTTGCCAATTTCATGTGAAAGTAGAGAGCTGGGACAGAACTGATGCACCATCTGACAGTATATGATTTATTTGAAATTTGGGTGGGTAGAAATACTCTCTGAATAAGAAATGAGCATTTACATGAGTAAGGCCTATGAAACAGACAGGATTGTCTTAATTTAAAAATCTGGGGTAAAGAGCAACATCAGTTTTCAGACCAGCACATTGGGTATAAGTCAGGTACATACAAAAAATCTAAAATATTATCCTGCAGGGAAAAAAAAACCTCTAACAAAAATCCAGCATCCAACTGGGTTTTCATTATTCAGGACTCTCTGTTTTTTGGGGTACAACAATAGCAAATTTGCACACATTTTTATTGACCACAACATTTCTAGAAACAGTTATTTTCATAAAGGAGCAGTTTAGTTCTACATATGAGATCATTTTAACATGATAATCTAGCATGTAGTACAGGAATCAGTGGTTACATAACAAAGTCTATACAACTATTATAAGATATATGGTGGGTAAACTGGTTATTTGTTTTTGTTTCTTGCTTATTTTTAACTGTTGTGTTTGAAAAAATGCACTAACATTTCAGGAAATAAATGAAATTAATGTAAAACTATAGTACCAATCTCTTTATACCACTCAAATGCCTGACTGGTTTTCTCATAAAAAAAATTGTTAGTTGTGCAGTGCGTTGCTCCAAAGAAGTCATGAAGAGATTGATGACCTGTAAAATATGCTGTCTGCTTTACAGAAAGGAAGTGATAACAAAGGAAAGGGCAGTAACAATAAGAAACAATAGTCTTTAAAACTTTATTAACCAAAATTTTTTCATCAGTCAGTAATTCCCCTAAAGGATGGTAAGAAAAGAGTTCAAATAATATTTCTGATATAAGAAAATCAGTTTTATTTAGACCAAATTATTATTTTTTAAAGCTTTTGAATCTGAAAATTCATACATTTGTTTTGGGGGTTTTTAAATAATAAGAGAACTTCTTACAGATAACATTATCTCTCTCCTAAACAGCCTAATCCATTTACCTGAGAAGATTTATAAGTTAGATCTCACACTGTCAGTAACTGATCACAAAAATTAAGAAATTATATTTTACCAGTCAGCAATAAAAAAAAAAAAAAGATACTGTGGCATGTTTAAAGGATGACAAGTCACAGAATGAGTTACACAGAGGAATTAAAACTACAGGAAGAATAACATATAGATACCAATATCATATTACCTCATTACCTTATATATTTTCAATTGTGTCAACCTTGATTTTTCCATATATGCTCATGCACTTTTCTCAATTTATCTTGCAAAAATAAGAGTAAGGAAATGAACCATAAAACTATTAAAGAGCTACCTTCACACTTCATTTTGTTATTTATGTGCCTGTATTTGAGCCTGTTTGCAATCTAACCAGACAACAGCAATCTTGAATACCTTGTTGGCTTTCTCATGGTACAGTCACCAAAAATTTTAAGCCTTTGCAGAATATGTCAATAAATAAAAAATATTTATGCAACCCAAAGATAAATGATCCACTGATACCCTGTTTTCTATAGACTGATAAAGTACATGGACCACTTGAAGGGTCAGGGAGAAATGGCTAAATAATGTATGCTGTGAATGTGTCATTATCCAGAAAAACATTAAAAGAGCATTACAGCTGTTTCAGGAAATTCACAGTTCAGGGTGAAAGGTACCATATGTCCACCAATACCTAGGCACTACAGGGTGCATTAAGAAAGCAATTTGGGTGGTTCCCCATTGTGACAAGGCTTTTGAAGACATATGGTACCTTTCACCCTTGACTAACATTTCCTTTCATTCATTGTTTTCTGTAGCCACCTTAAACATTCTTTGAGTGTCATTTTCATTTCCAGCTATATATGTATGTGTGAATGAACATGTGTATGAGAAAGAGAGGGAGAGGCAGTGACTCTTAGATTTCCTTAGAAATCTTCCTTCTCTATTCTTAGAGAGAGAAAGATTCTGTGGCAAATTTGGCAATTCTCATTGCTTCATAGACGGGGAACAAGATCATTTCTGACAATGTGCACAAGATATTAAAGGGAACAAAAAGAAGTCTCAGCCTTAAACCAGAAAATGAAAATGGAATTATAAAATCCATGTTCACGGAAAGAGAGATAATAGTCATTCCAAAAACAGCAGCAGTCACGGTATCAGTACCAGTACTAGCAGTACTAGCACTAATAATAGTGATAGCAGAATGAGTAACAACACTTGCAGTAAGAGTAACAGTACATAAAGCATGGGTATTTTTACTAATTGACTGTAACTAATTACCTAGAAATACATTTATAAAGAAACATAATTCTTTCTTTAGAAAGTGCATGCCAGCTGGATTCTTTATGACCTTATTTGAAAAATTCTTGCTGTCTAACATCCCATGTCAGGGAACCCACCTCTCTATTTTGTGCTCCTTTTAAATTTGCTCAAAATTGATAAGCAATGTGTGCTAGATGCCTTTTCAACACATAAGCAAGTTCCCTGTTGAAGGTGCCAAGGTTCTCTTCTATCTTAATATTGTCCTTCTGAGTGGAAGTGGTATAAAATGCTTATATGGACGCTAAGAGGCTGGATGAGGATATCTTGCAGAAGTTTAATCCTGAAAAGTAGGGAAGACCTATTTTATACAAATGAAGTCACAGAATTTAAAAAGTACATTCAGAAAAGAACAAAGTGTTTCAAGACAAATTGCAGCACCCAGTTTCTGGTCTCTTTAATTCCTATCATCTGCATACTGGACTGAGATGCTTCCTCCTTAGCTTCATGTCTAGAAGGTATTAAGCATCAGGGAGATGGAGACAGGAAAGCAAATATAGCATGACAGTATAGCAAATATAGTATAATAGGATGCAGTAGGATTACAAAGAAAGTCAAAGTAGTAATGCCACAAAAGGATACATTAAGCTCAACTGCTTTGAAGACAGACAGAGACAGAGACAGCGACAGAGACAGAGACAGAGACAGAGACAGAGACAGAGACAGAGACAGAGACAGAGAAAGAACCTGTTCACAGGTTCAAAGGCAATGAAAATGTCCTGTCCAATATTTATTATTTCATTTATTTCTTTTCCCAAATAGCGTAAATTCTTTCAGTCTAAGAGGATTTGACACTACTTCTACGGGAGAATATTAAATGTGATATAATTTCATGAAATAGGGAATTTTCATTTTCCCCTGATGTATTTAATTCTGTTTTCATGCAATTACCAAGTATTTAGGCTAGAGAGAAGAAAAGAATATGCATGAATTATTCATTAACTGGACTCTTCGAGCAGTTACCCAGGGGAAAGACTGAAGTTCAAGCTCTTACTACCAGAACATGAAACACTTAAAAATTTAATACCAGACTGAGAGGTGGCAGCAACCTAAACCTATCATTTTTGGAGATCTCTTCTATCTAGTTTCTGGTATCTGATTTCTGTCAGGAATTATTTCTCTTCTCAAATCTCAGCACATTATTTCTAAGGACCTTATTGTTAGAAAAAGTAGAAGAAAATATAACACTCATCACCCAACTGTTTTGCAAACTCTTTACAAACTGAGTTGGCTTACTTTGGAGTATCAGAGGTAGAAATCATAGGACTATCAACTCCAAGACTGGAGATACATTCATTATTTTGATTTGACAATATATAGGAACATCAATTAATTGTTTACCAGGGAAAATGGTAAAATAAAATTCAAAAGGACAACCATAAAAATAAATAATCCAGAGCAAAACATTAAATATTCTGTAACTGAATCTGAAAAGGATCCTGATATGAATGAGAAATGGCTATTTTTTGAACCTTCTACAAGGAAAAATCCAAGACATAATAACAGAATGATAGAGAAAAATCATATTTATTGAACTTACTTTCAGAAGAACTGCAGCAGCAAAAATTGCTGATCTACATCAGACACATGCATATGCATCATGTTTGTAGTTGGCCTGCTACACATAAAAAAAATTACTAGATACAAGAGTATTTACTCCAAGCTGATTTAGCAAATTACAGCTAAAGCTAGAACATAAGACCGCTGGGGCCACTATATTTCATATCCTTTGCTCCTGACACAAGCTGAGCAATGATTAGAAAGAAGATTAGGAAGAATGTATTGTATCTAACCACTGTTTGGATATACTAGGGATCACAGCTGAATCAAAGTTGGCAAACACTTTTAAGAAATGAGCCATTAATGATACATACCTAAGATACAGGAAACCAAATCTCTTCTACATATTAGTGATTAAATCACTCATCAAAAATAGTATTAAAGAGCTAAAAGAGTGACATTCAAAGAAGTAAATACAGTGACTTAGCGTAGCTCATGTAAAATTCATATTCCTCAAGGAAACTTTTCTCAGACTTTGAAAAGTCAAGCATCTTGGACAAAGAACTGAACACGCTCACAGTTGCTCTGTGTTCTCAAAGACTTATCTTTCTCAAATGTACCCACTCTGCCTCTCTTCACTAATCTCTTTGACAGATGCATTACACCACAAAATTCTGTTTAAATGGGTTTGGAAGTTACGAACTTCACAAAACCCTATTGGTAGTGGCATGAAAGGGGTTTTATCTGAGTCTGTGTGAGGTGAGGATAAGGGCAAACTACAGGAAAGATGTACAGAATGTCTTACGATGCTGACGATGAGATCCAAACCTATAAGGAAATGTGAAGTGCTGAAGTCTACAGTCAACTTCAAGACCAAACTAGAAACAGGCTATTTTGTTTATCCTTATTCTTTCTTACAATCAAAGTTCTTTTCTCAGATGTAAAACAAGAAGGAAGATATTAAGGTGAATTTTCTGTCCCCACTGCCCTCATAGGCCAGTCCTCTCCTTCTGTCCCCACTAGGAGATGAAGAATTTTCATGGAGATTTTTTAAAATCCCTCTAATTCATCTGTCTTCAAATGACTGATGCTGCATTTTGGTACCAAGGGTAATGTGCCTAAATGAATGTTCCTTTATTTAGAACTTTTTGTTCTTGAGCTGTAGTAAGTTTGTTACTCTATAAAAACTGAAATAAAATCTTTGGTTCACTTACCTTTCCTTATTATTATCTTTCCTTTCTCCTTTCATCTTCATCTTTCCTCTTTCTTTTCTATTTTTTCCTTCCCTTCCCTTTTCCATTCTCTTGCCTTGGAAAATGTCAGTACACTATGGTGTAAAATGCTTTTCATCCATCCAACAATTTCACAGAATTTCACAGACAAAATTCAGTTTTTCAAAGACCTTAATCATTGGCCAAGATCTAATTTTTCTGAGATTTAATTCACTGGAACAGACAAAGAAACTTTGTCTATCATCACAACACCGTCAAACTCCTGATTCTTTTAGGGAAACTAGAGGCTGAGATCTAGGTTTCCTACTACCTGAATGTTTCAACTGTCTTAATATTCTGAGGGGTAGAAAAAGATCAAGGGTCAGGTTGGATCTGTTAAATCACTTCCCAAAAAATATTTCATTGGAACTTGGCTTTCAATAAATAAGCTACATCTATTTGAAAAGGAAAGAAAAAAAATAAAGAGGAAAGGAAAAAATTGAGTTCTAATTCCAAACATCTGTATTAATTCAGATAATTTGGATTTACATCAGGTAAATCAGGTGATTCTACCATCATGTCAGGAAATTAGAAATAAAAGAAAGAAATATCATCAATATTAATCATGAAAAAAAATTCTGTACAAAGCCATCCTATTTGAGTTCTTATCTAAATTAGTCATCAAATATATTGGTTTCCTGTCCCAGCTTCCAAGAACCTGGCAATATTTATTAGGATTTGCATTTTTGTTTCTATGACTATTTAAGAGACCAGATTTCTTAAAGTCTCTGAAGCTTCATGAAACACAGAGAACATATATATTTATTTGATTCATTAGCAACTTTCCCTCACCTGCCTTCATCAGGGAAAAAAAATTTTTAAGTACCTCCGTTATCATAAGTGAATATATGTTTGTGTTTGTACTTTCAAATAAAAAAGTCATTTGACACATATCTGCATACAGAATTGACCCAAAGACAGAAGACTTTACATTCCTACTAAATACAAACTCTTTCAAAAGGTCAGATATGTATATGTAGAGAGAGGTGGGAGACCTCCCCACAATTTCTCCTATTGTGTGTTGGCAGGACACAGACTATCACAAACCTTAACAATTAAGATACCAGAGTGAAATGATTCCTGAAGACATCATAGTCACTGGGTAAAAAACAAATCTTAAAGCAGACTGCAAAATAAATTTGACAATTAAATTTAGGCTGGATAATAAATGAATAAATAAATAAAAACATACATACATAATTTAACTTAATGCAAGCTGTCAATACAATCGTCATCCCTTTGTCACCATAATGATCTGTTTCTATTTATGATATTATTTACTGAAAATTTGTTGGTAAACTCTTTTAGATTAAACAACGCATATATCTCATAATTATCAGGCATTAACATATGCAATATGTACAGTGGATAAGAATGTAATTTACTTAGTATTTAAATATTTTTGGCAATCCAATACTACAAATATATTTTAAAATTTTTCCCCATCTTATAATATTGACCCTATTTCTTTACATTAATCTAATGGGGAAAGTTTTTCTTCCTTCCCCTCCTACCACCACCACAACCACCCCACAGCCAAAAAAAAAAAAAAAAAAGGAAAAAAGTGGAAAAAAAGAATTCTATTTACCAAAAGAGAAAAAGAGTACACAAGGGACACAGCATGAATAAGTGACGCCCTATGGCCATTCCAATTTCTCCTAGTCTTCTAGGTGAAGATTGTGAAAAGACTGAGCACGTTGACACAAAAATTGTATTAAAGGTCATTGAGATACTTTTAGGTTTCTTTGAAAGAGGCCCTTAATTTTTGCATTACTATCAAACTACAAGGTGAATTTAAAAAAAATGACATTTCAGTGCCTAGAGCTTGTATTTGAGCAGAAAGCCACCTCTTTCCTCTGAGTGCAAATTCCCAGTAGCAATGCTTTATTGTTGTAAAAAGACAGTGTCTCCATTTCATTTTAATGAAAATCAAAACAGAATCATATAAATTACCAGAGCCTGCAGGAAAAAAACCCAAACCACTCTTGTAATCTCGTGTAGCACATTGGCTTGCAAGAGTGATTCCTGTAGTGACCACATTTTTTGCTTTTTATTATATAT